>JBAHVR010000302.1:100000-445000 GCA_036898135.1 Oncomelania hupensis
CACACAAAAAACTACAGATGCATATAAAATAGCAGGACTTATCCCCGACTGGATATATCTGTCGTGTGCTTAATAGATAATTAGAGCTAGATCAGTAAATAATAATATAGAAGAAGAATTACAAGTAGCCTAAGATCGGATACACATTTTTTTCAACAGTCTCAAACAGTACAACATTTTCTGATAATTGCAACCTTTACTACAGAAATACTACGCGAAGACAATGATACGGAAGAAAACAGAGCTAGAAAATAATTTTATATCAAATTATCAGAGCTAGGTTTAAAATGCTAATTGTGGTATTCAATTTACCATAGAAAACAAGATTGATCACTTAAATACTATAGCAGCGGATGCAAGAATTAACTGAAATGAAAAACATTCTTATCAACTAAAATATGTATATAAACGGATGGTTCTGTTCTAGAAAATGGTGATGCAGCAACAGCCTTTGTAATCCCAGAACTTAAGATTACGGATTCGTATTATTTTGGAAAATGATATTCAATATTTACAGCAAATATTATAGCCATTGTGAGGGCCAAATACGATTTGAACGTTAGCACTTAACTTATTTAGCATCGTTATATTTGTTAACTCTAATTCTGTATTACGAGGCCCTAAAATGAAATAATTGCAAAGAAAGAAAAGACAATATATTTTAAATAAAATGCGCAGTTTCATAGTCTAATCACGAATGGAACTCAGAATACAATTTTTTCTGGGTTCCTTCTCACGGTGGATTCAGTTTCAACGATTGGGCCGATTGAGCTGCTTAACAGGGGCTGCTATTTTTTTTATTGCTTTTTCACAACAAATACTTTGTATTCTAAGAAAATAGAACGATTAGTTGAATATCCAGACCAGTTGTACTCGTATCAATTGCATACCTGATATTTTTGAATTCTAAAATAACTAAATATTGCAGAAACGTAAATTGTTTATGTAATCATGCTATGTCTCTGAGTCATGTATTATTTGATTGCAACGATGCGTATACGTTTTACCTGTAAACTTTCAGGCTTTTATAACTCCTGTGGACAAAATTGGTTAAAAGAAATACGCTTACTCAGAGGGGCCGGGTAGCTCAGTTGGTAAGAGCGTCTTGCTAGTAACCGAAAGGTCGCTGGTTCGAATCCCGGATTGGTCAACGTGTGATCATATTATTTTCCCCTTTACCAACAACTGGCCCGCTGGTGTCAGTATAAATCGGTCCAGTAGTCACCTATATGCGAAAGTGTCGTGTGACTATAATCTACATACAAACAAACAACTGCTTACTCAAACACATCAACAAACACGCACATAGCTTATAGCGTTGCCATTATTTTCCAAATAAGACCAGTCAGATTTATTTTTTGTTCATTTAATAAGAATGATTTGTGACGAAAAATAAATGTTGTAAATATTCGCAAGAAGAAAATTGTTTACCTCCTTGTGGGTTCGGGAGAAAAAATGCGCAAATGGAGGAGGAAATCGATGCTTAACGTCCTATTGCATGAGCGTTAAGGACGATCACCACGTCGCCACCCTGACAATAATGACCATCATCATCATATCAAAATGAGATCAGTGGATGTGGAGGGTTGGATTTTATATGCGACATTCCTGAGAATTAAATTCAAGGTCAAAGTCAGGGCGCTATTTTTTAGAACAGGGATCCATGCCAAATCCGACCGAGCAGAGAGAGAGAGAGAGAGAGAGAGAGAGAGAGAGAGAGAGAGAGAGAGAGAGAGAGAGAGAGAGAGAGAGAGAGAGAGAGAGAGAGCTGTAAAGTCACACTTTATTTTTGACTCCGATGCATAGCAAGCATGTGAATCTGTGTACTCAACCGCCAATCCCAACACACCCCCAACCCCCACCCCACCCCACCCACCCCCCCAAAAAAGCAACCAAAAAAAAAACAAAACACAAAAAAACAAGATTTTTGCAAATCTGTGCAAGATAATTCCTAAATAGTTCAAAGACAGTAGTTAACCCGAGCACTAATTTTCATGTAGAAAATTGCAAGTCCCATTTACATATTTATTTATTTTAAAGTCTATTCACACCTGTGATCTCAAACAAGCAAGTTCTATAAGGAGCATGTGAGTCACATGGGCTTTGCCCTTCTAGTTCCTGCACTGTTTGCTATTAGAGCTGGGTACTGTGGGTCAAAGTCGTACCGGTATTACCGCGGTATTTTTAGATCGTATCGGTATTTCGTACCGGTATACCGCGATTTTAAGTGTCAATCAAATGGGATATGGCACTGACAGTAGTGACCGACGCAAAAGAAAGCTTGTCATACACTTCAAAACAGTTTCAAAGAACCCCATTTCCATAGAAACTGAAGCTTTATTATTGCTTGAACGCCTTCAAAACAAATTATGATAAATCACTGTTTAGAACATCAGCAAACTTTAAACCACAAAATCAAAATAAAACAAAAAACATTCAACGGGAAAGGTCTTTAAGAACTTTAAGAGTTCAGAAGGATTGGCGACTGGTACTATGCTCAAACACGTAGATATCGATAAGCTGTTGTTCTTATAAGTTCTTCTTCAAGAACAGCTGCCTATCCACGAGTTTGGACTTTAGGCTTGCTCTCTGGGCGGACAAGAGGTCGCCCACTGTCGCGTTATGTGTTGTCGAGATTTCCCAGTAAACCGGACCTTTGACACCCGCACCGGTATACCGTACCGTCGCGTTTCTGAACCTTAATACAGCTACGTATCGGTTAAACCGTCCAGCATTATTTGCCATATTCTTGACGGTGTTGCGTGACGTAACACGATTTATTTAAGCCCCCAGTTAACTACGGCGACACTTGATAAGGTATAATCTCTGGTTTACTGTTTAAACCTTGATGGCGGTAATTTTCCCGTCTATGCATTGCCTAACTTTACAGCCAGCACAATAACACAATAGATTAAAAGTACCTAAGTCACATTTTTGCATATTTGGAGTTGATTGCAGAAAATGGTCCTCCTATGTGTGCTAAGTCCACCCACTTAATTGTGAATCATTAAGAAGTGCCTAAGTCGTCCCGTTTTGAAAAAGGCTTGGTGTCAGGTTTTCTCACAAGTACTCAAGTCTAGTTTTTTTTAACGAAAAGTACCTTAGTCCTTGGAAAGAACGTGTGGTAATCATTTGAAAATGTATACAGACGTATCTGTGTCTGAAACTTTACTTGCTGGAGCCGGTTTTACTATTCCTGATCTAAAAATATAAAAAATCGTATTACGTTGGTAAGATGTATCAATTTTCACAGCAGATTTGTGTGCCATTTTAATGGCTTTGGACACTATATTAGCAACAACCCTATTGCCTTTTCTAACATAGTTTTACGTGTTGATTCTAAAGCTGCTCTCAAAGCCTTTCAAATTTGGTATTTTAAAACTAGATCAGACATTATTTTCGATGTTAGATAATTAATTCATGCTATTATGTCAAATGGTGTAGGAATATCTTTTTGTTGGGTTCCTTCACATTGTGGCATTTATTTTAATGAAGTTGTGGATACTTTAGCAAAGGAAGGGTCATTCTCAGTAAGTGAAAACTACATTGTTAGACCATCTGCATCGGAAATTATTTCGTTGGTAGAAAGATCAATGTACTCCACCTTATCACAAAGTACTGGAATAGATCATTACTCATTTTCTAGAAACTTATGTAGAATAATCAATAAGCTAAGAGTCAACTCATGGAATGCTAAATTTTTAGCTAATGCTATGTGTCCATGTTCTCAACCAATTTCCGTTGAACATCTGTTAAAAACTTGCCCCATATTAACTTCACAATATTTAAAAAAATATATTAAAGCAAATGTAAAGGTAATCCCATAGCCTTGTGGCCGTAGGGGAGCGTGATGTTGGAGATCACACTTATCTTGGGCCAGCGTAATGAGGGTGATGCCCATCTCTCTCCCTCGCTGCTTTACCTTCCCCACCCTTAAGAGAGTAGGTACTCAGTCACAGTTGAGTCAACTGGGGGCGTTGTTATTTGTCGCTTCACGTTTTTGCGGTCACCCATCCAAGTGCTAACCGCACCGGACGGTGCTTAACTTGCGACACAGTAACGAGTGCTCCAACCACTGCGCTATCCGACACCCCGAACTGCTGCAGTATCCAACAATTATTACAATAGCACAAATTATTAGCCAGTCTCCAGTGAGCAAATTTTTGCGATCATTATGCCTGATCCTTGGATGTGCTTTTTGTATTTTGCGTGTGATTGTGTGTATATGCTTGCCTGTATGGTCTAATATCACAAACTGTGAATAGACGTTAAATAAAATTATTGATTGATTTATTGACCTTAGTCCATGACAGCCAATCACCGCTCTCCTTGGCGTCATAGAAACAGTAACACAAAATGGCTGAAAGTGCACACGACAACGAGGATGCTGCAGCACCGAAGGGAAAAAAGAGACGATTAACGCCGTCTGAATGGAAACGAAGCAAGATAAAAGTTGCAAAAGTCAGACGTAAGGATATTGGTTTATTTCAAAGGAAATAATATTGTTATGACCGCAGTAAGCTTCGATGTAAACAAACGAGTGAGAAAAATGGGTCAAACAGTAAAAAAAGTACGCAAGTCCACTTTGCCTAGTATGCACAAGCATGAATTTTCAGTGTGTATTTGTGAAAACTAATGTCTTTGTACATGCAAAGGCCCATGTATAAGCAAATTTTTTACAGTAAATCAAAGAATATAGATATACAAGAAACAGAACTTGCAATTGAAGCGCGATACCGCAGGAAGTGTTATCCATGCCTGTCTGCGTGTTCAACGTGGTATAAATATAACTATAAAAACCACGTTATTAATGCCTTGAGCCGAAGGTTTAACACACAAACAGAGGGTGACGTAATCTGTATTTGATGTCTAAAAAATTTGCTAATAGACATCATTGAGCTCAGCGTCTTATTATTATCATAGTCTTTCGTATCTTCATGCACTGTCTTGAATATTTTCAATCTTCCACCAGAAGCTACATTCTATGACAACCTCCGTTGACTGGAAAGGGTTGAGGATGATGATGAGGACGAATAAGATTCACAGCTAAATAATGCAAAAGACAATGTGACAAGACATTCTTTTATTTTTCTTCAGTATCTGCAAGGGCACAATATTTTTCTGTTAATTGTGGTTACATTGTGTTTGAGGATGGTAAAAAAATATTGCTGAGTTTGAGGTAAAAATTTAAAAATAATAATAATAATACGCACGTGTTCATTCATTTGTGTTATGCATACAAAAAAAGATTGTTTGTGGAAGCTTAGTCCTAGCAGTTTAGTGCTAAAAGTACTTAAGTCGTTGATTTGACAGAAAAGTACTTAAGTCCATTTTAATTAACTCAATTAATAGAAGGTAGAAAGACAAAATATCTTATTATTTGCCATTTTCACATTTGTATAATCATATCCTAAGGATATAACCTAAGCAGAATAACATCAGCACGAATACCCGATTTCACTAAAGAATTTAAACTTTGAAGCCGTTTTTCTCAGAACAGACATTTTGTGACTTAGGTACTTTTAATCCTAGGGTCTTCAATTTGGGTAACACTGAGGAAAAACGGGTTGAACACTATCATCCCACCTGACATTAATATTATTGCATGACTAGTATCTTTGGGACTTTTTTTTTTTTCCGGTGATATCGTTACTTACTGAATTTTTTGACATCTCTCTCTCTCTCCCCTCTCCTATTTCTCTCTCAATTCTCTAACAAAAAACAAAAAAAAATAAAGAAAAAAAAGAATAATTTGAAAAAAAAATGAAAATAAAGAAAAAAAATAGAAAAAGGAAAAGATCTTAAATAAAACTACTCACAGCGAAAACTGTGCATCTTTCTCTCCGTCATTTGTGTACTGTGTGTGTGTGTGTGTGTGTGTGGGTGTGTGTATCAGTGTGTGTGTGTGTGTGGTGTGTGTGTGTCATTGTTGGTGCCTTTTATTATTTTTTTCCCTGGAATGGCATGAAGGGGTGTGGGAGTTAACATATAGGGGGGTACCTTCGTAGTTCACAAGTCAAGTCAAGTCAAAAGCGCTTTATTCCATAAAACCCCTTGGGGCACGTGGATACAACGAAAATAAATAAAAATAAACATACATGTAAAATAACCATAAAAATCATAAAATACAATATAAAATACATATGTACATAGATTACAAAAATAAAAGTTAATCTTTCACACTCGCGTTCTAAGAGACATAATAAACATTTACAAAATACACATTCATTATTATCACACAACACAAGCATACTACATAAAACTTATGTCCACACAGACTGATCACAAATCGCACGCATTCTCTCGCAAGATTGGGTGATAAAGAAGGGGAGAAGGGAGGGGGTACACACTGGTATTTAGCATTCATATTGTCATTATTGAAAAAAAATCCCTATTATTACTATCATTAATATTACAAATCATTATATTACGTTCTAAAGCTATCCATTATTATTTTCATAAACCTAGCCAGTTTCAGCAAAATAGTCTTATTTTTCGTTGAAAATAAATTAGAAAATTTAATAGCATTGGGTCGCACATAGAAAAACCTTTTAAGCAGCTCATTTCTATCATCGTCGAAATGTGGACATATAAAAATAAAATGAAATTCATCTCCTAACTCATTAAAAGTACATTTATTACATATTCTGTCACATCTCTGGATTCCAAGAAACCGTCCCCTTTGCACTGGTAGCTTATGGTTTAAGGTTCTAAATTTTATGACAACAGCAGCTAGGCTGGCGGGCAAAATTGTCAAATATTCTTCAAATTCAAAATTTTCTTTAAACATTCTATAATTATAATATAAATCCTTTGTGTTAATTTCTGAGTGCCAGTTTTGTACATGTTGATCCTGCAGCCTTTTCTTTATCTCTTCTTTAAACCCTTCGGCAGAAAAATTCGAGCCTTGAGACTGATCATACCAGACATTTCCTAACCCTAGTTTTTCCAGAGAATTCCTGACACAGTCTAAATAATCATGTTTGTACAAGTTTAGTTCGTACATCTTCAGTAGAAACCTGTAAACCACACACGATAATTTAGTACTATTTCTGTCAAAAGCAAGCTTGTACCAAAAATTTAACATACGGCATTTTGCTAAGATATCTAAAGGGAACTGACCTACTTCTCCTAAAACCATACATGTCGGTGTACTTTTACCAAGCTTTAAGATAAACTTATAAAAACGTAGTTGCAATTTGTTTACCAGGTCAGTCATCTGAGGACACCATACTTCCGAACCATACAATAATATAGGTACAACAGTTTTATCAAAGAGTTCAATTTGCATGTCAATAGGTAAAGCTAATTTTCTAACTTTGCGGAGTAAAGCAAACATCGCCTTGGTGGCTCGGTTATATAGGTTTTTCTGAGCTGGCTTAAAGCTTCCATTGTAATTGATTTTTATCACCATATACAATATTCTTTGGGGTCCCTCTGGGGAAAGCCAGAAATCGTTTGCAAAGCAATTAAGTGTACGTTTTCAATGCCTGCGACTTCATGGATGGATGCCTCAGCGTTAGTTAAAGTCGGGTGGGGGACTGTTTTGTAAGGAATGAAGCGAGGGCCATCCACAGGGGAGCCACAACCTATATAATTATCCAGTAACCAGTGCTCCGGCCTTCCGCCTTGGCCGCCCATCCTTTTCCCTCCCCATGTGTCCATATCCGGATCGCCACCCTTTACAACACCCTCAATTTCGGTCGGGGCCTACCTACCCCCCCACCCCCCTCCCTTTTTTTTAAAGTGATCTTAACCTCCTCTACCACCTCCCATCTCCACATTCCCCTCTTTTGCATTCCCCCGCCCCCCCCCCCCTTTTCCTCGACCCCCACCCCCACCTCCTCTACCGGGGTGTCCCCTTACCTTACAGGTATTAGTCGTCATTGCGAAACCACATTGTGCCCTAGGCCTCACCCAGTTCCCACAGCAATGTGGAATTCTCATCAGTGTTCGTTTTAAACAACCAAAGGCATCTTCTGATCTTCCTCTTCCTCCTTACAACAATGAGAAATTAATTAGACAAATAGTAACTATCAACTTCAAAAATAAAGCTTAATTATAAATACAGTAAATAAATAAACGAATGAATAAATAAATTAACAAATAAACGAATAAAAAATAAATAAATAAATAAACAGACCTGTTCACCCCTACCAATGCCAGTCAGGAGTAAGCAGACTGTCTGTCAGGAGTTTCATCTGTCTGTCAGGAGTACAGTACTGGAATACATTTTTTGAGAGATTGAGAAAAAAGAAAACAAAAAGACAGTTACATTTACTACAAAAACACATTAAAAAGTAAATTTGAAAAAGCATTCACTTATTTATTGCTTTAGCAATAAACGAGCTTATTGTGCGTTGGTTAGCCTGCTCTTGTTGCAACTGCTTGTGTCTACCACAGTTCACGTGCCTTTCAATGGCATTTCTACCGCCGTCCGCAACGCTGAAGTCAAGTTTGCAAATTTTGCAGTAAGCATAGTTTTTAGACCTTTCGGAGCTCGTTAAGCACTTATGCAGTTCTGAATAAGAAGCATCACTTCTGCGTGTAAAGCATCTTCTTTTTGGGTGGTGTTTGTCCACCATCTTCTGCGTTTTTTATTTTCGGCATCGCGAACAGACTAGTCACATCGAAAACATGCACAAATGCTCGATCACACACGAAAGAAAGTGCGAGAGCCGGAAATCGAAACTTGTACAGGAAATTCCAGTTTTTGTCTTATTACGTAAAACTTACGAAACGGAAAAAAGCGTCTTTCTACCGAAAAAAATACAATTGTTTTTTATCGCTCGCGTTTGAAACCGGAGTTTTCGTTTGCGGATTTTTACAGTCAAAACGGAAAAAATCCGGTCAAACCGGAGGAGTGAACAGCTCTGAATACAGCAGGTTTTATTTTTTTTATTTTACCTTATTGTCCCTTTTTCCATAGGGAAATTCTGGGCCGCCTTCCCTGGGGAAAGCGTAGTCGCAGCCTTTGGCACGCCCAAACCCAACCTACCTAACATTAGTTGTGATTTTTGAAAATTTGCTGGGGGAGCAAACCGGAGTACCCGGAGAAAACCCCCGAGACGTTGCCCGAGTCGAAAGTAAATAGTATTCGGAGAAACATAACGCCCAGATGTTGGATCGAACCCACACCTGTCAGGCGCCATTGGTTTCTGGCCTGTGGACAAGGCAAGTTATTCCCGCCTTAGCCCACTTGGCCACAACGCTCGATTTTACTTTTTCAAGTTCATGATTACACACGCAATTTTGTAAATTATAAAACTATTAAAAGAAGAAATAAACAAGATGACAAGCCATTCAAATGTATTTCCAGACACTCACATACATACATAGCTGAAAACTTAGAATTTTCAAAAGAGTTAATTTGCTTAGAAGTGCTGCGACTCCTTTTCATCATACCGAAGAGAAAGAAAAACATAAAATGACAGGTTACCCTCTGAAGCGTCGGCAAGCCAAACAATATCCAAATCTGCAGAGCCAATTTATAGATACAGCGCAAGACGTATTTCGAAAATGGTGAGGCACGAAGAGACCTTGAACTTTGAAAAAGTCCAACTTTGAATGATCTAACCTAACATGCTCAACAGTAGTTAAAGTATCCGCAAAAGTAAAAATGGTGAATTTCGATCCAGTTATTCTTGAGAAAAAGCAAACCATTTATTTTGAACAGAAAAGTGAAATTTTGAGCGACCGACTGACTGGAAACCAGACTGCTACTGACGGATGGTCCATGATTTGAAGTCTACGTATACCAAAACACAACACAAGCGCATCAGCCGTTTTTGAGATATTGTGCAAAACGTGTTTAGCAACAACATGAATCCAGTGACCTTGACCTTTGCAGAACAGTTATTATGAGGACACGGAAGGCAGGCCACTGGCCTAGGCAATGTTTTGTTTTTCTTTTTTAAAAAAAATAAAGTTTGGTCAAAATCCGTTCAGTTGTTCTTGAGATACCGGTTTTCCGACTGACCGACATTTGGCTCGTTCTGATCCCACCCCTCCTCTCCTACCCCTCCGACTATTTCAAACTATTTCCAGATCAGTCAGGAAATATGAAAACTCATAACACTGAAGGGGGGTAAAGTTACTCATTTTTGGTTTTATTTATTTTTATTTTTTTATTTTTTTAAATTGTTTAGCAAGTGCGTGCAAAATAGTGTCCACATTCTAGTTGTTTAATTTTTTTTTTTAATGGGATTATGTAAGATTGTCTACTTTTATTTGAGTCAGAATCGTCAGATAACTTTTTTTTTTAATAGTGCAGAAGTGTTAAAGCAGTACCCTAAAATAAAATGTAATTCCACTAAGTAGGATTCTCTGCAGGTGTGTGGGTGTATGTGTGTGGGTGTAGAGGAGAAGAAGAAGAAGAAGAAGACGAAGAAGAAGAAGACGCGGAAGTGTTACACGCGGTAATGCTACTCGCGGTAGTGTTTCACACGCGATAGTGTTACACACGCGGAAGTGTTACACGCGGTACTGTTACTCGCGGTAGTGATACACACGCGATAGTGTTACACGCGGTAGTGTTACACGCGGTTGTGACGCTCGCGGTAGTGACGCACAACTTGTGTTATCCTTTTTTTTTATTTAAATCAGTTTAAAGTCCCCTCTCTTCCCGTTAAGGATTTTCAGGGAGGAGACGTAAATGATTGAGGTGCCAATGACCCTGTCGGGTCCCACTGTGTGATGCAATTGCTCCTAAATATTTGAAGCTGTATACCGTGTTGTGGGATTAGCCTTGGACTTTAATGTCCGTGTTGATGCCATTGGTGTTGTTGGTCATCGTTTATGGTCTTTTCTGCAATGTGTTATTCATTTATTGTCTATTACCCACCTAAGTGATTTAGACATTGAAAATAAGAAAATGAGCATATTACTGAAGACATTTAAATAATTAATTATATTAAATAAGCCTACTCAACTCATTAATGAGAACAACTAAGAAAAAATAAATTAAATTAAATCTCTCTCTCTCTCTCTCTCTCTCTCTCTCTCTCTCTCTCTCTCTCTCTCTCTCTCTCTCTCTCTCTCCCATACCTCTAAGATTTAATTTACACATATTATAGTCACTGAAAGAAGCAACTACATAAATCTTCCAACAGATACATAAAAAAAAATTTTTTTGCAAGTCTTCTCTGCACTTATTTTCAAGATGGCAAGCTATTAAAAACCTCCTTCGATTGAGAGTATAAACCGAGGTCTAGTTTGTGCACGCACGCATTTCTCGCATGGACGTTAAAGATCCTGACGCTCATGTTCTAAACTGGCTACACAAATACACCCAGCACGCACTAGGTCCCTTTTCCCCATTCCCCGCCGCCCAGGACTGTGCTCAGTCGTCTGGGCGTCATACTATCGTCGTGTTGGATCCTGTATCGGCCAGCGCCTTGAGCAGCTTTTGAGCTGGAAAAAGAGCTATACAAAAAAAAGTCTTTTCATTAATTAAAACGAGTTTAGACTTTCACAAAAATATACATACGGATGCATAAACACACACACGCTCAGACGCGTGCTTACTTAATTATGTAAATATAAATGGGGACGATCATCTTCAAATATTGTGCAGCCAAAGCCCGAAACTAACCCAAGCAGAAACTACTTGAAAATCTCGCTGGGAACACAAATTTATGAAGAGGTGGTTTGTGGGTCGATCTGCTCTGCTGGTAAACCGGGGAGCAAGTGAAGCATCTTTACTCACCCAATATCGCTTTTATGTTCATTACCCTCCTTAGCCTATACCCTCCCTAGCATTACCCTCCCTAGCCTTACCCTCCCTAGCCTTATCCTCCCTAGCTTATACTCTCCATGCTCACTTCACTGCTTTTCGCAGTCTCACCTTGCACTGTACCTTGGACTACTAAAGTATGAATAATAATAATAACTAGCATTTATAAAGCGCCTACCCTAAGGATCTAAGCGCTATACACGCACACTTTCTTACGCAAACACATATACACACTATACATATACTATAATTATAAGACAAGTTACTCTTTCACGCGTACATACTACTTCTGTGTAAATCAATATGACAAAAACATACTAAATTACTTCTTAACCCCCCACCCCTCCAAATCCCTTTTACAACTACAGATACTGCTAAAAGACTTTTGAGAAAAAATACGTTTTAAGGTTGAATTTGAACGATTCACAGGAGGTAGAATGTCTAACATGAAAGGGGAGAGAATTCCATAGGTGAGGGCCGTGGACAGCAAAAGAGCGAAAACCATGAGATTTTCTTTTGTCTACTGGCGCCAAAAACCGAGAGTTACCATTATTACGAGATAATTGAAATTAACACGTTTTCTATTTAATTTACAGAGATACCGGCAATTCACAGTGTTAATTAATAATTATCAGTATTTGCCACGCCTTCCTAGCGCCAAAACCTGATAATTACAAATATCATGAGATAATTACAATTATCATTGAAAAATTACAAACATCCCCAGAACAGAGAAGAGATCCTTCTCCGAGAACAAGTTAAGGCAGCAGAGCAATCGCTGAAGAAGGGGAAGTTAGAGGGAGTAAACAACATACCCGCAGAATTGCTTCAAGCACGAGGAGAAGCGATTATTGACGCCCTCACCATTTTCTTTAACACGATCTGGCAGAGTGGGGAGTGGCCTACACTACTGATCCGGTTGCTTGTAGATTGGGGAGTGATCCAGTCCCTTGTCATCACTCTTCCCACAAAGGGCAACCTTCAGGAGTGCCACAACTAGCGCATCATCAGCCTCATCAGCCATCCCAGAAACTAATACTTAACAGCTTGAAACCCCAAACTGAACAAATCATAGCTGAAGAACAAGCAGGATTCAGTGCAGGGCGAAGTACTGTGATGGGTTTTTTATTGTTGCTGGGCTCTGCCCAATGGACTGCTATTACCTCCTCGTCTTAGTCGGTGGGGATCGCTAGTAATCTCCCTTTGACTTCACTTAATGCATTTATTTGTTTAGCTCGGTCTGTGTTAGGGCTGAGGTACAGAGATAGATAGAAAAATGGTAAATGATCACTGTCACATTAGCTTTCACACGGCTATAAATCATTATGTAGCCCAGCCACTTAATAACAGTAAAAATCACACATTTATTTCCTCTACTCTATACATGATTTTCGATGCACCAAACTATCTTAAAAGTTCAAATGTCAATGCGAATATATAGTGCGAATGATAGTCTAGGCAGCTACTTTTTCATCATAGGGCACTGGATGATTTCTGCCTTAATTATAAGATTTCTTGACGAGTGGACTACTGTGGTCTTGTTTATACAGAATTTGAGTGCACTTAGCGAAGATGCACTTAATTTCGTTGTTGAAGCGCTGCGTTGAGGTCGCTTCCAGGACAATCTGTGTAGTCGTGGCTTGTGTTTGACGGGTGGGCTGTCTGCGCACAATGCTGTAGATGCCTCGGCAGCCAACTCTAACCGTCGATTAGGTTCTGTCCTTTGCTGAGTTGGGCTCACGATATACCGCCTGTTCGTCTGTAACATATGAGACAAAATTCTGCACAACCCTGAATAATAGGTCTGTACAGAGCGTCTCACTGAAGGCCAAAGTAGCCCTCAGTGATAGCTACACATCTCTATACATAAGCGACGAACATTCTGCTAAGTCCGTGGTCCACTGGAATCTCCACTCTAATTTCCTATACATATACAAATATAAATCGTGGCTAACTATACACATAAAGAAATAATAATATTATAAACATTCTCTGGTACAGCCACTGGTCTGCAAGCATAAATAAAGGTTAAACAACAGTGGTTCCGTCAGGTATACAACATGGCGTCAAACCCGGTCGTGCTCGACACGTGGTCGGCTTCTCCACATGGTCAGGCAAAGTTGGACTAACAATTCAATTCTATGCATAGCAAATTCCACAAACATAATTCCAACAATAATATAAATACATCACGATGAAACAAAAGTATGTTCATTTACCTGTTTGACAATATCAGGCCGTGGCTACTTGATTGAATTCGAATATTCAACAAGTACTGCTTCCCTGGTCTATCAGTGGAGAATTTCTGCTAGGAAGTAGCTGTGTACTGCTCAGCGTTTTCAACACAAATGACCCTCTACCTAGCCTTGGCCTACCCAGTCAGAACTAGTTCTACCTAACGGTGCTGTGATCTGATAGGCTGAAGAAATCTGAGAGGCTGTAAAATTCGAAGCCCTCCACCGTCAGCTGCGATGATGTCACTAACTATGCGGGCGTCAGGCTACAACTGTTAGGCATGATCACTTCTGTCGTCTGCTAGAGACTAACAGTAACCTTCTAAGTCTAACTGACTAAACAAGCAAAATCTTAAAGGCAGTGGAAACAGCGGATTTTCAACCTCAGGATTATCTGTGAGAAATGCTTACAGCACCAACGACATCTATATCATGTGTTTGTATACTTCAGGAAAAGGTTTGACCAAGTCTCGCATGCAGCTCTTTGGGCAACAATAAAAGTATACAACATAATCCCCAACATTATTGAAGTCATCAAAAGCTTGAATGGCAAGGCTACCAGTGCAGTCCTCCACAACAGCGCCATCGGAAACTGTTTCAGAACAACAATCGGCGTGCGTCAAGGATGACTACTCTCTCCAACACTCTTTAACATCTTCTTGGAGACCATCAGGTCAGATGCCTTTGCAGATCACAAAGGCACAGCCAGCATAGGAGGTAGAGCAATCTCCAAACTCCGTTTTGCGGATGACATTGATGGATTGGCTGGAGAAGAACAAGAACTTGAAATTCTGGCACTGGAGGGAGAACAACAATCGGGAATGGACAGGTTTGACACTAAGCGAAGCCATGAGGGTTCCTGAGGACACAGAAAGATGGAGTACGCTGTTTAAACGATCATCTTCGGTGCCCCAGCGACTTTCGAGTTACGGGATAGGATAGAATAGGAGGTCCACAGTGTTGGAGCATAGAGGAAAGAGACCTTTTTCCAAACATGTTTAGAGAGTACCTTCGAAATGCAAGGAGGGAAGCATATCTTTAGATCGTAAGGAGCGGGTTGGTTGAGACATGCAGGAGTTCAGACAGAGATGATGGAGTGTTTTGAGAATAAATACATCTGAGAGGTCTAGTCTGTGTGTCGCATACATTCCATCATAACGGATTTTAAAGATCCTGACGCTCATGTCCTAGACGGGTGAGTGCCGGTAACAAGAACACACCCAGCACGCACTTGGTCCTTCTCCCCCATCCCTGGCTGCCCAGGATTGTGCTCAGTTGTCCGGGCGTCAGACCATGTGCCCAAAGGCTGCGGGTGGGCGTCTCGGGCGGTTTGAGTTATATCTTTATCGGCCAGCGCTTTGAGCGGCTCTTGAGTTGGTAAAGCGCTATATTTAAAGTGATTAAATAAAAAATAAAAACATTGGTAGGAGAGATAAGCGATCTTGTAGAAAAGACTTTTAATACCAAGATCGTTTACTCGCTTGAATTTGTAAGCACAAGACCGAGTTAAGTTAAGTTAATGCCCGTCACCCCTGCCAGGTATGGGCCGCCAACAACAGCTCTTCAGAGTCCTCTGTCCTGTGCCATTCTTTCTAACTGATCCCAGGCGTAGCCCATCTTGGTGGTGTCGGCCTCGAGGTCGCGTCGCCAGGTGTTCCTTGGACGGCCTCTCTTTCGCTTTCCCTGGGGGTTCTACTTCACGTTAGCACAGAAAAGCAGTTGTGGATGCAGTCTTTATAGGTCTCCGATGCAGCTGACTGGATTTGACGATTTCGGGCGGGTACGCTGGGTGGTGGGACAGCGAAGTCAGCGAAGCGGATTCGGCCGGAATCTCAGATACACTATCGTGACACAGTCGGCAGTGCGCAAATGCCCAATATAGTCCTCGGTGCAACGTGCATGCGATTCGATATCCGTTGTAGTGTTGTCTGCGACAGTGCTCCTGAAGAAAGACGATGTCCCTATGGCAGTAAGGGGCGCCTCGAGTGAGATCCTGTATCAGCCAGCGCCTTGAGCTACCCTTTGAGCTGGAAAAGCGCTTTGTAAGGACGATGAAATAAATGAGATGACATCAACGAAGACGATAAAATAAACGAGGACGATGAAATAAAGCGACACCAACAATATTAATTACAGTAGACTAACCAGTGACACATGCGAGCAGAGAGAGAGGGAGAGCGAGAGATAGGGAGAGAGAGAGCGAGGGAGAGCAAGAGAAAGAGAGCGAGAAAGAGAGAGCGGGAGAGGGAGAGAGAGAAAGAGAGAGAGAGAGAGAGGGAGAGAGAGAGAGAGAGAGAGAGAGAGAGAGAGAGAGAGAGAGAGAGAATTTTAAAGTAAAAGAAAAGGCCGTAAACGGTAAAGATCACAAATAACGCGATTTTATTGGTGTCAGTCATTAAAATACAAAAGTAGGCTAATTGTCATGATACACAACATTAACACAGTTGATGTACAATAAACAAGTTGTAGCGGAAATAAACAGCAAAAGTGTGTACGTGGAAGACGAGGAAGTTTTCTGATCACACTAGATCTACTCTGCACATACTTTGGGATCAGGGATACCTCATTCGTCAGAGCGCACGACTTGTATCGGGCGACGTGGGTTCGAATCCTGACTTCAGCAAACTATTTTGTGATTGATGGATAGTAGTGGCCAGCGCTTTGAGAAGCTCTCTGAGCTTGTAAGTGCGCTATATAAGAGTAATATCTTTCTTTCTTATTTCATCACTCACTCAAGCACGCGCGCTCGCAAACAACACACGCCTCTCTTTCATTCCCTCTGAATACAATACAAGATTATTGCTTTAGGTCCAGCGGACTCTTCCGAGCCAAATCAGGACCAGTTCCCTCTGAATACATACTAATGTAGGCTACTCTCTATCTCGCACTCAACTTTCTCTTTTCTCTTACTCTAACACCATACATAATGCAGGCAACTCTATCTCCCAATCAACTTTTTTTCCCTCACCCCCACCCCCACCCTCACCCACATCCCCACATTTTGTCTCACATATGAACACTTAATCGTCTCATCCAAACAGATAACTACACTTGTGTTTTTGGCCACAAACCACAAGATCTATAGAAGAAGCATTAGTGGACATATTTCACTAAATAATGAACAATAATCCAAATAAATATTTGGCTTAACATTCGCTTTTTTTTTTGGCATCTTATTTACCTGTCGTGTGTAAAAAACTATCCATATCACGCAAAGACAATATTCCTATTATTACATCGTGTGAAGACGCAGGGCCTACTGAAAACGTAAACGACGACTCCAAAAGAATGTGCTATCTGTGTGTGTGTGTGTGTGTGTGTGTGTGTGTGTGCGCGCGCGCGCGTGCGTGGGTGTGTGCGTGAGAGAGAGACAGAGACAGAGGCAGAGTGAGAGAGAGAGAGAGAGAGAGAGAGAGAGAGAGAGAGAGAGAGAGAGAGAGAGAGAAGTCGAAGTCGAAGTCGAAACCTTTAATAGGATAATAGCATTAGGTCCTATGGACCTGTCCTTAATAAAATTGTAAAAGAAAAAAAAAAGAGAAAAAATAAAAATAAAAATTCAGAACAAACAAAATAATTAACATAAAATTGATTGCAAACTAACACAAACCTTAACAATGGTAAGAATTAAAAAAAATACTAAGAAAATTAATGTACCGAAATACACATACTCCCTCCCCCACCTCCCTCCAATACCCATCTCCTACTCCCACTCTCCCCACTCCCGCCACCACAACCAAACACATACACAAGCTATTTCACACATGAACAAATTAAACTGTCGCAAGATAGGAAAGAACAAAATGTATACAATCATCTTAAATATTAGGAGCAATGGAAAATAGAAATTTGTGGAGTCTAATTTTAAACAACAATAATGATTTACTTTCCTTGATCTCTTGTGGGAGAGAATTCCACATACTTGGACCAGAATATGACAGAGATGTTTTAAATATGTCTAAGCGTGGCTGTGGCAAGGTTAAATTCTGTTTGAAAATTGAATAACGAGATGAAGGTTTGCTAAAAAGTACTTTTAAATAATCAGGAGCTCTATTGTTTAGTATTTTGTACATTAAAACGGCTTTATTGTAATTAAGGTGTTTGTTAAGGGGAAGCATACCAGCTAGTTTTAATTTTGAATCAGTTTTGATGGAAGTGTTGGAGATAAGTAATTTTGCAGCTCTGCGATGAATAGAATTACTTTTTTAAACAAGGCATCACTGCAGCCGTCCCATATTGTTGATGCATAATCAATGTGAGGTTTGATATAAGCATCGTAAAAAAGCTTTTTAGCATCTGCAGTTATGATAGATTGAAGCTTAGATATAGACAACATAAATAATTTTGTGGAGAGAGTTTTCCAACGATTTTCAATATGTGAATGCCAACTGAGTTTGTTGTCTACGAGGACGCCTAAAAGTTTATGAGTTTCAACCTGTTTAATATTTTTCCATTCACGACTAAATCAAGAGAAAGCGGAGCCCGCTGATGCTTTTGTCTAGTTGTTATTAACATTGCTTTTGATTTAGCTGGATTCAGTGACATATGATTTAACTTGCACCAATCAGCAACATTGTTAAGAGCACATTGTAGAGATTGCTGACTTTCACCTATGTTCATCCCCTGATTGTACAATGTTGTGTCATCAGCTAACATGTGGCATTCAACAGAATTATCTGAGAGATGTAGCGGTAAATCATTAATATAAATACAAAATAAAATAGGACCGAGAACCGATCCTTGAGGAACCCCATGCATTATAAGTCCTACAGAGGAATTTATTCCATGAATATGTACAAATTGCGTACGTTCATAAAGATAGGAACGAAACAAATTTAACGCAACTGAACCATTGAGGTACAGTTGAAGTTTCTGAAGCAGTATGTGGTGGTTGACGAGATCAAAAGCTTTGGAAAGATCAAGAAAAACAACTCCTGACAAAGTAGATTTATTCATTGCAGAGAGCCATTTGTCAGTTAAAAGTGCCAGGGCAGTAGCACAAGAATGGTGGCTACGGAAACCATATTGTAGATTATGAAAAAGGCCAAGATCATCCATGTATTGTGTAAGATGAGTGTGAATATGTCGTTCCAGAATCTTTGAAAGTGTAGATAGCAGAGATATTGGCCGATAGTGATTAAGATAAGAACTGACTCTTGATTTAGGAAGGGGAATAACAACTTGTTTCCATGCAGTCGGAAATATATTTTTTACAATGCATAAATTGAAGATGTATGTAAGGGAATTAATAATATAAGGCAAAGAAATTTTCAAGATCTTATTACTAATTTCATCTGAACCTGCCGATTTTTTATTTTTAAGTTTTGATATGTATTTTGTAACTTCATTTACAGGAATGAGTGGTATTTCAAAGGGTGAAGAGTTATTTGTTCTTTTCTTACAAAATTGTGTAAGACAATCAGAGCAAGAGTACTGTGTACATTTTGCGGAATCCGATTTCAGAACGGAAATAGCGACTAAAAGGAAATGGTTGTTGAAGTCATTAGCAGATAAAGTGGAAGGAATTTCATCATGATTTGAAGATGAGCCTTTAATAAAAGAATTCAGTGCATGCCAAAGTTGAGAAATGTCTCTTTTATTTTCTATTAGTGTATTAAAGTAGTTTCCTTTGGAGTCACGCACCATGTTTTTTATTTTATTACGATTTTTTTTGTACTCTTGAAATTGTTGAGTACATTTAAGTTTGTCACGCAGTGACATTGCATGTATGATTTCTGAAGTCACCCATGTTGGGAGTTTAGAATGTTTTACTCTTTTTTTTTTAAAGTGGCGCGTGCTTGTTGAGTATTGATAGATAGTGTACCAACGATTAATGGTCACTTATGCTCTGTGGGTTCGGGCAAATAGAATAGACCCAACGTTTCCCGGCGTGTCGTAAGAGGCGACTAACAGGGGTGATGTTAGCACGGCATCACTGGGCGAAAGTCTTCTACACAGAAGTCACCGGCCAGGGCGGAGGAACCTCACGTTACTACAGGTTCAACGACCACGTGCTCAGGGCCAAGGCGAGCCACACTGTATTCGTGGATTTCGGCTGTGGCCAACAGCCTGGAGAGGATTGGGCCCTGCCAGGTCTTTTTTGCCCAAGACACACTACATGATGACACAATCCACTAATTCCATACCGGATCGGTCGTCGCCCGGGCCGTCACCCGGCACAAGGACCGCGCCTTCCGTTGGCCACCAGGACGGAGGTGTTAAGTATGCTACTGATGGACAATATAGCAAGATCCGCACGAGAAACAACATCGTCATAGGAACCTGGAACGTCAGGACCCTAACTGCGGAAGGAAAATTAGAAGAACTGGCCCACGAGCTGGACCACTATCGATGGAACGTTCTAGGTATCAGCGAACTGCGCTGGAAAGGCCTAGGTGAAACAACGACTGACAAAGGCCACAAGCTCTATTTCAGCGGTAGAGATGACAGGCACGAACACGGCGTTGGATTCTTGGTCCACAAGAACATTCTAGCCACTGTCATGGGTTGCCGCCCAGTCTCCAGTAGACTCATTACCATCCGTCTGAGAGCAACCCCTTTCAACATTACCATCATCCAGGCCTATGCCCCAACATCAGACTATGAAGACAGCGAAGTGGAGGATTTTTATGAAAATATACAGGCGGTCCTTGACCAAGTGCCGAAGAAGGACATAGTCATAGTGCAAGGCGACTGGAATGCCAAGGTTGGCCAAGATGCGCACCGCAACTGGGGAGACACATGCGGACCCCACTGCAACAACGAGACAAATGACAGGGGTCTGAGGCTATTGGAGTTTGCCAGATACAACAATCTGGTACTGGCAAACACGCTTGGTCTCCACACAAAATCCAGACGATGGACATGGCACAGTCCCGGCGGGGAACATCACAACCAGATCGACTACATCATGGTCAAGAAACGCTTCAGATCAAGCATCAACATTGGCAGGACACGCACTTTTCCAGGAGCAGACATTGGAAGTGACCACGATCTCGTGATGATGTCTTTCCGGCTCCATTTGAAGAGAGTAAATACAGCAAAGTGCACTAGGCTGAAGTTCGACCTGGACAAACTGCAAGACCCGGAGGTGGCAAAAATATTTCAGGCCACAATTGGAGGGAAATTTGCACCACTGCTTATTTTGGGGGCAGGCGAAGTAGATGTCAACACCATGACCAATACCTTCAACTCAGCTGTAACAGATGCCGCCACTGAGATCCTTGGCAAGCACCGACCAAAGAAGAAGCCGTGGATCACACCTGAACTTTTGGATCTGTGTGATAAACGAAGAGAGTTAAAAAAGAAAAAGAACACCTCACAGGGAGCTGATGTCTACCGAAAAATCAACAATGACATCCGAAAAGGCATGCGCACAGCAAAGGAGAACTGGATAGAAGATCAATGCCAGGAAATAGAGAACAATCTGAACAAGAACAACAGCAAGAAGGCCTACCAGACTGTGAAGCGGCTGACAAGTGTTAAACAGCCCAAAGTCTCCACTATCCAAAGCAAGTCTGGCATTTGCCTTACAGAAGAACAAGAAGTCTTGGACAGATGGACAGAGTACTGCTCTGACCTTTACAACCATACACCAAATGGAGACCCATCAGTTCTAGCATGTCCCGAGAGCAGAGAAGAAGAAGAAACCCTCCCAATTCTCCGGGAAGAAGTTGAGGCAGCAGTGCAATCGCTGAAGAAAGGGAAGTCAGCGGGAGTGGACAACATACCAGCGGAACTGCTACAAGCAGGAGGAGAAGCGATGACTGATGCTCTCACCACTATCTGTAACAAGATCTGGCAGAGTGGGGAATGGCCTACACCATGGACCCAGTCGCTTGTCATCACTCTTCCTAAAAAAGGTAACCTTCAGGAGTGTGAAAATTACCGCACCATCAGCCTCATCAGCCATCCCAGCAAGGTCCTCCTGAAAATAATACTCAACAGGTTGAAACCACAAGCTGAACAAATCATAGCTGAAGAACAAGCAGGATTCATGGCAGGGCGAAGTACCACTGAACAGATTTTCAACCTCAGAATAATCTGTGAGAAATACCTACAGCACCAACAACATCTATATCATGTGTTCATAGACTTCAAGAAGGCATTTGACCGAGTCTGGCATGCAGCTCTATGGGCAACCATGAAAGTGTACAACATCAGCCCTAAAATCATAGAAGTCATCAAAAGCCTGTATGACAAGGCTACCAGTGCAGTCCTCCATAACAGCGTCATCGGGAACTGGTTCAGAACAACAATCGGTGTGCGTCAAGGATGCCTACTCTCTCCAACACTCTTCAACATCTTCCTAGAGCGCATCATGTCAGATGCTCTTGCAGATCACGAAGGCACAGTCAGCATAGGGGGCAGAGCAATCTCCAATC
The DNA here is from genome assembly GCA_036898135.1 of Oncomelania hupensis. Taxonomy (NCBI): domain Eukaryota; kingdom Metazoa; phylum Mollusca; class Gastropoda; order Littorinimorpha; family Pomatiopsidae; genus Oncomelania; species Oncomelania hupensis. The sequence continues at coordinate 122,350 of JBAHVR010000302.1, forward strand.
TTCGTTTTGCGGATGATATTGATGGATTGGCTGGAGAGGAACAAGAACTTGAACAGCTTGTACAGAGGCTTGACACCACCTCCAGAGCTTATGGAATGGAAATAAGTGCAGAGAAGACCAAAATGATGACCAACAACACCAATGGCATCAACACGGACATCAAAGTACAAGGCCAATCCCTCAACACAGTGCACAGCTTCAAATATTTAGGAGCCATTGTGTCAGACAATGGGTCTCGACAGGAAGTCCTCTCCAGGATCGCACAAACAACTGCTGCCCTGACAAGGTTGAAGCCCATTTGGAAAGACAGAACCATCAGTCTACATTCCAAAGTAAGACTGCTGCGATCTCTGGTCATCTCCATCTTCCTATATGCTTGCGAAGCATGGACCCTCACAGCAGATCTCCAACGAAGAATACAAAGCATGGAGATGAGGTGCTACAGAAGACTTCTGTGCATTTCCTATACCCAACACATCACCAACGTTGAAGTCCGACAGACCATCACACAAGCCATTGGACAACACGATGACCTGCTCACAGTGGTGAAGAAACGGAAACTCCGATGGTATGGCCACGTCACCAGATCATCAGGCCTTGCAAAGACCATTCTGCAAGGCACAGTGCAAGGAGGTAGAAGAAGGGGGAGACCGAAAAAGAGGTGGGAGGACAACATTCGAGAATGGACTGGTTTGACACTGAGCGAAGCCATGAGGGCTGCTGAGGACAGAGAAAGATGGAGTATGCTGGTTAAGCGATCATCTGTGGTGCCCCTACGACCTTCGGGTTATGGGACAGGATAGGATAGGATAGGATGATCATAGCAGAAAGGGATGCTTGCTCAATTGTTGCAGGTGCGTTGGTGTAAATGTGGTCGATTAAAGATGATGTTGATGATGTTACCCTAGTAGGTGAAGATATTAACTGACTAAGACCAAGAGAGGATATTAGACAGTCCCATCATGAGAGAGAGAGAGAGAGAGAGAGAGAGAGAGAGAGAGAGAGAGAGAGAGAGGGAGGGAGTTACCCGGTAGACTACTCACATGTAGGCTATTCACACTTTTCTGCTATCCTATGCACCAACGGGAATCCCCTCTATGAAAAATACTTCCGTTTTTTTTTCTCCGCGTGTTTTAGTGAGTTATTTCCAAATATTCAAGAATAATAACATGTGTCACTGGCCACCTTTATCGTACCCTCACATATTTTTATTTTTTTTGGCTGCAGTTTATTATCCCTTTCTATCGCCAGTGGCGCGCCTAAACCCTACCTACCTAACATTATTTGTGAATTTTTGAAAAATATTCGGAAAAACATAACGCCCAGATGCTGGCTCGAACCCACACCTGTCAGGCGCCATTGGTTTCTGGCTTGTGGACAAGGCAAGTTAGTCCCGCCTTAGCCCACTTGGCCACAACGCTCGCCTAACATAGTCAGTTACTTCGTGTTTTGTGAAGGTTGCGACGGCGAAGCTATGGAAAACTACAAGAGTCTTCAGGTCCTGTTTCACTTTCTGTCGATGATCGACGCACCTCCGAAGCCGCCACAAATACAGGCCTCTACGATTGTTTTTTTTGCATCCTTTCACTGAGCATGTACTTCCTCCTATGGGGCGCCATGTGTCCATTTATTCTATGTGACTATTCTATACATAGAATAAATTATATGCACATAGAAAGCATTCTATGCACACAAAAAGCATTCATTAGTTGAAATTCCATTTATAAAAAAGAAACAAATATTGTAAGTCATAGAATAAAATTCTTTGTATAGAATAACATTCTATAATATAGTGTAAAATTCTATGTCCATAATACAATTCTATGTATAGAATAACATTTTATAATAGAGAATAAGATTCTATGTATGTAATACAATTCTATATTATAGAATGCACTTGTATGCATAGAATTGTATTCTATAACATAGAATGAATTCTATTACAAAGAATGAATTCTATAACACAGAATTTATTCTATGTGCATACAATTCATTCTATAACATAGAATGAATTCTTTAACATAAAATAAATTATATGACATAAAATGAATTCTATGTGCATAGAATAAATTGTATAACATAGAATAAATTCTATAATAAAGAATGAATTCTATATGCATAGAATGAATTTTATAGCATGGAATGAATTCTATGACATAGAATGAATTCTATAGGCATGTTTGTTTGTTTGTTTGTTTATTTCATTTAACGTCTATTCACCGAAGTGATTTTAGACAATAAAATAAAAGGAAGAAGGGGGAAGAAGGATATGCGCTACATGGATGGGGGAAAGGAAATAACATTTAAACAAAATGGTAAAGTAACATAACATGAAATAAAATTAAATAAACATTAAGTATTCAAACAATATTTTAAAACTCTTTAAAAAAATAAAATAAAATAAAATAAACTTACTATGGAACAAGTCAAACTTGCGAAATGTGCATTGACAGAAAAGTCAATTTTGTGAGATTGTCATATACGAAGTAATCAGAATAAACTTGCAATTTTTATAACAAATGTCCTACAGGACTATAAATTATAGATTTAGCGATGGTTATCCAATATTTACTATTTTTATTTTGAACATTATGAATGTTCTGTGGAATATATTGTGTTATTACACTGCAGTCATGAATGATATGATTTATAGTTAAATTTTCATTGCAAATGCAAACAATATCCTTGCAAATATTTTGTCCTCCAAGAATTTAAAGCAAGACGATGTGCTAAAGAGGTTATTGTTCGAGGATACTGTGAATTATCACTATATATTATTTTTAAAGGAAATTTATTTTTTATTTTCTGTTCAATTATACTATAAATTTCTTTTGTTGATAAGGGGATGTCAATATGGCTAACGTTGTGTTGATTTTTCGCTCCTTCTTTTGCTTTCCTGTCAGCCCAATCATTATTATCTAAACCACAATGAGATGGTATCCAACAAAATTGAACATTTGTGCCATTGATAATTAAGCAATGTATAAGATATTTTATTTCATATATAATATCACCTCTGCTCTTATAAATATTAGAGTCCAGACTCTGAAGAACAGATTTGGAGTCTACACATAATAAGATATTAAAAAAGGTCTTTTGTTGACTCAAGATTTTATGTAATGCCATAAGAATTGCGGTAAGTTCTGCAGTATAAATTGAGCGATCTTTACCTAAATACAAGGATTCACAAATTTTTAAAGCAGGTATAACATAACCAGCCCCAGTTTGGCCTGTATCTAAAACAGAACCATCAGTATAAATTTGCAAATAAGAATAATATTTTTTATCTATATGTTCATAAGCTTCTGTTGCTAACAATAATCCATTTTCTTTTTTCCGTAGAGCAGTATATTCAAAATCAAAGTTTGCTCGCTTAAATTCCCAGATTGGTATAGGCATTTGTGGTATTTTTTTAGAGATTGATTTAGGAAATAAATTTGACCCCTGTAAAAGTTCATCTGTATAAGATGCTATTGTTTGTAAATAACTGATACCCTGTGCTCTTTTTGGATAATCTAAATCAGATCTTACTTCTAGTTCTGTGTCAGTGAAATTTTCTACAGCAGAGGCTCTAACTATATATTTAGCGCATGATAATTTTCTCCACTCATTTAATGGTAATACTCCAGCTGCTTTATAAGCATCGTCAGTTTTTGTATGTACTGGAATACCCATAACAATTTTAATTGCTACTGTCCATACTCTGGAGTTGTTTCAGTAAATATTTTGGAGCTGAAAAATATACCTCTTGTCCATACGTTAATTTAGATCTGACAAGCATGCACACAAGATGAATAAGAGTTTTAGTATCACGTCCCCATTTTTGAAAGCTTATAATCTTTATTAAATTTAAACTTTTAACGGCCTTTTCCAACAAATAATGTATATGTTTTTTCCAACTTAATTTAGATGTAAAATATACCCCGAGAAATTTTATTTCCTGTACATATTTCAATTCTTTGATACCAATATAAAATTTTGGCAAACATTTGGGGTTAATCCCATTATTAAACAAGATCATGTTTGTTTTTTCTTCTGATAATTCCAATCCATTATCCTTCATGTAAATATCAATATTGTTCAGTTCATTTTGATATATCTTTTGAATATGTTTTATTTCATATATAGAAGTTTTCCTTTTTAAAGATACATTTACCCATATAGCAATATCATCAGCATATTGAACTAGATGAATTTTATTACTTACAAATTGAGGTAAGTCATTTAACAAAATAGTGAATAAAAGAGGTGAAATTATAGAGCCTTGTGGTATACCCATGTTAATATTATATGTAGAAGAATAAGAGTGACCTACTTTGGCCATTATTTTTCTTCCATGCAAAAACTCTTTAATATATTGAAAAATATTTCCAGAAAGCCCTATATTTTTTAATTTGTATAAAAGTCGAGCATGCCAAACTCGATCATAAGCCTTTTTAACGTCAAAAAATGTAGCTAATATATTTTTCCTTCTAGCGAATTGTTTCTTAATGTGTGTTGTTAATTTCACTAAATGGTCTACTGTTGATCTGCCTTTTTTAAAACCAGCCTGATTTTCTGGAATTACTTTATTTTTTTCACAATAATATGATAATCTATTCATTATAATTTTTTCCATAATTTTACCAGCATGCGATGTTAATGCAATGGGGCGATAACTTGACGATTCGTGTCGATTTTTCCCTGTTTTTAAAAGTGGAATAATTATTGATGTTTTCCAAATATCAGGCAACACATTATTTTCCCAACATTTATTAATAATAGTGAGAAAATGTTGTATCCATTTTAAAGGCATGTGTTTTAGCAAAATGTATGATAACCCATCTGGACCAACTGCAGATTTTTTAGTGCCAAAATAATTTAAAGCATCTGTAACCTCTGTTATTGATATACTAGAATTCATAAATAAATAATTATCTGAATTAGGTTCTTTATAATGTTCAGATTTTTCTTCATGTTTTCTTTTTTCGAACTCATCTCTAGTTAGACTACTAGTATTGCTTGCATTTGCAAAAAGTTTTCCAAATTCTTCAAATTTCTCCTTTGGCGAAGAAAATAGTTTGTTAGTTATTTTTATGGGATCATTTCTTTAACTTTTTTCCAAACATTATTGACATTACATGTATTTGATATTTCTTTTTTACAAAAATCTTCCCAATACTGTTTCTTTGCTGATGCTATAATTTTATTACAATTAATTTTTGCACATTTCATGTGCTTATGTGCGGAAACAGATCTACATTTTATCCAATTCTTAAATGTATTCTTTTTTTCCTTAACTGCATCTGCACATGCTTGATTCCACCAAATATTACCACTGTGTTTTTTCTTTACAGAATTTTTCTTAATAGGTATAGACTTATTAGCTGCAGACAATATTGTTTTTGTAAAACCTGTACAAATTTCATTAATATCTTCATTTTGTAGAAAGTCATCTTCAGAGTACAATAAATGCATTTGATACTGATTCCAATCTGCACGAGTATAAATATATTTTGGTATAACATCATCTTCTATTTGTACCTCTGGCTTTTCATTTATTACAGTTACAACTGGAAGATGGTCACTACCCAATGAATCAGAGTCCACTTCCCATATACTGTCTATTGCCAAATCAGGCGATACAAACGTTAGATCAATGGCAGAAGGTTGGTGGGTTGCTATGTCAGGAATCCTTGTTATTTTACCAAAGACCAGAAGTAATGATATTTTCAATAAAACGATTATTTGTATTATAATTACATCCTTTATCCCAAATTGTTGAGTGAGCATTGAAATCACCAACTATAATCCAATTTTCATTTATATCAATTGATTGTAACCATTCAGTATTAAAATCATCTGGTCCTAATGGATAATAAACAGACGTGATATTAACATACATTTGATCATGTATTTTTACTTTCACAGCTACTGAATACACATCATTTAAATCTTTTGGAATGGGAGACTTGCATGTGACGTAATCCAAATCTTTCCTAATGTATATCGCAACGCTAACTTTAGTATTCTGTTTAGTAAATTGATTTATTGATTGATTTATTGTTGCTTTAGGTCCAGCGGACTCTTCCGAGCCAAATCAGGACCGGACAACCCCCGATCCGCATAAAAGATCTGCTGAAACAACCCCAGTGGGAAAATTGAATGCCCTCCACCGGCCAGTCACTTTACAATAAAGACATCCCACGCCAACTACGCGAACACCCCGGTTACAAAAACAAAATAGAATACAAACATCATTATAAATCATCAACCAAACACATACATATAAAATGCCTATAGTGCTAAATAGTACATTCATAGGAAGCCCTAGTGACCACCCGGCAGAAAGCGTCCAACACTCCCAAGCTGATCCAACAGACCTCATACACAAACAAGGAGTCTTGTCCAGGAAGAGTTTTCAAGAAAAAAGGTAGGTCATTGATCTAGCGAAGAAGAAGATAGTATAGCAGAGTGAAGGACAGAGCAAGAATAGGAAAGAGTAAATGAGGAAGACAGCGACAGTGGGAATTTAAAGCACTAAATTTCCATAAAGTGGGGATACTATTTATACTGAAAACCCCCGGCACTCCAACGGGGGTACTGTTGCCGCAGTGAAGCGTCTTGCCTATAAAGGAAAGACAGGTTTTCAACTGTGGCTTTCACTGTTCCCTTTATAGGTTTGAACAATCTACAGTGGCAAGATTGCTCATGACCCCAAGGGGTACTGTTTAGTAAATGGTGTTACCGGCGGAAAAAAGTAGCCTTCGATCTTAGGAAGTTTCTTCCTTTTTACATTCAATGACTGCAGTACAAGAACATGATGTTGGTTTGTTACTACATATTGTTGTAAAGAGTGTACATTTGTGGATATAGATCTGCAATTCCACTGAACAATACTAAATTTATCATCAATCATAAATTTAAGATTTTCTTTTTTAAATGAATGTTGTTCAATTATGACAAAATATTTCTGAACATCAGTGACATTAACTTCATTCCTTTTTGATTCAGATGAATGCAGTCTCTGTAAAAGGAACGGTTTGTAGCCCCCGTTTTTGTGAGAAAGGATACACTGTTGTCCACAAAGTGTACATTTTCTTTGACACATGCTGCTCTCAGTGCAGCGTTGGAGGCATCACCCTTCTTTCTCAGCTGACCTCTCGGGGGTACTATAGATGACAAACAAATGTTTGCTGCAGGGAATGTTGTCTTGACTACTTTTATCATCTTTAGCCAGTCCTTCATGTTAATGTTTTTTGTTTTGCAGCCGTTGATACCTGCATGAATAATGACAGATTCTATTTTTCCATTTGCAGGTACATCATCCAACCATTGTACAATGTCTTCAATTTTTATACCAGGAATGCAGACTAGCTGTCCTTTGACGCCTTCAACAGCAACTTCTTCCATTCTGATGCCTCTAATGACGGAGTCTCCTATTATGAGTTGTTTAGTATCTTTGGCAATTTTACTATGCTTTAGCCTTTCAAACGGAGTACTGGTGATGTCACTGACAGATCTCATGTTCAGTTTAGAAACATCCGGATATTCGACAAATGTGTCACAAGGAGTAGAACAGGCCACTGTCTCTAGTGATGATTCCTCACTTGTTATCGCATCTGACACCTGTCGTACATTGTGTTTACACAGTTTGATCAGCTGCTCTGCCTTCTCTCTTTCAGAGTGTACAATGCTTGCTGTTGTTGATTTATGGTTGAAAAAGTGTTTTGTAGATTGCAAAAAGTCTGTCGATGTTTGTGTCTTGCTCACTAATTATTGGGACAGCTACTTTTTCCAAAAACTCTGTAAAAGATGGTGTTGAGGTTGCAGTTTGTTGTGCAGCTACTTGAGCATATGTTTTTTTAATTTCTTTTTCAGGACGTTTCTGCTGTACTTTCTTAATAGCCTCTTGTATGCTCATTGAGCATTTTGATCTTTCTGTGAGAGCATTTTTTAGAAGCACCTTTTTGTCGCATCCACGATAGGCAGCTGAGTGCTCACCTCCACAGTTTACACAGTGAGGCTTGGAGGCGTTGCAGTTTTGCCTTGCGTGATATCCTCCGCATCTGCAACATCTTTGTTTTGCACAGCAATGTTTCAAGGTATGGTTTAATCGCTGGCATCTTGTGCACCGTGGAACTGGAGGACAATATGGATGTACCTTAAAAGTTTTGTCATTTTGTGTCAATGTTGCAGGCAATTGGTTTGATGCAAACACTATTCTTGTTATGGTGTGACTTGATTTTTTCGCAATGATATTCTTGTATTTGATGATGTTTTCATTGTTCTTTAGAGTGTGTGTATTGCTTAGTCCAAATACTACTCCAATTGAATTGAATTGAATTCTATAGGCATAGAATGAATAGTATAACATAGAATGAATAAGACGACATAGAATGAATTCTATGACATAGAATGAATTCTATAACATAGAAGGAATTCTATAGCATAGAATGAATTCTATGACATAGAATTTATTCTATAGCATAGAATGAATTCTATAACATAGAATGAATTCCATAGCATAGAATGAATTCTATGACATAGAATTTATTCTATAGCATAGATTGAATTCTATGTTACAGAATGAATTCTATGTCATAGAATTCATTCTATGCTATAGAATTCATTCTATGCTATAGAATAAATTCTATGTCATAGAATTCATTCTTTGCTATAGAATTCATTATATGTCATAGAATTCATTCTATGTCATAGAATTCATTCTATGTCATAGAATTCATTCTATGTCAGCTTATTCATTCTATGTTATAGAATTCATTCTATGTCATAGAATTCATTCTATGTCATAGAATTCATTCTATGTCATAGAATTCATTCTATGTTATAGAATGAAATCAATATATACACTTTTTTTAAAATAGTAAAAACTGGGGCACTGTCAAGGTATAGAGAACATTTTTTATGGCATGGGACTGTATTGCAGAGAGATATACACATTGCCACATCCCATCACCACACCACATCACTCTACATCACACTGCACCACAAATGTGATGGGTAGGTGTGGAGTGATTAGGTTATGTGATGATGTGGTCTGATTCACTGCTTTTAAGGCATAATAGAACTGTATTGCAGATACATACATACACATTACCACATCACATCACCACACTACATCACTCTAAATCACACCACACTGCACCACAAATGTGATGGGTGGGAGGGGTGGGGTGATTAGATTATGTGATGTGATTCACTGATGCCATGATATGTGCTGTCTGCTGCAATGTGAAGATGTGCTGCTGCTGTGATGGCTGATGTGATGTGATGATTTGTTGATATGATGTGATTTTATGTGGTGGTGCGTTTTCACGATGATGGTGATGAAGCAATGTGATGCAGTGATGTGATGTGATGATGTGATCGATGTGGTGATGATGCGATGTGGTGATGTGTCATACAATATCTTTTTATAATTCTAAATTTTGTTACAATTTATTAGTTTTTTATTTTATTTTATGTGAATGAAATGAATTATATGTATATAGAATTAATTGTATAACACAGCAAGAATTGTATGACATAAAATTCCTTTTTTTAACATAAAATGGATTTTATTCGCAACACTGAATACATTCTATTTTCATAGAATTGTTTTTTAACATTTGGTGCACATAGAATGCATTCTATGTTATAGAATGTTCATTCTATAACATAGAATGTTCATTCTATAACATAGGATCCATTCTATAACATAGAATGTTCATTCTATAACATAGAATGTTCATTCTATAACATAGAATTCATTCTATAACATAGAATGTTCATTCTATAACATAGAATCCATTCTATAACTTAGAATGTTCATTCTATAACATAGAATCCATTCTATAACATAGAATGTTCATTCTATAACATAGAATGCATTCTATAACATAGAATGCTCATTCTATGCGCAACTAGGTCATTTTATGTGAAACGAGGCTATGACGTATAAAGGGACACGTGGAGCCTTGCACGCGCGTGAGAACTGAAGAAATGGCTGACGTACCAAGCGCTCTGCGGCTTTATCAGACATCATAATTTCGTGAACAAGCATTTAGGTTTCTTGTTCTTCTTCGACGGTATAATTAGTGTGAGTAGTTCGCATAGCGATAAAAATAATTGACGTCACACCCTCCCCCCCCTCCGCCCCTGCGTGCTTGCTTTTTTCATTACAATGTGCTGAGGTTCTGTAAGGGTTTATAGTGACAAAATCTAATTAAATAATCAGTTCTTTTCGCTCAATACCGAAGAAATAACAGTACTGTACACTCATAAAAAGCAATAATTAATATATTTAAAGGTCGAATATTGCTATACAACTCTGAGACATAATAAATGAAAGGTTCATAAAGCTAATTATTGCAAAAAATCTATTTCACCCCAAGCGACCCCCCAGGGCGCTATGCACAAAGGCGTGGCGGCCACGTGCTGCGGGAATAACACAGCGTGATCGAGTTTGAAAATGGTGAAGTACTGTGCTGCGTTTGGATGCTCTAACTCCGACGTAAAACCTTTCTGCAAAGAAAAGAACATTTCCTTTCATCGATTTCCACTTCGAGCGCAAATGATGAAGCACTGCATGTCGTCAACTCTAAACTGAATGTCAGTGACAAATCGCTCTGTAATCATTATTGCACGAGTGTGCTATGTTCAAAACATCACAATATCCCAAAATGTCGGTAAATTTATTTAAGCAGCTTTGGAGTACACGCGAGCGAGCTAAAAGAAGCCGTGACCGGGTTGTTATTCCCGCGCCACGTGACCATGCCGCCGACTTGTGCATAGAGCCCAAGATGAGTTCCTTCCGTTAATAAAATGGATAGCATCATAGCATTAGGAACGTACGTCAGCCATTGATGTGGAGTGATGTGGTGTGGTGATGGGATGTGGCAATGTGTATCTCTCTGCAATACAGTCCCATGCCATAAAAAAATGTTCTCTATACCTTGACAGTGCCCCAGTTTTTACTATTTAAAAAAAAGTTTTTATATTGATTTCATTCTATAACATAGAATGAATTCTATGACATAGAATGAATTCTATGACATAGAATGAATTCTATGACATAGAATGAATTCTATAGCATAGAATGAATAGTATAACATAGAATGAATAAGATGACATAGAATGATTTCTATGACATAGAATGAATTCTATAATATAGAATGAATTCTATGACATAGAATGAATTCTATGACATAGAATTTATTCTATAGCATAGAATGAATTCTATAACATAGAATGAATTCTATAGCATAGAATGAATTCTATGACATAGAATTCATTCTGTAACATAGAATTCATTCTATGCTATAGAATAAATTCTATGTTATAGAATTCATTCTATGCTATAGAATTCATTCTATGTTATAGAATTCATTCTATGTCATAGAATTCATTCTATGTCATAGAATTAATTCTATGTCATCTTATTCATTCCATGTTATACTATTCATTCTATGCCTATAGAATTCATTCTATGTCATAGAATGAATTCTATGTCATAGAATTCATTCTATGCTATAAAATTCATTCTATGCATATAGAATTCATTCTTTTTTATAGAATTCATTCTATGTTATACAATTTATTCTATGCACATAGAATTCATTTTATGTCATATAATTTATTTTATGTTAAAGAATTCATTCTATGTTATAGAATGAATTCTATGCGTATAGAATCAATTCTATGTCATGCAATTATTTTATTTTAAAGAACTCATTCTATGTTATAGAATTCATTCTTTGTAATAGAATTCATTCTATGTTATAGAATATAATTCTATGCATACAAGTGCATTCTATAATATAGAATTGTATTACATACATAGAATATTATTCTCTATTATAAAATGTTATTCTATACACAGAATTGTATTATGGACATAGAATTGTACACTATATTATAGAATGTTATTCTATACAAAGAATTTTATTCTATGACTTACAATATTGGTTTCTTTTTATAAATGGAATTTCAACTAATGAATGCTTTTTGTGTGCATAGAATGCTTTCTATGTGCATATAATTTATTCTATGTATAGAATGGTCACTTAGAATAAATGGACACATGGCGCCCCATACCTCCACCGTTTTTATACTTATCCCACTCGTTTTCTGGCTCTAACAATCGTCGTTTTCGGACATTTGCCATATTTAAAAGTCACGCATCAAGCTTTGATAAAAGCAAAACAAGCTAGACCAGAACTTGGTTTCATGCTAACCTGTTTTAATTTATAATGGCGATACCCACGAGTTTTTATGAGAGGTGCCGGAAAGTTGTGAATAGAGTCAACAATTTCAACTCTGTGTCATTTTCATTCACTTCATAGATTTGAAGGACATATATTCTTTTACAGGACTTAGAAGATTCCGCCCATTTCTGCCGTGAACTGACAAAACCGAGCAAGTCCACAAAACCTACTTTCGAGAAAATCGACGTTTTGTGTTGCGCTATATTACGCGATCGTTTCTGGAAGTTTAAGGGCATACCTTGAATGTTAAAGAAATGTTCGATAGATTTGATGTTTTAAGACTATTTGTGGACTTGCTTTGTTTTGTCAGATTATTCTTGAGATAGGTCTTTGTTCAGAACATGACAAAACCAAGCAAGTCACCCGCTTGGTTTTGTCAGTTTATTATTGAATTAAATCCTTGTTAAAAAAATTCACAAAACCAAGTAAGTCAAATCCGCTTGGTTTTGTCAGTTTATTATTAAGTAAATTCTTGTTTTCAAAATTCGCCAAACCAAGTAAGTCCCATAGGCCGTTTCGTTTCTTTGTTAAAAAGTCTGACGAGATGAGTCACATAAGTTGGGTTTTGTAAGATGTGGGTGCGGCAGTTACAGTGAGTGTATATGTGTGCCTGTTTATTGTTTTTAGCCATTCTTCACTTAATATTCCTGGGTTGGTATGCAGGAGTCATGGTTTTTTTTGCTCTCCCTTCAAAATAATATTAGATGCAGCCAATTTAATTTTAAAAATACAAAACTATTTTCCTTTCAGTTTCCTATTGTAGCGATCTTCCTGCCTTTACACCACGTGTATGTCTTGTATTTTGTTGCCCTTGTTGTGTGTCTGTAATATATTTGTTGCTGTTTGTTTGTGGGTTCGGGCACTGAATAATAATACAGGATGCTATACGCGCCTTTCCCCAAATCATCATTCAGGCTCAAAGCGCGGCGATCTATACCAACATACACGCTCACCTGTCTCATGCACCCTCACACACACCAAATACACATCCTTCACTCAAACAGGTGGTGTAAAGGCAGGGAGATCGCTATTAGAAGACGGAAAGAAAATCTAATTTTTATTTTTGAAATTTTTATATTGACTGCGTCCTGTACCATTATTGAAGAATAGGCCCAAACGTTTCCCGGCGTGTCGTAAGAGGCGACTAACAGGGGTAATGTTAGCACGGCATCACTGGGCGAAAGTCTTCTACACAGAAGTCACCGGCCAGGGCGAGGAACCTCACGTTGATACAGGTTCAACGACCACGTGCTCGGGGCCAAGGCGAGCCACACTGTATTCGTGGATTTCGGCTTTGGCCAACAGCCTGGAGAGGATTGGGCACCGCCAGGTCCTTTTTTGCCCAAGACACACTACATGCATGATGACACTATCCACTAATTCCATACCGGATCGGTCGTCGCCCGGCTCAAGGACCGCGCCTTCCGTTGGCCACCAGGACGGAGGTGTTAAGTATGCTACTGATGGACAATTTAGCAAGATCCGCACGAGAAACAACATCGTCATAGGAACCTGAAATGTCAGGACCCTAACTGCGGAAGGAAAATTAGAAGAACTGGCCCACGAGTTGGACCACTATCGATGGAACGTTCTAGGCATTAGCGAACTGCGCTGGAAAGGCCTAGGTGAAACAACGACCGACAAAGGCCACAAGCCCTATTTCAGCGGTAGAGATGACAGGCACGAACACGGCGTTGGATTCTTGGTCCACAAGAACATTCTAGCCACTGTCATGGGTTGCCGCCCAGTCTCCAGTAGACTCATTACCATCCGCCTGAGAGCAGCCCCTTTCAACATCACCATCATCCAGACCTATGCCCCAACATCAGACTATGACGACAGCGAAGTGGAGGATTTTTATGAAAATCTACAGGCGGTCCTTGACCAAGTGCCGAAGAAGGACATAGTCATGCGACTGGAATGCCAAGGTTGTCCAAGATGCGCACCACAACTGGGGAGACACATGTGGACCCCACTGCAACAACGAGACAAATGACAGGGGTCTGAGATTCTTGGAGTTTGCCAGATACAACAATCTGGTACTGGCAAACACGCTTGGTCTCCACAAAAACTCCAGACGATGGACATGGCACAGTCCCGGGGGATGGGGGGGTTAGGGGGAGGGGGGGAGCATCACAACCAAATAGACTACATCATGGTCAAGAAACGCTTCAGATCAAGCATCAACATTGGCAGGACACGCATTTTTCCAGGTCAGACATCGGAAGTGACCACGATCTCTTGATGATGTCTTTCCGGCTCCACTTGAAGAGAGTAAATACTGCACTAGACTGAAGTTCGACCTGGACAAACTGCAAGACCCGGAGGTGGCAGAACTATTTCAGGCCACAATTGAAGGGAAATTTGCACCACTGCTCATTTTGGGGGCTGGTGAAGTAGATGTCAACACCTTGACCACCACCTTCAACTCAGCTGAGGCAGATGCCGCCACTGAGATCCTTGGCAAGCACCGACCAAAGAAAAAGACGTGGATCACACCTGAACTTTTGGATCTGTGTGATAAACGAAGAGAGATTAAAAAAGAAAAAGAAAAAGAACACCTCACAGGGAGCTGATGTCTACCGAAAAATCAACAATGACATCCGAAAAGGCATGCGCACAGCAAAGGAGAACTGGATAGAAGATCAATGCCAGGAAATAGAGAACAGTCTGAAAAAGAACAACAGCAAGAAGGCCTACCAGACTGTAAAGCGGCTGACAAGTGTCAAACAGCCCAAAGTCTCCACGATCCAAAGCAAGTCTGGCATATGCCTTACAGAAGAACAAGAAGTCTTGGACAGATGGACAGAGTACTGCTCTGACCTTTACAACCATACACCAAATGGAGACCCATCAGTTCTAGCATGTCCCGAGAACAGAGAAGAAGAAATCCTCCCAATTCTCCGGGGAGAAGTTGAGGCAGCAGTGCAATCGCTAAAGAAAGGGAAGTCAGCGGGAGTGGACAACATACCCGCGGAACTGCTACAAGCAGGAGGAGAAGCGATGATTGATGCCCTCACCATTATCTGTAACAAGATCTGGCAGAGTGGAGAGTGGCCTATACCATGGGCCCAGTCGCTTGTCATCACTCTTCCCAAAAAAGGTAACCTTCAGGAGTGTGAAAATTACCGCACCATCAGCCTCATCAGCCATCCCAGCAAGGTCCTCCTGAAAATAATACTCAACAGGTTGAAACCCCAAGCTGAACAAATCATAGCTGAAGAACAAGCAGGATTCAGGGCAGGGCGAAGTACCACTGAACAGATTTTCAACCTCAGAATAATCTGTGAGAAATACCTACAGCACCAACAACATCTATATCATGTGTTCATAGACTTCAAGAAAACGTTTGACCGAGTCTGGCATGCAGCTCTATGGGCAACAATGAAAGCGTACATCAGACCTAAAATTATTGAAGTCATCAAAAACCTGTATGACAAGGCTACCAGTGCAGTGCAGTCCTCCACAACAGCGCCATCGGGAACTGGTTCAGAACAACAATCGGTGTGCGTCAAGGATGCCTACTCTCTCCAACACCCTTCAACATCTTCCTAGAGCGCATCATGTCAGATGCTCTTGCAGATCACGAAGGCACAGTCAGCATAGGGGGTAGAGCAATCTCCAATCTTCGTTTTGCGGATGACATTGATGGATTGGCTGGAGAGGAACAAGAACTTGAACAGCTGGTACAGAGGCTTGACACCACCTCCAAAGCTTATGGAATTGAAATAAGTGCAGAGAAGACCGAAATGATGACCAACAACACCAATGGCATCAACACGGACATCAAAGTCCAAGGCCAATCCCTCAACACAGTGCATAGCTTCAAATATTTAGGAAGCCATTGTATCAGACAATGGGTCCCGACAGGAAGTCCCGATCGCACAAACAACTGCTGCCCTGACAAGGTTGAAGCCATTTGGAAAGACAGCATCATAACATGCAACGAGTGCAAAGATAAAACTCAAACAAAATAAACTAACACAAAATGCCAGAATACAATCACACTCTTTTATTCCACAATTAACAAGCAAACACAGGACAAATGGGAACTAACCTCCCCTCAACCCCTATCAAGACCCCCGTCCCAATATTAACTAACAATTACCTCCCCTTGTTCAACCCTAAACAGAACTAAACAACAACAGTTTCTTTACAAAATGTGTACAACAAAATCACAATCAATAAATCAATTCAAAATGTAAATCTTCAAATAATAAGCAATGGCGTTATGAATCTTTAATCATAAACTGCTATCTAGGTGAAGCTGTGGCACAGAAGCACTGTTCCAATGTTCTTGTCAAGTAGCTCAGAGAGCTAAACAGTCTCTTTCACAATAAGTGGATGATTCTTCTAACTAAATGAATATGTTTTTAGGTGGGGTGCAGTGTGAGTCTGTGTGTGCGTGAATTAGGTATGAAAACCTCCTGTAATAGTGTTGCCTCGATACATAGGCAAAACCTGCAGCAGTGGCAGAGACCACCACAACACTCCTCTCGGCTGTAGAGGCAAAGGCACACCCCAGGCTGGCTAGAACCCAATCAGCGTCAACAACGGCAACAAAACGTCAACAGCAACATAAGTACAGCATAAGAAGCAACAGCGTTGAAATAATGCGTAGAAGTAACAGCCCAAACCTGTAAGCATATACACAGTCTTAACAACCTGCCTACAAAACAATAAACACTATATAATATAATATAACACGCCGTCCTCCATCCACCGTCTTGACCTGTATATGAATACCATGATAATAATACAAGTCTATACACACATTTCAATAATATAAATCAACCTTTGATGCTTAATAATTCACATCTTCTATAAACACAAACATTTATATAAATGTACATAATTATTGCAACCACACCTCAATCACACAGTCCTGATTCATTCCGCCTCTCTCCATCATCACCGTCACCCCCAACGATTATAACACATCACGATTATCTCCCTTCTTTCATACTATCTTGCCGTACCATACTGTAAACATGCTTCCTTCATAATCATCGCTTCATCTTTGTTCAGTATAATACATTCTATCGCTCTCTCCATACATACACCCCCACTCTCTCTCTCTCTCTCTATATATATTCCCCATCGTCGCCTTTGACCCACTTTTATAACAACAGCAACGACATTTCCCCATCACATATACAATAAGAAAATCATAAGAAAATCATATAAAATCAACAAAATTCATTATGCATCCTAAAATACATCCCCTTCCCCACACTCATCACCACTCATACGCGTACGCAGTTCTCGGAGTGCGCCACTAAAGAATTGAATAACAGGGTTTGCTCACCTTTTAGGCCCCGGCTCGTGACACACCTTTCCCCCCAACACCACAACACAACACAGCACTGTCACAAATACAACTGGTTAGTCTTTTGAGAGTCACTTTGTCTTGCTATTGCTGGTTATTTCACTTCCCAAATAACACTTATAACTGAGGATGAGGTCACCTTAGCTCTGTCACAGACACTAAGTCTTGGTGGGTGTTCAATCGAGAACGACACACACCTTAAGAATATAACTCTACATTCATTGACAAATGGCAGTTAATATCCTTCCTCTCGAACTCTAAACATCCTTATCCCGACGAGGGCATAAGACCTTGGGTGGCTATATAGACAATAAACACACCCTTCCAACAGTACCCTACTCTACAATGACCTCTGTCACAGGGTTGCTGCCTGGTTAGATTCGTCCTTCTCGCAACAGCATCTCAAACCACTCTGCCCTCCAAAAACGCTCCGGCCACAAGCAAATAGTCGAGCTCTCGTCAGTATGCACATTCTTTATTACGCGTATCCCTGTTCTGAATTTGGCCTACCCCTTGTCTTCTACGTTACGCACGGACTTTACGAAACTGCACTTTCATACGCAAAAAGTAAATCGGTCACGCTATTCTATGTACACTATATACGGAGAAGTGTTACTTCGTAAAAAGTATAATTCTCCCTGCTATCTGAAAACTCGTGTCGTCACAGACAGGACCATCATTCTACATTCCAAAGTAACACTGCTGCGCTCCCTTGTCATCTCCATCTTCCTATATGCTTGCGAAGCATGGGCCCTCACAGCAGATCTACAACGAAGAATACAAAGCATGGAGATGAGGTGCTAAAGAAGAGCTCTGGGCATTTCCTATACCCAACACATCACCAACGACGAAGTCCGACAGACCATCACACAAGCCATTGGACAACACGATGTCCTGCTCACCAGTGGTGAAGAAACGGAAACTCCGATGGTATGGCCACGTCACCAGATCATCAGGCCTTGCAAAGACTATTCTGCAAGGCACAGTGCAAGGAGGTAGAAGAAGAGGGAGACCGAAAAAGAGGTGGGAGGACAACATCCGAGAATGGACTGGTTTGACACTGAAGTATGCTGGTTAAACGATCATCTGTGGTGCCCCTACGACCTCAGGGTTACGGGAAGGATAGGATAGGATAGGATAGGATAGTTTGTTTGTTTGTTTCCACACCTCGTTGAAGTTGCCGCGTAGGCGGAAGATATACAGGATCCTTCATGGTGGGCAGGAAAGTACATGAAGAAAACTCTTTTTCAAAAAGCCGAACACGTCATTTGCTGACTGAAATTTCGCCATCTTTTTCACAGGAAAATAATATTGCACAGCAGCAATAACATGGATTACCACTGGTCCACTTCATCTTAAGGCGCTTTCTCATTGGTAGGGAGGACTTACTTTTATTTGTCAGGTTATTGTAGAAGATGACGTCATCATGCCAACTCGAGCATCAGCCAGAGGATCGCCGAAACAAAATCGCAGGGGACTTGCTTGGTTTTATCAGTTTATTCCCCCACTTAAATTTTTTTTAACAAGGACTTACTCTATGATATCTCCAAATCTAAACATAGTTCGGATTTGATTTTTACAGGTAAGATGCGTCATTCTCTTGCAAGTTTGATGGCGCAAAAAACTCATTTTCGACCTTAGGTGGACTTACTCGGTTTTGTCAAATCACGGCTGAATTTGCTGCTATCAAATTACTGGTAGACTAACCCCAAAAATAGAACACAGAAACTTTCAATAAAATCTCACATACGTGTGAGTAGTTACCATCACGCACAAATATAATTATAAAGTGGCGGTATAGCCCCTTAAAGTAAATACAACTGCACAGTCAGGACATTTGCCTAACTGTAGAAGTCTGTCTTTCAGACAGTTGTTTTTAGTTACACCATTCAGTTACACCAAGACCACACACGTCAAGTGCAGATTATGTTCTGATTTTATTCTCCAAAAATCAACTAAGAAGTAAATGCATTCTAAAAGTGAACACATAACACTCAAAGACATGGACATACACAATGACGATTATTATTAATTAAAGTGTGAGATTAGTACTCACACTGCTACATGTTTTTCCTTACAAAATGTCACGAATTGGCTAGTTTAAACTCTTCCTATCGACTATTTAGCATTGTGTAGCCTTTGTAACAGTAGAGAGTTAGTACAGTACACAGTAGCAAGTAAATTACAGCACACTGCGAGCCTGAGCCACACACACAGCGCAGTGACGTCAGCACTTGAGTTTTGAATATGAACATTTTACCCAATGAGAGCTTACGCAAAGCGGTTCGAGCCAGTTTGACTGGGTCCGAGCCTAACACATTTTTGGTCAGTTGGGAGTAATACACCGAAGTGTTAACAGCTAGAAAGCTGGCAGAGAAATCTCTCTACACTTAGACCAGGAAGCAGGACTTAGGAATCGTAGAATTCTATCAAGTCACACGGGCCTGAACTTGTCAAACAGGTAAATGAACACCCTTCTGTTTCATCGTGATATATGTGTAGTATTGTTGAAATTATGTTTGAAGACTTTGCTATGCATAAATGTGAATTGTTAATCCGAATTTGCGTGACCATGTGGAAGAGCCTACCACGAGGCGAAACACGACCGGTTACGCCGCCATGTTGCATACCATACGGAACCACTGTTGTTTAACTTATATGTATGTTTGCAGACCAGTGGCTGTACCACTGAATGTTTATAATATTATTAATTCTGTATGTGTATAGTTAGCCACGTTTGATATTTATGTATGTATAGGAATTTAGAGTGAGATTCCAGTGGAACCCGGAAGTAGCAGAATGTTCGTCGCTTATGTATAGAGATGTGGAGCTATCACTGAGGGCTACTTGGCTTTCAGTGAGACGCTCTGCACAAACCGATTATTCAGGGTTGTGCAGAATTTCGTCTCTTATATTACAGACGGGCAGGCGAGCTATCCCGAGCTATCCCGAGCTATCCCGAGCTATCCTGTGAACCCCACTCCACAGAAACAAGTTGGTTGAGGAACCTCTACCGCACAAGTCGGAACGAGCGACCCGGTAAAACTCCCTGTCAGACCCCACAGCGTTGCCAGGGAACCCAACTACACAACGACACAGGTGGACCAGAAGCTACCTCACAGAAGGACTTCGACCGCACCACCCGCCAGTTAAGTGTGTTATCCCAAGTGCACTTAAACTGATCAGAACAGGACCACAGTAGTCCAACTATTCAGAAACTCTAAAACGGACCACAGTAGTCCAAATCTACATGAGATATACTAGCGAGTGCCCGATGAAGATAGAACAGCTGCATAGACTATCAGCGATCGAACTATTAGCATTGAAAGAGACTTTTTAAGTTAGATTAGTACTTAGAGAACCTTGTATAGAGTAGAAGAAATAAATGTGTGATTTTAACTGTTATCAAAAGGCTGGACTACATATGATTCATAGCCGTGTGAAAGCTAGTGTGACAGTATTCTTTTACCTTTTTTCTATCTATTTCTGTACCCCAACCTTAACACAGAACGAGCTAAACAAATAAATTTATTAAAGTAATTCATAGGGTGACTTACTAGCAGTTCCCACCGAATAAACGTGAGGGTCCATAATTCCATGGTGCAGAGCCCATAAACCCCACGTGACACTTTAATTGGCGAGCCTGCCAGGATCTGTGTATAATAGGAATTGGGTATAAACGGATCTAAGTACAATAAAATTAGATAACAGTAGGAGTAGTAGAATAACTTAGAATAGTGGTAACATTGACTCAGTTTGGGTGCACTATTCTTTAGTTAAAAACTTTTTTGCTTCAATTATTTTTGTGTCTGTATGTTGCATTGTTCTTTTGCAGGTTTTGCTTAAGTAACTGTTGTATGCCATTTGACTCTTGTTTTATTCTATTATTGATTACGAATTTGATTGTCTTTGCATTGTTTTTATTGACTTGCAATATTGCTAGTGTTTTGGTATTCCACGTGATTCAGAGGGTGTTCATAGACACGTTTGGCAATGTCGGACCCAGTGGCCTTGAGATTGCGTTTCAAGGAATTGGGAGAAGCTTTACACTTAGCAGGGGCGGACCTAATTGCGTATATAAATGCAGAGGTAGAGAAACAGGAGGCTAAGGCAGAGAGAGCAGCAGAAAGGGAGGCGAAGAAACTAGCCTTAGAAGCAGAGCAGAAGAAACTAGCATTAGAAGCAGAACAGAAGAAACTCGAAGCAGATCAGAGAAAAGCAGAATTAGAAGCAGAGCAAAAGAAATTAGAAGCAGAGCAGAAGAAACTAGAATTAGAAGGAGAACAGAAGAAGGCAGCATTAGCAGCAGAGAGAGAAGCAGAAGTTAGGAGATGGGAGTATGAGAGGGCAGAAAAAGAAAAAGAGAGGGCAGAGAAAGAAAAAGAGAGGGAAGAAAAGGAAAAAGAAAGACAGCATGAGTTAGAGCTAAGAAGATTGGGATCAGGAGCTTCAAGTTCTTCCTCAACCCCTTCCCACTCAGATCAGCTAGAGGTAGCA
Organism: Oncomelania hupensis; assembly: GCA_036898135.1. NCBI lineage: Eukaryota > Metazoa > Mollusca > Gastropoda > Littorinimorpha > Pomatiopsidae > Oncomelania > Oncomelania hupensis. Next base: position 144,424 of record JBAHVR010000302.1, read on the forward strand.
TCCAACCCTGTACAAGGAATGTCATTTCCACTGGGAACATTCAATGAGAGAGAAGAAGGTCTAGATCTCTATCTGACTAGGTTTGAGCGCCTAGCAACAGAGTATAAACTAGATCCCACTCATTGGTCTTTCAAGCTTAGTCAAGGACTTAGAGGAAAGGCTTATGACATCTACAGTAAGCTACCGACTGACAGAGTGACTGACTATCACAAAGTAAAAGAGGCACTCCTAACGGGATTCGAACTGACAGGAGAATGCTACCGGCAAAAGTTCCGCACCAATCGGAGAGTGAAAGGAGAGAGCTATGCGCAGTTCGCGGATCGGTTGTCCACAACGCTGGATAAGTGGATTAGCCAGTCAGCCACGGCTAAGACGTATGATGGACTGACAGAACTGTTAGTATGGGAACAGCTACGGGAAACCATGACCCCCGAGCTGAGAACCTTCTCAGTAGAGCAGGGCGCGGAAAGACTAGAAGATCTGGTCAAGGTCGCAGATAGGTACGTGGCCGCACACGGAGAAGCCAAGAGCTTCAGGCGAGACCTAAAGCCTAACGGGAAAGAGGCACAGAAACGAAGCCCTAACCGAGAAGAGCGCACCGCGAATAAGCCGAATAACCCCAGACCTGGGCAAAATAAAGGACCCAACACGGAATTCGGGAAAAGAGGTCCCGCAGAACAGAGACGGTATTGTTCGTTCTGCAACAGAAACAATCACTCCACCGCAGAATGTTTCAAGTTGGCCGCACAACGTAGGGAAGAGCGCGAAAGCCGGCCAGCGCACAGAGTTCTAACTCAAAGTAGCGGTAACAAGCCACACACGATCGGAGATCACCCATCGGTGACAGACACGGTCAAGGTCAACGGAAAAGAAGCGAACTGTCTGTATGACACAGGTCTATCATACGACGCGATAGTTAGCGAATCTCTTGTATCGCGCGCGGACTTGACAGACAAGACAGTCGACTTACAAGGAGCAGACTTGACGAAACCGACGACTACTTGCCCAATAGCTTGGATCGAAGTAGAGAGTAGGTACGTCACAGGACGAATCCAAGCAGCTGTTTTACAGAAACCCCTGTATGATCTAGTGCTAGGTTGTAGGTATGTGTTCTTAGGCACGCCCCCAAAAACTGTAGAGATAGCTGCAGTGCAAACCAGGGCCCAAGCTAAAACCCAACCACCCCAGCCCGAGTTCGCTCCGAATCCAGGACTCGAAGAGATCAAAACAGCACAGAAAGAAGACACCTCGATAGCGAAGTGCTTCCAGAAGCTACCCAAGGCGCACACACCCCCGCACAAGGGAGACTTCTACATGGAAGAGGGAGTTCTACATCGACAAGGAGATGGAGATCACACCCAACTAGTACTACCAGCCACCCTTCGAGCCCAAGTACTAGAATTAGGCCACAGCATGCCACTCAGCGGACACATGGGAATTGGAGCCACAGTGCAGAGAATCAGCGCACACTACTATTGGCCAGGAATCACGGAGGATGTCAAGCGCTACGTGAAATCTTGCCACCAATGTCAACGATATTCCCCGCGACATCACACCGTACCAGTTACCTTAGGACCATCAGTAGTAGTCGGCGTGCCATTCCAGCAAGTCTCAGTAGACATAGTAGGACCACTGCCCATGACCAAGAAGCGGAACAGATTTCTACTCACACTCGTCGACGCATGTACGATGTGGTGCGAAGCAGTCCCGTTGCCAGCGATCGACACCAAGAAGATTGCAGATGCACTCATCGCCATCTTTACCAGAGTCGGATTCCCGGACAGCATTAGAACGGACAACGGATCTCAGTTCACCGGCCGCCTGATGCAAGACGTGTTCGAGTTGATACAAGTCCATCACATTCGCACACCACCATACCACCCCCGCCAGCAACGGACAAGTAGAAAGACTGAATGGAACCCTTCTCACCATACTCAGGAAAGTCGCCGACGACAATCCAGAAGCGTGGGACACCTACGTGAATGCGGCACTGTTCGCATACCGAGAAACGCCCCATGCAGCCACAGGCTACACCCCGTCAACATTGCTATTCGGCAGACCTCTAGCAGGACCGCTAGAAGCCCTACGCAGAAGTTGGACGGAAGCCAAGATAGACGACACACCCAGAGGTGCCACCAAGTACGTCGCAGACCTGCAGGAAACCCTCAAAGCAACGTGGAAGAAAGCTGGTGAAGCACTGAAGAAGGCAAGAGCCCGTCAGGCGAAGTACTACAACCGCCACGCGAAGGACAGAGAACTGCAAGTCGGCGATCAAGTGCTACTCTTACTTCCAAGTGGAACCAACAAGCTGGACATCGCTTGGAGAGGACCGTACCGGGTGACTGCCAAGAAATCCAAGACAGTCTACCAAGTAGAGGTGAACGGGAGAGCCCGATACCACCACATCAATCTCCTCAAGAAATACACGGACCGACCAGCGACCCCCAGCACTCACAACTTGTTAGCCATCGCCATCGCGGAAGAAGGAGAAAGCATGGAGACCAATGCAGTAGAGTATCCCCTGCACTCCAAAGAAACCTACAAAGACGTGATACTCAACGGAGACCTAGCCGCTAAACAGCGACAGCAAGTACTACAGGTCATTCGACAACATCAGACTGTGCTCACAGACCGACCAGGGAGGACAGACCTCGTCGAAGTAACCTTAACGGTGACCGACCCAACACCCGTCCGCCAGAAGCTCTACCCGATGCCACTGTCGCAGCAGCGAGCCATCAAGGAAGAGATAGACACCTTACTGGCAGCCGGAATCATCTCAGAGTCTACTTCACCCTACAGCGCAGGCACGGTATTGTTGCGAAAACCCAACGGAGAGCATCGACTGTGCATCGACTTCAGACTCCTGAATGCGGTAACGCAGTTCCAGCCAGAGCCACTCCCGGACCAGACAGACCTATTTGCCAAGCTACAGCGAGCGAAGTACTTCTCACGCATCGACCTCAGCAAAGGATACTACCAGATACCAGTGCAACCGCAAGTCCGAAAGTACCTAGCGTTTAGCACTATGGAAGGACACTTCGAGTTCAATGTACTTCCATTCGGACTCCACAACGCACCCAGCATCTTCAGCGCCATGATGCGAAAACTCCTGGCACCCCTGAGCAGCGAGCACCTACATTCGTTTATGGACGACATCCTCATCGCAACACCCCACGTGGGAGGAACATGTCACGCTCCTACAACAACTACTCGCCCGCCTCAGAGACACGGGATTGACGGCAAGACCCACCAAATGTCAGATTGGATTCACAGAACTAGAATTTCTGGGACACACCATCAGTCAAGGAAGCCTGCGACCGGTAGAAAAGACAGTGAAACGCCTACTCGACGCTCCTAGGCCCAAGACAAAGAAGGAAGTGCAGTCATTTCTAGGACTCTGCGGCTTCTACCAGAAGTTCATCCCCAACTACAACAGCATCGCCGTACCACTGACAAATGGAACCCGGAAAATCGCCCCGGACAAAGTCGTATGGACAGCGGAATGCGAGACAGCATTCCAAACACTCAAGGACAGAATGACATCGGCGCCAGTACTCCACCTACCCGATTTGACTCAGCCATTCGTTCTTCGCACCGACGCAAGCGACTTAGGACTCTCGGAGCAGTACTGCTACAGCGCGACCCCAAGAATGCAGAGACGCTATTCCCTGTCGCCTACGCCAGCAGAAAATTGAGACCCGCCGAGACCCACTACGCCACGTCGGAGAAAGAATGCCTTGGACTAGTCTGGGCCATACAGAAGTTTCAACTCTACCTGTATGGGACCCATTTCACAGTTCAGGTGGACCACCAACCACTATCGTTCCTGGCAGCCTCCAAGTCTTTGAACTCTCGCCTGATGCGATGGGCACTCACCCTTCAGGCGTACTCATTCCAAATCGAGTACATCCCCGGCAAAGAAAACCACGGAGCCGACTACCTCAGTCGCCATCTCGTGGAGGACACAGCAGCTGTCGCCCACCCAACACAACTAAGGGCCACAGCACCAGAATTCGTCCCCGCCCAGTAATACCCTGTCACTAGTGTCCATAGCTACCTGGCACAGCATTGCAGCTCAGGTAGAGCAACTTACTTAGTTTGTAAATAGGACCCTAGGATAGTGCAGTGTTAAACTAGGCTCTGTAGTAGAAAAAGGTCGAATCCAGTAGTCATCGCCTTTTTTCAGTTGAGGGAGCCTGTCACGAATTGGCTAGTTTAAACTCTGCCTATCGACTATTTAGCATTGTGTAGCCTTTGTAACAGTAGAGAGTTAGTACAGTACACAGTAGCAATTAAATTACAGCACACTGCGAGCCTGAGCCACACACACAGCGCAGTGACGTCAGCACTTGAGTTTTGAATATGAACATTTTACCCAATGAGAGCTTACGCAAAGCGGTTCGAGCCAGTTTGACTGGGTCCGAGCCTAACACATTTTTGGTCAGTTGGGAGTAATACACCGAAGTGTTAACAGCTAGAAAGCTGGCAGAGAAATCTCTCTACACTTAGACCAGGAAGCAGGACTTAGGAATCGTAGAATTCTATCAAGTCACACGGGCCTGAACTTGTCAAACAGGTAAATGAACACCCTTCTGTTTCATCGTGATATATGTGTAGTATTGTTGAAATTATGTTTGAAGACTTTGCTATGCATAAATGTGAATTGTTAATCCGAATTTGCGTGACCATGTGGAAGAGCCTACCACGAGGCGAAACACGACCGGTTACGCCGCCATGTTGCATACCATACGGAACCACTGTTGTTTAACTTATATGTATGTTTGCAGACCAGTGGCTGTACCACTGAATGTTTATAATATTATTAATTCTGTATGTGTATAGTTAGCCACGTTTGATATTTATGTATGTATAGGAATTTAGAGTGAGATTCCAGTGGAACCCGGAAGTAGCAGAATGTTCGTCGCTTATGTATAGAGATGTGGAGCTATCACTGAGGGCTACTTGGCTTTCAGTGAGACGCTCTGCACAAACCGATTATTCAGGGTTGTGCAGAATTTCGTCTCTTATATTACAGACGGGCAGGCGAGCTATCCCGAGCTATCCCGAGCTATCCTGTGAACCCCACTCCACAGAAACAAGTTGGTTGAGGAACCTCTACCGCACAAGTCGGAACGAGCGACCCGGTAAAACTCCCTGTCAGACCCCACAGCGTTGCCAGGGAACCCAACTACACAACGACACAGGTGGACCAGAAGCTACCTCACAGAAGGACTTCGACCGCACCACCCGCCAGTTAAGTGTGTTATCCCAAGTGCACTTAAACTGATCAGAACAGGACCACAGTAGTCCAACTATTCAGAAACTCTAAAACGGACCACAGTAGTCCAAATCTACATGAGATATACTAGCGAGTGCCCGATGAAGATAGAACAGCTGCATAGACTATCAGCGATCGAACTATTAGCATTGAAAGAGACTTTTTAAGTTAGATTAGTACTTAGAGAACCTTGTATAGAGTAGAAGAAATAAATGTGTGATTTTAACTGTTATCAAAAGGCTGGACTACATATGATTCATAGCCGTGTGAAAGCTAGTGTGACAGTATTCTTTTACCTTTTTTCTATCTATTTCTGTACCCCAACCTTAACACAGAACGAGCTAAACAAATAAATTTATTAAAGTAATTCATAGGGTGACTTACTAGCAGTTCCCACCGAATAAACGTGAGGGTCCATAATTCCATGGTGCAGAGCCCATAAACCCCACGTGACACAAAACAGAAAAATAAAACGAAATTTAAAGTAAATAACAAATTTATTTAACTACGAATGCATAACAAATTTTAGAAAATTTGAGAGGATAAATTTACTTAAGGAAAACAGATTTAGGAATAATAAAAGATTGCGATTCAAATATTATTTATGCTACAAAATGTAATTTATTTGGGAAGCGTACGGGAGGTCTGCTGTGTCTGCCATAACGTGTGGTGATGATTGGCTGTGCAGGACTGAGTGCCTCCACGTGAGCAGGCGTGTCTTTGACGTCAGGTTCAGGTGGTTGAGGGTCATCAATAGAAACTGGTTCATCTGGTGGTGGAACAGTCAATGTTTCCTTCGTCTTCCTCAGCATGGCTCTGTTTCTGCGATACGTGGTGCCACCCTCAGAACGTATCACATACGAGCGCGGCTCCGGTGCTGCCGAAATCACGACAGCCGGTCTCCAGGTGCTATCTTTCTCCATCTGCATGCGTACATGGTCTCCGGGATGCAGGGTAGGAAGGGGCTGGGGAAGGGCAGTCTTGTTGTAGTCCTTTGCTTGCTGCGTCAGTCGTTTGGTCACTGCCTTCTGAACCTGTTCCTTGCACGGAATTTTGGGCAGTAACAAAGAGTCTGTTACTGGCAGTGTGGTTCTGAGGCGTCTGTTCATTAATAGCTGCGCAGGCGAGGCGTTGTCTGGTAACGGCGTGTTGCGGTACAGCAGCAGGGCGATATAAGGATCCTGCTGGGCTGCTTTGGCTTTCTTTAGTATGTTTTTTTAGTGTTTGTATGCTGCGTTCAGCCAGACTATTAGATTGAGGATGCCTCGGACTGGAAGTATGGTGCTTGAATCCCCAACCCGAAGCAAACTGAGTAAACAGCGTACAGCTAAACTGTGGCCCATTGTCAGTGATAAGCAGCTTCGGGATTCCGTGACGTGAAAAATGCGACTTCATAGTGTCACAAGCAGACCCGTTTACCCCGCGCTATTTGAGCTTTTGCTTGTTTAGCAGTAGTAAAACTCAGAAGGTTACTGTAGTCTATAGCAGACGATTAAGGTATAACTGATGTGTACACACACACTGCGAGCTGACGCGAGCCGTTTAGTGACATCATCGCGGCCTACGATGGAGATTTGAACTTTATAGCCGCTTAGATTGTTTCAGCCAATCGGGACACAGGTAGAGGGTTAGAACCAGTTCTGGCTGATTCAGTCCAAGCCTAGTATAGGTCAGTTGTGTGGAAAGCTCTGAGCAGTACACAGTTACCCTCGAGCAGAGAAATATCTCCACTGATAGAACAGGGAAGCAGTGCTTGTTGAATTTTTGAATTCAATCAAGTAGCCACGGGCCTCACATTGTCGAACAGGTAAATGAACATACTTCTGTTTCATCGTGATGTATTTATATTATTGTTGAAATTATGTTTGTGGAATTTGCTATGCATAGAATTGAAGTGTTAGTCCGAATTTGCCTTACCACGTGGAGAAGCGGAACACATGTCAAGCACGACCCGTTTTGACGCCATGTTGTATACCTGACGGAACCACTGTTGTTTAATCTATATGTATGCTTGCAGACCAGTGGCTGTACCAGTGAATGTTTATAATAGTATTAATTCTTTATGTGTATAGTAAGCCACGATTTATATTTATGTATAGGAAATTAGAGTGGAGATTCCAGTGTACCACGGACCTAGCAGAATGTTCGTCGCTTATGTATAGAGATATGGAGCTATCACTGAGGGCTACTTTGGCTTTCTGTGAGACGCTCTGCACAGACCTATTATTCAGGGTTGTGCAGAATTTCGTCTCATATGTTACAAACGAGCAAGCAGGATATCGTGAGCCCAACTCAACAGAAGAGCAGAACCTAATCTACGATTCAAGTTGGCTGCCGAGGCATCTACAGAATCGTGCGCAGACAGCCTCAAACGTCGTACCAAAAGTCAAAGACTACATGACGACCCAGCGTGTACCAGAAGCTACCTCAACGCAGTGCTTCAAACACGCAACACCTCAGTTAAGTGCCAAGGAAACAGTGCACTAAAACTGTAGCAAAAGAACCACAGTAGTCCACTCTTCATGAACGCTAGTAGCCAGTGCCCTATGAAGAATAAGTAGCTGCCTAGACTATCAGCGAGCGAACCATTCGCATTGACAATTGAACTTTTAAGTTAGATTCGTACTTCGAAGATCGTGTATAGAGTAGAAGAAATAAATGTGTGATTTTGACTGTTATCAAGTGTCTGGACTACATATGATTCATAGCCGTGTGAAAGCTAGTGTAACAGTGATCTTTTACCATTTTTCTATCTATCTCTGTACCCCAGCCTTAACACAGACCGAGCTAAATAAATAAATGTATTAAAGTAATTCACCGGGTGACTCACTAGCGGTTCCCATAGAATAGACGTGAGGGTTGCAGCATTCCATTGTGCAGAGCCCAGCAACAATAAAAAACCCCGTTACACTTTAATTGGCGAGCCTAGTTAGGATCTGTGTTTAATTGGAATTGGGTATAACCGGATCTAGGTACAATAGAATAAGATAACAGTAGTAGTAGTAGAATAACTTAGAATAGTTGCAAGGACACAGTTTTGGTGCACTATTCATTTATTTAAAAACTTTTTTGCTTCAATTCTTTTTGTACCTGTATGTTGCATTGTTCTTTTGCAGGTTTTGCTTAAATAACTGTTGTATGCCATTTGACTCTTGTTTTATTCTATTATTGATTACGAATTTTATGGTCTTTGCATTGTTGTTATTGAATTGCAATATTGCTAGTGTGTTTGTATTCCACGTGATTCAGAGGTTGGTCATAGACACTTTTGACAATGTCAGACCCAGTAGCCTTGAGATTGAGCTTCAAGGAATTAGGAGAAGCTTTGCACTTAGCAGTAGGAGACCTAATTGCGTATATCAATGAAGAGGCAGAGAAGCAGGAAGCTAAGGCAGAGAGGGCAGCAGAGCGAGAACAGAAGAAAATAGAAGCAGAACAGAGGAAATCAGAATTAAAAGCAGAGAGAGAAGCGAAGAAATTAGAAGCAGACCAGAAGAAACTAGAGTTAGAGGCAGAGAGATAACAGAAGAAACTAGAATTAGAAGTAGAACAGAAGAAGGCAGCAATAGCAGCAGAGAGAGAAGCAGAAGTTAGGAGATGGGAGTATAGCGATCTAACCGGCGAAAAGATCACCCTGAAGCTGGCCGACGCATCGCAACCCAGCACTACGCTACCAATTGCCAGGATCAATGTCGCCAGCCGATACGTTACTGGTGGAGTCCATGGCCGCCGTCCAGACGCGCGCCCAAACGAAACTAGCCTCGACCCCACCACGATACCCAACCAGATGCCGGAACAGATCCGGAAGGCACAGAAGAGGACGCCACCTTGCGCAAATGCTTCGGGAAACTACCCGCCGCGCGCACTCCACCCAAGACCGGAGACTTCTTCGTCGAAGACGGACTCCTGTACCGTCAGAAGGACGACCACTCCCAGCTGGTCGTACCCGCGACCTTTCGTCCCCAAGTCCTGGAACTTGGCCACAGCATGCCCCTGAGTGGTCACATGGGGATAGGAGCCACCGTCCTGCGTATCAGCGCGCAGTACCATTGGCCTGGGATGTCAGATGACGTAAAGCGATACGTCAAGTCGTGTCGCCAGTGCCAGCGTTACTCACCCCGCCATCATACCGTCCCAGTAACCATCAGCCCCACCGTCGTCGTAGGAACGCCATTCCAACGAGTAGCCGCCGACATAGTTGGGCCCCTACCGCAAACCAAGAAGCGGAACCAATACCTGCTCACCTTGGTCGACGCATGCTCCATGTGGTGTGAGGCCGTTCCCCTACCGAAGATCGACGCCGCCCGAGTCGCCGACGCGCTCGTCGCCATCTTCACCCGAGTCGGATTCCCGGAGAGCATCATGACCGACAACGGGTCGCAGTTCACGGGAAGACTAATGCAGGAAGTCTTCAACCTACTCCGCATCCGTCACATCCGAACTCCACCCTACCACCCTGCCAGCAACGGACAGGTCGAGCGCCTGAACGGAACGCTCATCGCCATCATCCGGAAGATCGCCGACGACCAACCCACCGCGTGGGACAGCTACTTCACGTCAGCGCTCTTCGCGTACAGAGAAACGCCCCACACATCGACCGGATACACTCCACGTTACTCTTTGGGAGACCCCTCTCTGGACCCCTAGCTGCCTTGCGACGCAGCTGGACAGACGCCAAGCTCGACGAGGCACCGGTCGACGCTACCAAGTACGTCACCAACCTCCAGGAGACCCTCAAGGCCACGTGGAAAGCCGCCTCCGCCAACCTGAGGAAGGCGAGAGAGAGACAAGCCAGGTACCACAACCGCCGCGCCCGAGACCGGGAGCTACAAATAGGAGAACAGGTCCTGCTACTACTCCCCAGTGGCACAACCAAACTCGACATCGCCTGGCAAGGACCATACAAGGTGCTGGAGAAGCTCTCCAGAACAACCTACCGCATCGAAGTGGATGGCAAGCCCAGAACCCACCACATCAACCTCCTCAAGCGATACATGGAACCGCCCGCAGTCGCCCCGGATACACACTCTCTGCTTACGGTCGCGCTGGCCGTCGAGGTGGATGGAACGGAGACCGGCGTCGCCGAATATCCGCTACATGGGAAGGAATCCTTCCGAGACGTATCTCTCGACCCATCGCTCCCCGCCAGCCAGCAACGCCAACTGCACTCCATCATCGCCGACTACAAAGAGGTACTCACCGACGTACCCGGGAGAACGGACCTCGAGGAAGTACACTTGACTCTGACCGACTCCACACCCGTCCGCCAGAAGCCATACCCCGTCCCACTATCCCAACAGCAGATAGTGAGGAAGGAAGTCGACGCTCTGCTTCAAGCCGGAGTCATCTCTCCATCACGTTCCCCCTACAGCGCCGGCATAGTCCTCTCACGTAAGCCAAGTGGAGAGCACCGCCTCTGCATAGATTTCCGCCAGCTCAACCTCGTGACTCAGTTCGTACCCGGCCCCATGTCAGACCCAACTGACCTGTTCGCGAAACTGCAGTCAGCGAAATATTTCTCCCGCGTAGACCTGAGTAAAGGATTCTACCAGATCCCGGTACACCCATCTTATCGACAATACCTAGCATTCAGCACCATGGATGGCCACTACGAGTTCAATGTCCTGCCTTTTGGCCTTCACAACGCGCCGAGCATATTCAGCACCATGATGAGGAAGCTACTGGACCCCCTCCACTGCTCGTCCCTGCATTCCTTCATGGATGACATCCTTGTCGCCACCGAAACCTGGGAAGAGCACCTACGAGTGTTACGCCAGTTGCTACACCGCCTCAAAGAAGCTGGACTCACCGCCCGACCGACCAAGTGCCAATTCGGCTACCAGGAACTAGAGTTCCTAGGCCACACGATCAGCCATGGACAGCTTCGACCTCTAGAGAAAACCATCCAGCGCCTACGAGACGCGCCCCGTCCCAAGACTAAGAAGGACGTCCAATCCTTCTTGGGATTGAGCGGATTCTACCAAAAGTTCGTGCCGGGATACAACGGAATAACAGCCTCGCATTGTCTCACTTCACACATACATTGTGGCTTCAACTATTCTGACTTATGGAGGCTGCTTTCGTCAATTTTTTTTCTTTCATCTTGCCTATGTAAGGCTAAATAGTATGTCCTTGTGAGCTGTAGCAACATATACGCTCATCTTTCTTATTCACACAGCATCTTGTATTATTATTATTATTATTATTATTATTATTATTATTATTATTATTATTATTATTATTATTATTATTATTATTATTATTATTATCATAATGCACTTTATTCCATTCAACATTCATCTTGAGGACTTGCTAACGGTCCCGAAAACGTTGGTCTAGAATCATGGTCCTCGGTCTTACTACTGTTTAAGAGTGTGTAAGCAAGTGTGTACGGAAGTCCTCAACATGAATGCTATTTGTGAATGTGTGTATTCAGTCCTCACAATACATTCCCGCCAGTCTTCACTTATCACGCAACATACCAAGTCTAATAGCTCAAAGAGCAGTTACTATTTTGAAACGTACGACCCCTGGCGCTGCTTTCGGGAGCCAAGAGACAATGATTGCAGTATCGAATCTCAAAAATATCTATTATTTCTAATAGTCCCCACAACCGAGGTCTAGAATCATAGTCCTCAGGCTGTGTAAGCGTTCAAGTAGGGGTGTGTGTGTGCGTGTGTGTGTGGTGTAAGAGAGAGAGAGAAAGAGAGAGAGAGAGAGAGAGAGAGAGAGAGAGAGAGAGAGAGAGAGAGAGAGAGAGAGAGAGAACCTGGTGCGTATTAACCATAGGATTTTAAACACATCTTTCGCAATACCTCGGGAGGTTCTCGTTATTTTGCTGCTATCACCTTATTATGACGCTGTCAACACTGAACAATATAAATGAAAGAAAATATCAATTAAAGCTCACATGAAATTATCAGGCGATGCGCATGCGCAAATGATCTTTTCACGATTGTTCCTATCCTATCCCGTAACTCAAAGGACGTTGGGGCACCACAGATGATCGCTTCAGGATTCAGGGCAGGGCGAAGCACCACTGAAAAGAACTTCAACTCAGAATAATCTGCGAGAAATACATACAGCACCAACAACATCTATATCATGTGTTTGTAGACTTCAAAAACGCGTTTGACCGAGTCTGAAATGCAGCTCTGTGGGCAACCATGAGAGTTTACAACATTAGCCTTAAATTTATTGAAGTCATCAAAAGCCTGTTTGACAAGGCTTCCAGTGCAGTCCTCCACAACAGCGTCATCTGGATCTGGATCAGGACAACAATCGGTGTGCGTCAAGTATGCCTACTCTTTCCAGCACTCTTTAACATCTTCCTAGAGCGCATCATGTCAGATGCCCTTGCAGATCACGAAGGCACAGTCAGCATAGGGGTAGAGCAATCTCCAACCTCCGTTTTGAGTTTGACATTGATGGATTGGCTGGAGAGGAACAGAGCTTGAACAGCTTGTACAGAGGTTTTACACCACCTCCAAAGCCTATGGAATGAAAATGAGTGCAGATAAGACCAAAAATGATGACCAACAACACCAATGGCATCAATATGGACATTAAAGTCCAAGACCAGTCTCTCAACATATTCCTATATCCACAAAACCACCAACGACGGAGTCCGACAGACCATCACACAAGCCATTGGACAACACGATGACATGCTCACAGTGGTGAAGAAACTGAAACTTCGATGGTATGGCCACGTCACCAGAGCATCAGGCCTTGCAAAGACCATCCTGCAAGGCACGGTGCAATGAGGCAGAAGAAGAGGGAGACAGAAAAACATTCGAGAATGGACTGGTTTGACACTAAGCGAAGCTATGAGTGTTGCCGAGGACAGAGAAAGATGGAGTACGCAGATTAAACGATCATCTGTGGTGCCCCAACGACCTTCAAGTTTCGGGATAGAATAGGATAGGATGGGACTCCATCTTTCTCTGGACATACACACATACACATACACAAATAACAGTCCTTGAATGTTTTTTGTACAGGCGGCAGTCCCACTGCCAGCAGTGTGCCCAGGCTCTGCACGCCAAACACTCCTCGACCCTCCACGTCTGACTTCTCTTAGCCGTCTACTTCAGCTGATCCCCAGAAAATTACCACTGCTACTAGACAAACTACAACGGAGTCTAAATGTAAACGGTTGTAATCTCCATTCATTAAGTAATTCAATACTTAGTTTTAAAAAAAAAATATTTCAAACTTTTGTTCAAACCATTAAAGGCAACACAACAACAAAAACAATTACAACGAAGAACAAGAAGAAGAAGAAACAGACTGAAGAATGTTTAGGGTAATTTGTAGATTATTAATAAGCCAAGACTAGTTCTGAATATAGCATTATTACTAAATTTATTTTTGCATGTGCATTTTTCAGACAGCTCACTTCATGGAACCCGGGCCGGACTTTGGAAAGTGTGTTCATATCCTATCCTATCCCGTAACTCGGAGGTCGTAGGGGCACCACAGATGATCGTTTAACCTGCGTATTCTATCTTTCTCTGTCCTCAGCAACCCTGATGGTTTCGCTCAGTGTCAAAAACCAGTCCATTCTCGAATGTTGTCCTCCCACCTCTTCTTCGGTCTCCCGATTCTTCTTCCTCCTTGCACTGTGCCTTACAGGATGGTCTTTGCAAGACCTGATGATCTGGTGACGTGACCATACCATCGGAGTTTCCGTTTCTTCACCACTGTGAGCAGGTCACCGTGTTGTCCAATGGCTTGTGTGATGGTCTGTCGGACTTCGTCGTTGGTGATGTGCTGGGTATAGGAAATGCCCAGAAGTCTTCTGTAGCACCTCATCTCCATGCTTTGTGTTCTTCGTTGTAGATCTGCTGTGAGTGTCCATGTTTCGCAAGCGTATAGGAAGATGGAGATGACAAGTGTGTTGGTGATGCGATACTGTTGACTTTGAATGACTACGACAAGTTCTCTCTCCTCACAGAACATTGGACCCCTTCGGAGACCTATCAATTTCCTATTACCACACAGTCGGGACATTCACGACGTTGACAAGGCATGTGGCTGCAAGCCTATTTATGGCTAGCTTATTCTTCTGCAAAAGATGGGTTGTACTGAAAACACTGCGTGCTCTTTACCACTTCAGGAAGCATTCCTACAGGACAGTTTGTGACTTATGCCTTCAAACTTTGGAAGAAAGCACTAGAAAAGTTTAAAGAACGTTCTGCTTGTAAATATCACCAAGATGCATTGGAACGGAGTGAGAATTTTCTTCAAACAATGAGTAAGCCGGCAACAAGCGTGATCAGTTTGCTTGATACTCAAGCTGCGGAAAAGGTTGAAATCAACGGCAAGATTCTTGCAAGCGTTGCTGAGACTGTTCTGTTGTGAGGACGGCAAGGGTTTGCACTGAGGGGCTCCAGAAATGACGGGCATTCGAGGAAGAGAACGCGAGCAACTTCAACACACTGCTTGAATATCGCATCAAGGCAGGGGACGCATGTCTTGGCGAACATTTAAAGACGTGCGACCCTCGTACTACCTACGTCTCGAAGACCACCCAAAATCGAATAATTGTCATAATTGCTGATCAAATCACTGCGAATCTGCTTGTTGAGGTCCGCGAAGCAAAGTACTTCCACTTTCCTGGCAGATGAAGTCACTGATGTCAGCAACTGGGAGCAGTTATCCATCGTCTTAAGGTTTGTGGATTCTGACTTTAACGTCAGGGAAGAATTCTTGTGTTTTGTTTCCTGTCACAAGATAACAGGGGAAGCAATCGCAAACAGCATACTCCAGTGTCGAGACAATTGGGGTTTAGACCCACATGATCTCAGAGGACAAGAGTATGATGGCGCCGCTTTGCCTCATGAAAGCGTGCAGTGTACCTCAGGTCATGAGCATATTCAGTGACTTGAAGGAAATATCCCTTTTATTCTCTTCTTCTCCAAAGCGCCAACGGAAACTTGAAGAGGTCTTGAGCAGCAATTCAAATGACACAAAAAAGAAGAAGCTGGTAGATCTGTGTAGAACAAATTGGATAGAGCGGCTGACGGCATTGGACGTTCCATGAAAGGCACAGCAGTGTATGCCACTGCCTCAGACAGATGGTGGCTGAAGGACTAGGCAGTTGGGACGCAGGCACTTTAACTCGATCGTCGGGCCTACTCAAGAGCCTTCAAAGCAGCAGTTTCATTGTCGCGCTGGTAACTGCAAAGAATGGCTTGGCATACATTAAGTGTCCCACCGTGCAGTTGCCGAAGAAAAAGAATGACATCACAAGGGCGTATCAGGAGATACGGAATGTGATCTCCTGTTTGCAGGGCTTGCGGAATTCCATGGATGCCACATTTGAGGATGTCACAATAGGCTAGTTTGCACTCAGCACTAAGGTTTCACGCCACAAATAGTTCATCCTGCTTTGGCCTTTGTATCGTAAAGTCGATGCCTAGCAGACGACACAAGTCAGGACTATTCTAAGCATAGGTAAGGCTAACCTTCACTAGGTAGGCAGTGACCTCATCCTGCTGACCTATATCCGTCACCCCCGCATGAGGGCGCTCAGGTAATACCAGATTTCGCGGGCTTTAGCTTGACCACTACGTTAAGGTAGTCATTCTTTGTCTAACCCTCACACGAGAAGGACGCACGCTGAAATCTCTCTCAGAAGACTACGCTGGTGACGTATGAACTTCATTCATCGTAGTATAGCTAAAGCCTGACATTGTCAAAAAGGTAAATGATCAATCTTTTGTTTCATCGCAATTATTGATATTATTATTAGATTATGTTTGTGAAAGTCTTGCCAAATGTGTTATTATTGTGGATGCAAGTAAACTTTGCTTGAGCACGTGGCTGACACACACGACCGGTTTCAACACCATGAGGTAGCCCCTTCGGACCCACTGTTGTTTCTCACATTGATATTATTGCAGAGCCACGGATGTACCAGAGAAAGTGTATATTGTTAATTACTTCTCCCTGTGTTTAGTTCAGCCATGATGTATGTATATGTATAGGATTAATGTTGGAGATTCCAGTGGACCACGCACGGACTTAGAAGAATGATCGTCTCTTATTTGTATAAGTGGAAGCGATCACTGAGGGCTGTTTCGGCCAACAGTGAGACGCTCTGCACACCCTTTGTAAACAAGGTGGTGCAGAAACTCGTCTTATGTTTTGCAGACGAGCAGGCTTGGTTCGAGGCAGGAGATAGACCACTGAGAGTCAACCCTAACATTCGGCCTGCATTGGACCAACGAGCACTGAGCTCTGATAGCCCAATAGTCAACAAACAAGAAGAGGAGACACCAGCACCTCACATCAACGATACAGCTAAGTGACACCGAAAACTTGCACAAACATTGATCTAGAAGGACTGTGCGGTAGTCCACTCTCCTGAAAAGAAACATTAGGCCAAAAAGAACAAATGGCCCAATGATGATACAGTAGCAAATATCGAGAACAGTAGCAGCATAGACCCATCAAGGAGCGAACTATTTTAAGTGAATTTGGCATGTTAAGTTAATCCTAGTTATATTACGTTTTAGACACTTAAGTTAATGTTGTGATTAGAATTAGTATAGAGCAGAGGAAATAAATGTGTGATATTTACTGTTAACAAGTGGCTGGACTACCTATGTTTCATAGCCGTGCGAGAGCTAGTGTGTCAGTGAATCTTTTATACGTTTCTCCCTATCTGTATAACCCTATCCACACACAGACCGGACTAAACATATACATGTATTAAGATTAGTCATAGGGTGATTTAACTAAGCCGATCCCCGCAGACAAAAGACGCGTGGGTAATAGCATTCCATTGTGCAGAGCCCAGCAACAATAGACCCACCGTCACATCTTAATTGGCGAGCCTTGCCAGGATCTGTGTATAATTGGATAGGAAAAATAATAGTTGTAGATTATAATCTAGAATAGTTAGTACCATATTTGTAAGTGTAGCAAGGAGAAAGTGTTGGTGCACCATTATTTTGTTAAAAAAAACTTTTTGCTTTAATTCTTTTTGTGCTTGGATGTTGCATGGTTCGTTTGCAGGTTTGCCTATGTAACTATTGTATGCCGTTTGACTTCTTGTTTTATTCTATAATTGATTACGGATTTTGTTGTCTTTGCATTATTTTTATTGAATTGCCATATTGCTAGTGTTTTTTGTATTCCCCGTGATTCAGAGGTTGGTCATAAACTCTTTTGACAATGTCAAACCCAGTAGCCTTGAGATTGCACTTCAAGGAATTAGGGGAATCATTACATTTAGCAGGAGCGGATTTAATTGCATATTTCAATGCAGAAGTAGAGAATCAGGAAGCTAAGGCACAGAAAGCAGCAGAGAGAGAGAGAGAGAACAAAAGAAAATGGAAGCAGAGAGAGAACAGAAGAAAATAGAAGCAGAGAAAGAAGCAGAAGTTATGCGAATAGAAGCAGCAGAGAGAAATGCAGAGAGAGAACATAAGAAAATAGAAGAAGAGAGAGAAGCAGAAGTTTGGCGATTGGAGTTTGAGCGGGCAGAAAAAGAACGAGACAGACAGCATGAGTTGGAAGTGAGGAGATTAGGATATGGGCCCTCAAGTTCCGGCACAACCCCTCCCCATTCAGATCAACTAGATGTAGCCCTCCACCCCGTACTAGGTATGTCGTTTCCACTTGGGCCATTCAATGAAAGAGAAGAAGGTCTAGATCTCTATCTGACTAGGTTTGAGCGCCTAGCAACAGAGTACAAGTTGGAACACACCCATTGGGCTTTTAAGCTTAGTCAAGGGCTGAGAGGAAAAGCATATGACATCTACAATAAGCTACCGACTGACAGAGCGACTGACTATGACAGAGTTAAAGAGGCACTCCTAACGCGATTCGAACTCACAGGAGAATGCTACCGGCAAAAATTCCGCACCAATCGGAGAATGAAAGGAGAAAGTTACGCGCAGTTCTCAGATCGTCTGTCCACACCACTGTATAAGTGGGTTAGCCAGTCAGCCACTGATAGGACGTATGAAGGACTGACCGAACTATTAGTGTGGAAACAGATACGGGAGACCATGTCCTCCGAGCTGAAAACATTATCAGTAGAGCAGGGCGCGGAAAGGCTGGATGATGTGGTCAAGGTCGCAGATAGGTATGTGGCCGCCCACGGCGAAGCCAAGAGCTTCAGGCGAGACCTAAAGCCTAATGGGAAAGAGGTACCGAAACGAAGCCCTCACAGGGACGAGCGCACCGCGATTCGACCTACCCACCCCAAACCTGGGCCAAATAGAGGACCCATCGCGGAATTCGGTAAAAGACGTCCCGCAGAACAGATACGGTTTTGCTCGTTCTGCAACAAAAATAATCCACCGCGGAATGGTTCAAATTGGCAGCACAACGAAGAGACGAGCGCGAGGGCCGGCCAGCTCTAACTCAAAGCAGCGGTACAAATCCACACCTATCGGAGATCACCCATCGTGACAGACACGGTCAAGGTCAACGGTAAAGTAGCGAACTGTCTGTATGACACCGTCTTTCATACGACGCAATAGTACGCGAGTCACTTCTATCGCGCGCGGACTTGACGGATAAGACTGTCGGACTACAAGGAGTAGACTTGACGAAACCGACGACCACTTGCCCGATTGCTTGGACAGAAGTATTTAGCAGATACGTCACAGGACGGATCCAAGCAGCGGTTTTACAGAAACCCCTTTATGATATAGTGCTAGGATGTAGGTATGTGTTTTTAGGCACGCCCCCTAAAACTGTAGAGATAGCTGCAGTGCAAACCAGGGCACAAGCTAAAACCCAACCACCCCAGCCCGAGTTAGCCCCGAATCCAGGACTCGCAGAGATCAAAACTGCACAAAAAGCGGAAGCCTCGATATCCAAGTGCTTTCAGAAGTTACCGAAGGGGCACACACCCCCTCACAAAGGAGACTTCTACATGAAAGATGGAGTGCTACGTCGGCAAGGAGATGGAGATCACACTCAGCTAGTACTGCCAGCCACCCTTCGAGCCCAAGTACTAGAGTTAGGCCACAACATGCCACTCAGCGGACACATGGGAATTGGAGCCACAGTACAGAGGATCAGCGCACACTACTATTGGCCAGGAATCACAGAGGATGTCAAGCGGTACGTGAAACTTGTCAACAATGTCAACGATATTCCCTGCGCCATCACACCGTACCAGTTACCTTAGGACCATCAGTAGTAGTCGGCGTGCCATTCCAGCAAGTCTCAGTTAATATAGTAGGACCATTGCCCATGACGAAGAAGCGGAAAAGATTTCTCCTCACACTCGTCGACGCCTGTTCGATGTGGTGCGAAGCAGTCCCGTTGCCAGCGATCGACACCAGGAAGATTGCAGATTCACTCATCGCCATCTTTACCAGAGTGGGATTCCCTGACAGCATTAGGACGGACAACGGATCTCAGTTCACCGGCCACCTGATGCAAGAAGTGTTTGAGTTGTTACAGGTACATCATATTCGCAGGCCACCTTACCACCCAGCCAGCAACGGTCAGGTAGAAAGACTGAATGTTACCCTTCTCACCATACTCAGGAAAGTCGCAGACGATAACCCAGAAGCGTGGGACACCTACGTGAATGTGGCACTGTTCGCATACCGAGAAACACCCCATGCAGCCACAGTTACACCCCGTCCACATTGCTTTTCGGTAGACCACTAGCAGGACCGTTAAAAGCACTAGGCAGAAGTTGGACGGAAGCCAAAGTGGACGACACACCTAAAGATGCAACCAAGTATGTCGCAGACCTGCAGGAAACACTCAAAGCCACGTGGAAGAAAGCTGGTGAAGCACGGAAGAAGGCAAGAGCCCGTCAGGCGAAGTACTACAACCGCCACGCGAGTGGAACCAACAAACTTGACATCGCTTGGAGAGGACCGTACCCGGTGACTGCAAAGAAATCCAAGACAGTCTACCCAGTGGAGGTCAACGGGAGAACCCGATTCCACCACATCAACCTACTCAGGAAATATACGGACCGACCAGCGACCCCCAGCATTCACAACTTGCCATCACTGAGGAAGGTGAAAGCATGGAGACAAATGCCGTAGAGTACCCCCTGCAGTCCAAGGAGATCCACAAGGATGTGATACTCAACGGAAATCTCGCGGCCAAACAACAACAGCAAGTACTACAGGTCATTCGACAACATCAGATTGTGCTCACAGATCGACCAGGGAGGACATACCTCGTCGAAGTAACCCTAAGGGTGACTGACCCAACCCCAGTCCGCCAGAAGCTCTACCCGATGCCACTGTCACAGCAGCGAGCCATCAAGGAAGAGATAGACACCTTATTGGCAGCGGGAATCATATCAGCGTCTACAACATCCTACAGCGCAGGCACGGTATTGTTGCGAAAGCCCAATGGAGAGCATCGACTTTCGACTTCTGTATGCCGTAACGCAGTTTCAGCCAGAACCACTCCCGGACCCGGCCGATCTATTTGCCAAACTACGGGCAGCGAAATACTTCTCGCGCATCGCCCTCAACAAAGGGTACTATCAAATACCCGTACAACAGCATGCCCGAAAGTACCTAGCGTTTAGCACCATGGAGGGACATTTTGAATTCAAGGTCCTTCTCTTCGGGCTACACAACGCACCTAGCATCTTTAGCGCGACGATGCGGAAACTCCTGGCACCCCTAAGCAGCGAGCACCTACACTCGTTTATGGACGACATCCTCATAGCAACACCTACGTGGGAAGAACATGTCGCCCTACTACAACGACTAATCGCCCGCCTCAGAGACACCGGCTTGACGGCAAGACCAACCAAGTGCCAGATTGGGTTCACGGAAATGGAATTTCTGGGACACACCATAAGTCAAGGAAGCATGCGGCCGTTAGAACAGGCCGTGAAACGTCTGCTCCACACTCCAAGGCCCAAGACCAAAAAGGAAGTGCAGTCGTTTCTGGGGCTCTGTGGCTTCTACCAGAAATTCATTCCCAACTACAACCACATCGCCGTGCCACTGACCAATGGGACCCGGAAAACCGCCCAGGACAAAGTCGTTTGGACCGCCGAATGCGAGACAGCATTCCAAACTCTCAAGGACAAATGACATCGGCGCCAGTACTCCATCTACATCGCAAGTGACTTAGGCCTAGTACTGTTACAGCGCGACCCAAAGAATTCAGAAACGCGATTCCGTGTCGCGTACGCCAGCAGAACACTGAGACCCGCCGAGACACACTACGCCACGTCGGAGAAGGAATGTCTTGGACTGGTCTGGGCCATACAGAAATTCCAATTCTACCTGTATGGGACCCACTTCACAGTTCAGGTGGACCATCAACCTCTATTGTTCCTGACAGCCTCCAAGTCATTGAACTCTCGCCTGATGCGATGGGCACTTACTCTTCGGGCATACTCCTTCCAAGTCGAGTACATCCCCGGCAAAGAGAACCACGGAGCCGACTACCTAAATCGTCATATCGTGGAGGACATCAGCTGTCGCCCACCCAACACAACTAAGGGCCACAGCACCAGAATTTGTCCCCATCCAGTAAACCCCTTGTCGATAGTGTCCATAGCTACCTGGCACAGCATTGCAGCTCAGGTAAGGCAACTTTAATAGTTTGTAAATAGGACTCTAGGATAGTGCAGTGTCAAACTCGGCTCTTTAGTAGAAAAAGGTCGAATCCAGTAGTCATCGCCTTTTTTCAGTTGAGGGAGCCTGTCACAATAGGCTAGTTTGAACCCAGCACTAAGGCTTGCTTCACACCTCAAATAGTTCATCCTGCTTTGGTCTTTGTATCGTAAAGTCGATGCCTAGCAGACGACACAAGTCAGGACTGTTCTAAGCATAGGTAAGGCTAACCTTCACTAGGTAGGCAGTGACCTCATCCCGCTGACCTATATCGTCACACCCGCATGAGGGCGCTCAGGTATCACGAGATTTCGCAGGCTTTAGCTTGACGACTACGTTAAGGTAGTCATTCTTTGTCTAACCCTCAAACGAGAAAAACGCACGCTGAAATCTCTCTCAGAAGACTACGCTGGTGACGTATGAAATTCATTCATTGCAGTATAGCCAAAGCCTGACATTGTCAAAAAGGTAAATGATCAACCTTTTGTTTTATCGCGATTGTTGATATTATTATTGGATTATGTTTTTGAACATCTTGCCATGTTTTATCATTGTGGAGGTTAATAAAACTTTGCTTGACCACGTGGCTGACACACGCAACCGGTTTCGACACCATGAGGTAGTCCCTACGGACCCACTGTTGTTTCTCACATTGATATTATTGCAGACCCGTGGCTGTACCAGGGAAAGTGTATATTGTTAATTACTCTCCCTGTGTTTAGTTCAGCCATAATGTTTGTATATGTATAGGAATTATGTTGGAGATTCCAGTGGACCACGCACGGGCTTAGAAGAATGATCGTCTCTTATTTGTATACGTGGAAGCGATCACTGAGGGCTGTTTCGGCCAACAGTGAGACGCTCTGCACACCCTTTGTAAACAAGGCGGTGCAGAAACTCGTCTTATGTTTTGCAGACGAGCAGGCTTGGTCCGAGGCAGGAGATAGACCACTGAGAGTCAACCCTAACATTCGGCCTGCATTGGACCAACGAGCTCTGAGCTCCGACAGCCCAATAGTCAACAAACAAGAAGAGGAGAGACCGGCACCTCACATCAATGATACAGCTTAAGTGACACCGAAAACTTGCACAAACACTGATCTAGAAGGACTGTGTGGTAGTCCACTCTCCTAAAAAGAAACATTAGGCCAAAAAGAACAAATAGCCCAATGATGAGACAGTAGCAAATATCGAAAACAGTAGCAGCATAGACCCATCAAGGAGCGAACTACTCGAAGTGAATTTGGACTGTTAAGTTAATCCTAATTATATTACGTTTTGGACATTTAAGTTAATGTAGTGATTAGAATTAGTATAGAGTAGAAGAATTAAATGTGTAATTTACTGTTAACAAGTGGCTGGACTACCTATGTTTCATAGCCGTGTGAGAGCTAGTGTGTCAGTGAATCTTTTACACGTTTCTCCCTATCTCTATAACCCTATCCGCACACAGACCGGACTAAACATATACATGTATTAAGATTAATCATAGGGTAATTTACCTAGCCGATCCCAGCAGACAAAAGACGAATAGGTAATAACATTCTATTGTGCAGAGCCCAGCAACAATAGACCCACCATCACAGAGGACTGGTTCGACATGCCACAGACTTTGCTGCAGATGGTGGAGTCGCCCTCGAAGTCCCCCGACAGGGCAACAGGCAGACCTTGAGAGGCAACCCACCCGCTGACACACCAGAGCAGTACTACCGACGGTTTGTGGCTATCCCTTTTGTAGATTTTCTTCTGCTCCAACTTCAGCAAAGATTTGGCCAAGCTGAAGTTGCAGCAAACGGGTTGATCTTAGTGCCGTCAACTTTACTGAAGTCAACGAACCCTGGATTAAACACTGTTCCAGCAGGCGTCGCAGACCTGACTAAACTGTTGCAGGCCGATTGTCTAGCAGCCAGGACATCCCTACTGAGTGGAATCGCTGGGTGAACAAATGGCACAATTCCAACTCAGAAACCGACGGGTATGATCGCAGCGCTGGTGGGAGGGTGGTGGATAAACACACACACATACACACACGCAACGCACGCACATAGTGGCGGGTAGGGTGCATAGATCATAACTTAACATTTTAACTTCTTCACTATCGATCAACACATTCTAACAGGCAGACCAGACAATTAACATTTAGGCAGTGACTTGTGAAATTGGGATGAGATCAGATATTTTTAATGTGCATCGACCAGTCATTGAGGGACACCTGTATGCCAAGTTTGAGTTCAGTGGGCCTGTAATTACCAAAGATGTTGCTGGGCACAGACAGACAGAGAGACAGAGTGAAACCTATGTATATAGGCGAGGTGAATAATTACAGGCATACACCATTGTATGAAAATACGCTTATTAAATTTTATACAGTACTTAGCGAAGAGTACGCTTGTTAATTTTTATCAATTCTTGTTATTTTATAAATGTATTGAACTAAGACATAACGTCTATAAAATAATTTTAAATAAATTTAATAATAATTATTATTAGAAATTAGTCCTTTAGATTTCAATTAATCTTAATACAATTAAACATAACAATTGATTAATTAACTACACACACTAGATTTTTTTCTTCAAATCAACTGCAAGCTTGTCCATCGGCTTCAAAGTTTTGCACTGTGAGGTGTCAATGGAGTGTGCATGTGAAGTGGATGTACAGTAAATCACCGGACAACTCTAAGGCTTATGAAAATAGCACTATAAGGTTGTGTGCACGACTCTCTGACGGTATTGTGAGGTACATTTTCATATGACCTCACAGCACCTACCTCAACCCTCGACCCCCCATTCACACTCCGCCCCCCTTTCCTAATTCCCTACGTTTCCTATGCATGTATTTATATCACCTCACAATACCGTTGGCTTATTACAAACACACACATACCACGCAAGGGTCATATCCTATCCCGTAACTCAAAGGTCGTTGGGTGGGGCCCCACAGATGATCGTTTAGCCAGCATACTCCATCTTTCTCTGTTCCCAGCAATCTTCATGGCTTCGTTCAATGTCAACCAGTTCATTCTCGAATGTTGTCCTCCCACCTCTTATTGTCTCCCTCTTCTTCTGCCTCCTTGCACCGTGCCATGCAGAATAGTTTTTGCAAGGCCGGATGCTCTAGTGACATGGCCATAATATCGGAGTTTCCGTTTTTTCACCACTGTTAGCAGGTCATCGTGTTGTCCAATGGCTTGTGTGATGGTCTGTCTGACTTCGTTGTGGATGATGTGCTGGGTATAGGAAATGCCCAGAAGTCTTCTGTAGCACCTCATCTCCATGCTTTGTATTCTTCGTTGTAGATCTGCTGTGAGGGTCCATGTTTCGCAAAAACGTAAAGATGGAGGTGACGAGGGAGCACAGCAGCCTTACATTGGAATGTAGACTGATGGTCCTGTCTTTCCAAATGGGCCTCAACCTTGTCAGGACACCAGTTGTTTATGCGATTCTGGAGAGGACTTCCTGTCGGGACCCATTGTCTGATACTATGGCTCCTAAATATTTGAAGCTATACACTGTGTTGAGGGATTGGCCTTGGACTTTGATGTCCATGTTGGTGCCATTGGTGTTGTTGGTCATCATTTTTGTCTTCTCTGCACTTATTTCCATTCCATAGGCTCAGGAGGTGGTGTCAAGCCTCTGTACCAGCTGTTAAGTTCTTGTTCCTCTCCAGCCAATCCATCAATGTCATCCGCGAAACGGAGGTTTGAGATTGCACTACTCTCTATGCTGACTGTGCCTTTGTGATCTGCAAGGGCATCTTACTTCGTGCGCTCTAGGAAGATGTTGAAGAGTGTTGGAGAGAGTATAGTAGGTATCATTGACGCACACCGTTTGTTGTTCTGAAAAAGTTCCCGATGGCGCTGTTGTGGAGGACTGCACTGGTAGCCTTGTCATACAGGCTTTTGATGACTTTTTTAGGGCTGATGTTGTACACTCTCATAGTTGCCTACAGAGCTGCATGTCACACTCGGGCAAACGCTTTCTTGAAGTCTATGAACACATGATATAGATGTTGCTGGTGCTGTATTTCTCGCTCTGCCCTGAATCCTGCTTGTTCTTCAACTGTGATTTGTTCAGCATGGGGTTTCAACCTGTTGAGTATTATTTTCAGGAGGTCCTTGCTGGGATGGCTGATGAGCCTGATGGTGCGGTAATTTTCACACTCCTGAAGGTTACCGTTTTTGGGAAGAGTGATGATAAGCGACTGGGTCCATGGTGTAGGCCACTCCCCTCTCAGCCAGATCTTGTTACAGCTAATGGTGAGGGCGGCAATCATCGCTTCCCAACCGGTTTGCAGCAATTCCGGGAGTTTGTTTTCCACTTCCGCTGACTTCCCCTTCTTTAGTGATAGCACTGCTGCCTCAACTTCTTTTCGGATAATTGGGAGGGTTTCATCTTCTCTGTTCTTGGGACATGCTAGAACTGATGGATCTCCGTTTGGTTTGTGGTTGTAAAGGTCAGAGCAGTACTCTGTCCATCTATCCAAGACTTCTTGTTCTTCTGTAAGGCATATGCCATATTTGCTTTGGATCATGGAGACCTTGGGCTGTTTAACAGTTTTCAGCCGCTTCACAGGCCTTCTTGCTGTTGTTCTTGTTCAGACTGTTCTCTATTTCCTGGCATTCTCTTCTATCCAGTTCTCCTTTGCTGTGCGCACGCCTTTTCGGACGTCATTGTTGATTTTTCGGTAGGCATCAGGATTTTTTGTGAAGACCAAGCGTGTTTGCCAGTATTAGATTGTTGTGTCTGGAAAACTTCAAGAGTCTCAGACACCCTATCATTTGTCTCGTTGTTGCAGTGGGGGTCCACATGTGTCTCCCCAGTTGTGGTGCGGATCTTGGCCAACCTTGGCATTCCAGTCGCCTTGCACTATGACTACCTCCTTCTTCGGCACTTGGTCAAGTATAGCCTGTAGATGTTCATAGAAATCCTCCACTTCGCTGTCGTCATAGTCTGGGACATGGGTAATGGTGATGTTGAAAGGGCTGCTCTCAGACGGATGGTTGAGTCTACTGGAGGTTGGGCGGCAACCCATGACAGTGGCTAGAATGTCTTTGTGAACCAAGACTCCAAAGCCGTGTTCGTGCCTGTCATCCATCTTTGCCGCTGAAATAAAGCTTGTGGCCTTCGTCGATTTGTTTCACCTAGGACTTTCCAGCGCGTTCGCTGATACCTAAGATGTTCCATCAATAGTGGTCCAGCTCGTGGGTATGGTCTTCTAAGTTTCCCTCCGCAGTTAGGGTCGTGACATTCCAGGTTCCTATGACGATGTTGTCTCTCGTGCGGATCCTGTTAAGTTGTCTATCAGTAGCACACTTATCACTTCCGTCCTGGTGGCCAACGGAAGGCGCGGTCCTTGATGACCCGGGCGACGACCGATCCGTTCTGGAGTGAGTGGTTCTTTGCATCATGCAATGTGTCTTGGGCAAGAAAGACCTGAAAGGGCCCAATCCTATCTAGGCTGTTGGCCACAGCCGAAATCCACGAGTACAGTGTGGCTCGCCTTGGCCCGAGCACGTGGTCATGGAACCTGGCCGGTGATTTCTGTGTAGAAGACTTTCGCCAAGTGATTCCGTGCTGACATCACCTCTGTTAGTCGCCTCTTACGACACGCCTAGAAACGTTGGGTCTATTCTATTCAGTGCTCAACCCAAAGGGCATACAATTACTCTCTCTCTCTCTCTCTCTCTCTCTCTCTCTCTCTCTCTCTCTCTCTCTCTCTCTCTCTTTCTCCCTTTCTCTTTCTCATTAATTAATTAATTAATTATTTTCAAGCTAAATGAACGTGTATGCGATGAAACAATTCTCTCAACATATCACATTTGTACTCATTGCAACAATCATGCGAGGCTACATAGGTTTGCGGGCCGATATTCATCGTTGTTGTGTGTAGGTACTTGTACGTGTTGATGTATACGTTCAGTTTTTTTCTGAGGTGAAGATACTAAGCATCCAAAAATTGAAAGATTTTTCTTCAATTTGTGAAGTTTATTGTGGTGTGCACATAGACTTAATAACTATAATAACTAGGATCAGTTTTCCTTTTGAGTTACAGTTTTTGCAATTACTACTACTACTACTACTACTACTACTACTACTACTACTACTACTACTACTACTACTACTACTACTACTACTACTACTTTGTTTATTTTGAATAAGATTGTTTTTGTGATGGTGTACGTGATTTCGAAAATACATTTATTGTTTTTGTCTCACAAAAAATAAAAATAAATAAATACATTAACAAAAGTGAAAAAAAAGCATTCCATCGGCAAAGCCGATAGGATAAAAAGCATCGCGTCCCCTCCCCTCTCCAATATCCCGGGACATGTTACTAGACTTTACGCGATCTCTAATACTTTACTCGATGTGGGCTAGGAGGAGAAAGGGGGATAGGGGTGGAGAGGAGTGGTTCTATTTTATTGGAAATGAGCTGATGTGGCCATACACAGCAAAGGTCTTGAAATGTAATTAGTACCACATAAAACCCAATACCGCACAGCCGAAGAAAAGGGTCTGTTGCTTAATTACAGTTTCTAAACTCTGCTAGTATCGTGTCAGGGTAGAATTTCTGCTAACTTCATATTACATTTTTATAATTAAATTGCACCTGAGTTGAGCATGAAATTGACACTCAAATCGTGTTTGCGCTGCACGAATGCGTCGTTACTAGTGTCAGGGTCAGAAATAAGTAATACACTATTTCAGCTTAACTCACATACCCCCTTTCCCTCATCCTTTCCTCCGTTTGTTAAAGTTTAGAAACAAAAAGGCTTGGCGTGCAAGCATACCAGATAGAATCCGATAGCCTAAACTTATTTTACCTACAATCGACCCTTTGTAATCCGCGAAATGTTAGAAATAAATGTGTTTTCGAAATCACTTTATTTATTTATTTATTTATTTATTTATTTGAGTCTCATTCTTTTGTGTGTTTTTTAAACATGATTTTCCAGCTGTAGGCTACTTCCATGTTAGTCAACTAAAGCAGCTAACCACATTAAATATCCGTTTTGGTGAGATATTTGCGTGCTTGAGAATTGCGATTTTTGAAATCATGACGAGTCTGTTGTGTGGTTAGCTACGTTGATCGGTCGATCGCGTACTTGAAATGTTATAGTTCGTCAGTGTGTTTGACAGTGCTGTTTTATATAGACATATAGAGCTGGTTGTTGACAGTGCTGTTTTATATAGACATATAGAGCTGGTTGTTGGCAGTGCTGTTTTATATAGACATATAGAGCTGGTTGTTGACAGTGCTGTTTTATATAGACATATAGAGCTGGTTGTTGACAGTGCTGTTTTATTATACATATAGAGCTGGTTGTTGGCAGTGCTGTTTTATATAGACATATAGAGCTGGTTGTTGACAGTGCTGTTTTATATAGACATATAGAGCTGGTTGTTGACAGTGCTGTTTTATATAGACATATAGAGCTGGTTGTTGGCAGTGCTGTTTTATATAGACAGAGAGTTGTTGACAGTGCTGTTTTATATAGACATATAGAGTTTTTGCTTTCAAAAAGTTGACAAGATGGTTTTAAAAATCTCCTGTCTGTTGCTGTTTGTTGTTGTTGTTGTTTTCAATGGAAATCAGCCTCTGCTGTTGTCTTGCATTTGATTGGTTTATGGTATAGGGTACGGTGTGGAGAGCTTAACTAACGCTCAACCACCAACCTCAGACAACATAGAAGAAAATGCTGAGGCTCGCAAGTCTAAATGTGCGTCATTTGTAGGCTGCGGTGAGGTATGAGAGGGGGTTAATATATCAACGTAGGGTCTGTTGGTTGTTAAAACAAAACTGCTTCCTTAGTAAGCAGAGATTTTATCTTCGAAACTCGTTCCACAACGTACATAAAGCTAGAATGAGATGAAATGATGCATAGTGTGGTTGCGTGACGTAAAACGATACATTTAAGCCCGCCTAAGTTGCACTACAGTGTGAAATGATATCCTGGAGAAGATACGATAATCGTACAAGGGGATTAAGATCTGTAGATAGACGAGGCGTTTAGCTATCTCTATCAGTCGTTCTTTACCAAGATTCCTAATCGATGTTAGAGGTGCTTGGTCACATAAAAAATTATATTTGTTTTATGTGCGTGGCAATACCAAAAGCGTCAAAAAGCTAGCTGCTAGAAGCTCGGTAGCACTTTGGGTGGCCACCTGACAAGCTGTTACAGCTAGCTGCCTGCGAGCGTGCTGCTAGCTTCGTTCAGAAGTTTATTATCTCTGGTTTTGCAAGGTATCGCAAGTAGTAATAGAAGGGGGCCTATGGCCTGGTATTTTATTTTTAGCTGCTGACGTGATGCTGACGTCATATGAGGTCATGTGAGGTCAGGGTCACGTGCGGGTCATGTGCGGGTCATGAGGTCATGTGTGCTGCCGTGATGTTGGCGGTGGTGTAAAGAGCGTGGGGTTTTATGAGTTTTTTATGATGGCTATCTGCAGGGTGCCTCTTTTGATTTGGGGTGATAATTGATTTTATAGATGTGGAAAGCTATAGAAGAAAGTACGATTATGGGATATTAATTATTATTTATGAATAGTCTAAAGACTTTGAGTTTGTGTGGTGTCGCAAGAGGACTAGTTTTACCCTGCCTTATTTACGTGTTTGGTTGGATAGTCAGTTAATCTTAGAATGTTAATGTTAGGCTGCAGCAGACGATGGAAGTAATCAAGCATAGCAATGATATACTGCCATTTACACACAGTGGTAGTTGACGGTAAGAGCGCAGGCAATGACATCATCGTAGCTAAGTTAGGCGAGTCGATTACCAGCCAATGGGAACACAGTTTCAAATGGATTCAACCAGGTCTGGCTGATTCAAATAGAGAGATAGAACGGGAGTCGAGTTTCAAACGAGGAGCAGTAACTAGCTACACAGTTAGCAGTAATATCTCTCCATTCATAGACCAGGAAGCAGGACTTGAGAATTTTAGAATTCAATCAAGTAGCCACGGGCCTGACTTTGTCAAACAGACGAGCAGGCGAGATATACCGTGCGCCCAACTCAACAGAAAAGACGAGTTGGCTGTTTAGCCTCTACAGCACAAGACTGAGAGAGCAACCCTGGAAAACACTCTCCTAGACAACACAACGTGTCAAGGAACCAAACTACACGACGACCCAGCGTGTACCAGAAGCTACCTCAACGAAGGGCTTCAAACCCACTACACAAAAGTGCACTAAAACTGATAGCAAAAGGACCACAGTAGTCCACTCTTCAGAAACTATAGTAAAAGGGACCACAGTAGTCCAATCTTCAAGAACGCTAGTAGCCAGTGCCCTAGGATGAGATAACAGCTGCCTAGACTATCAGCGATCGAATTATTTGCATTGACATGACTTTTTAAGGTAGATTAGTACAGCGAAGATCTTGTATAGAGTAGAAGAAATAAATGTGTGATTTTAACTGTTATCAAGTGGCTGGACTACATATGAATCATAGCCGTGTGAAAGCTAGTGTGACAGTGATCTTTTACCATTTTTCTATCTATCTCTGTATCCCAGCCTTAACACAGACCGAGCTAAATAACTAAATGTATTAAAGTAATTCACAGGGTGACTTTAAATTCATATTTGTGCAGACCCCTAATAGTAGCATAGTGATCGACACGACGATCGTGATTACTTATCATGAAGAAGA
Organism: Oncomelania hupensis; assembly: GCA_036898135.1. Classification (NCBI taxonomy): domain Eukaryota; kingdom Metazoa; phylum Mollusca; class Gastropoda; order Littorinimorpha; family Pomatiopsidae; genus Oncomelania; species Oncomelania hupensis. Next base: position 175,934 of record JBAHVR010000302.1, read on the forward strand.
AGAAGAAGACTCACTAGTGGTTCCCATTGAATAAAGCGTGAGGGTTACAGCATTCCATTGTGCAGAGCCCAGCAACAACTAAACCCCACGTGACATGTGGGACATACACCCACGCGCGCTTGCATGCATAAATGTATTATTTTTTAACACACACACAAATATATATCTTTAACAATGATTGTGTATATAGTATCTGAATGAGACATAGATGATATGGATGGTGTGGATATTAGGCGTGACCGGATAGTGCCGTTAATTTTGGTTGGTTGTGTGCTTAGGTGTGGAATGTTAATTGATTTTAAAGATGGGAGGGTAAAAATGGTGACCACTACAACTGAGAAAAACCTAGAAAGGTTGCTATGTGGAAAACCGCACAAGAAAGAATGATTATTTATGAATAGTAGCAAAGACATGACATATAAGGGTGAGGAGCAAGAAGACTGGCCACCACAATTAGAGCCTGAAAATGATGAAGAGGAAGAAGAGGAAGATGGGCTACCAACACCACCGCCATCACCACCAATGGAGGATTAAGATAGATTTGACAAGTATGTAAATTTTTAAAATAAAACAAAAAAGCTGACAACAACAATTAAAAAAACACCCAAAAATAAAGAATGTATAAAATATTTTATTAATGAACAACATCCAAAAAAACCACAATAATAATAGCAATGCATATATATTAATTAAAATATATACATAGATATACATTGTTTATACAATTTTAAAATAAAAATGCTTTGTTATACATTAGCATTTTATAATGACAAAAAAAAGAAAAACGAAAACAACGAAAACAACGCGAATGAAACGGAAAACGGAAAAGACAGTCTGCGATCCATCACACCCAGCCAATAGTTTCTTCGAGCTTCTGCCCTCTGGCTGTCGGTTCCGCGCTTTAAGAGCCAGAACTTCTCGATTCAGAAACACTTTCTTCCCTGACGCTGTCCTCAGTACATCACCAAACATGGAATGATCTGTATAAACTGAAAACTCACAACCATTGCTTGATTTGTACCTTTGTGAAATAGGAGTACGAGTATGCTATGCTGTGTGTGTGTGTGTGTGTGTGTGTGTGTGTGTGTGGGTGTGTGTAGATTTGGATGTGAAGCCTAACATTCTTAATAGTTCTCATTTTATTTAATGCTGTTAAACTGTTTTAATGCTGTATTTTGTTTTACCTTCAGGGTGTGTTTGACTCCATAACTTTATATGACTGATGAGTGATGTATGTTACTGTGTTTACCTATCCTTTAGTGCTGTATACATGTTATAGGCCAATGAAGTGTATGACACGATGAATGGCTGTGCAAGAAAGGATGTATTTCACTGTCGCCATGCCACACCAAAATCCTTGTAACGTTTTTACTTGGTAAATAAATATTCTTATCTTATCTTATCTCTTTAAAATATGTATACACACGTTGTTATACAATTTTATAATAAAAATGTTTTGTTTGTTTTTATTTTGTTACAGGAAAACAAAAAGAAAAAAACGTCTCTCTCTTTCTCTCTCTCTCTCTCTCTCTCTCTCTCTCTCTCTCTCTCTCTCTCTCTCTCATGCATTTTTAAGTAAATGTGTAATGATAATTGGAGTTAAAACAGTGACCAACTGTTCTTTAAAAAATGTAGATAAAACCTCATGAGTATAATGTAATATAAATTGGTGCTCAGAATCCATACAACATGAATGTTGTAGCTGAGAAGGATTATTAATTATGCACCCATGACATTTAGATATAACATATTCATCAATTTTTTAATGTATTTTATCACAAAAATTGTTGACAACATCACTATCCACATTGATAATAATAAAATGTATTATACCAACCGCACACACACACACACACACACACACACAAATACACACACAATATTAAAATGTCACCTTTTGTAGTTGTGTTTCAACAGCTTTTTACATATTAGGTATAAAATATCAAAATGTCACTTTTGTTTAGTTGTGTTCCGACAGCTTTTGGAGTGGATATTATCTATCCAACTGCAATCTCTTGTGTGGAGTGGTTGAATACATAGGCTTTTGGATAACAGAGCTCATCAGCTGGTGTTTTTGATTATTAAGCACAGTGGTAGTTTTTGTTGTTTCTTTCTCGTGGATTATATTTAAGAGTTCAGATGTGTGAATCAATAGTGTATCAAAAGCAGAAGTCGTCAAAGTGATTCCACGTCTAGTGGGATAAAGAGGTAAGTCTGAAGTTTTTTCTTCTTCTCCTTCTTCTTCTTGTTCTTGTCGTTGTTCTTTTGTGGATTGTCCAGGTACAAATGCACGTATGTGGATAAACACCCGCTCATTAAACGTAGTAACACACGCAAAGAGATATTTCCTAAAGGAAATAATTTTTCACCACTAATAGATCTACAATAGCTGAAGACATGATTGTGAAGTAGGTAACAATTGGCTTTTTATATTGGATGGTGTGTGAGAGAGCCTTTTTATAGCAAAAAAATGCTAGAGTTACTTCGCAGAGTCTATGAAAAAAAAAAGTCTAAACATATGCGAGCCTGCTGATGTCTGCCAACATGTTTTTACATGTCAGCATCAGTATTGCATCAGCCGATGCCAGCAAACATGATTTTTAAAAAAGTTTTCACACGTCAGCATCAATATTGCATCAGCCTATGTCATACAAAACAAGTTTAAACATTAATTTTTTTTATTAAAAGAAAATTTAAAACATAATATATACAAAAAAAAAATTAAGTTATTTTTTCAGCGGGTGCGATAGATGGATTAGGTAAAATATATCCTAGGCAGGAACCCAATAATGCGATCCATAAATTGGTGTCTTTGTGACCAACAGTGAGGTTATATATAGAAGTTATCACGACCATAAAAATAATCACCATTTGACATCCAAATACAATTTCACTTCTCGGTACTTGATGACCAAACACCTGCCACCATCGTGAATTTTGATGAGTGACGCGCATTGTTATGTTATCTTCTTCTTCTTGAGACATAATTTTAAAAACATCCGTTATTCATAGCATACAACAATCAAATGACTACAACACAAAAATCGATCGCATGTTTTATATTATAGGATTAAATCGTAAACAGAAGCTTAGGAAAATAGTTTCGTACAACACTATATACAAGCACGTTGTTAAAAGGAGTACAAAGATGATGAACAATATCTTCAAACAAAACACCTCTACATCGTAACATCAAATACACCACACAATATTGTCCACATACGAGCGTGTCATCTTGCAAAACAATGTCATTATATATAAATGTATTAGCATAAGTCTTTAAAAAATTTTGACATTCTGGAAAAGGGATTAAACCATAGGAATCAAAATATTCTGCTTTGTTGTGTTTAGGGTCTATATACATCGCTACCCAATGAGAACCAGGAAGTAAAGACGGATCTAAATTAACCACAAGAGCACTAGGTTTAGTCGATGAGCACTTTTGTGTAACAATTTGATCACTGGCATAAACTCCTTGAAAGATATCACGGGTAAATACATCAAAGGTTAATAGTTGACTAATTTGTAGCTCATCCATTACGTAGAAAAATCTACCATAACATTACAATGCTTATCAATTTCTAGCAAGTTTTGAAATTCTGCATGGGCGACAATGTTGATAGTGTCTGCCAGTGCTTGAGCAAACTGAATTTCTAATCTCATTGTACCATGTTTTATGAGTTGATTATGTTCTGAGTCAGCGGCCTGATCAGGAGTCAGATCAAATACAAATAATGTGTATCCATTACCAAATTCATCATAACTGATATCATTTCCTTCATCTTGCCAAGCTTTACCTAAACCTTCAAACATAGAAAGATAAGAACAAGCATAGCGGCGTCCTTCAAAATCGGGCTTTAGCGGCTTAGCCGGTAGGCTACATCCGCCCACATGTAAACATACATAATTCATATGAAAGTGTTGAAAGTTAAATGAGTTTAGAGCATATCGACCATGAAAAGCGCCATTACTGATGAGACCTATTATAATGCGTGTTGGTAATTGCCCTAAAAACAGGTTTTCCTTATTGACTTGCATGTTTCCCTGGGGTATGGCCAAAATTTTAGTAACACTTCTCTTTAGCTGATATTTGGCATTTTCTTTTTGGAGTGTTTGAAGATGTGCCATCTGAATGTTGGGATTAATTTTAACTTTTCTCACAAAAAAACTCACATCTTGTAAATTAATTTTAAACCCAGCCGCTGCCCCGGCATGAAGACAAAATTCATCCGAGTTTCGTATTAGACGTAGTTTTAAGCTAACATCATTCATAAGTAGTTTTTCTTGTTGACACATGTCTAGATGTAATCGTCCAATTAACTCTGTGGAGTGACTCGCGGCGGTCATTGTAGCACGTCTGTGTTAGCCATGGTTGTTATTAGCTGCTGCATCCATGTGTCCTGAGGTATCTTTATCCCACATGGATAATCGAAGATGTGTTTGTTTAGCATCACTACCATGAGAAAAAAGTGTTTCTAAATAAGCTCTATAGGCGTAGGTGTTGCTGGATGATGTGACCTGTTGATCATTGAGCGATAGATCTATTTGACTCCATAAAGAGTGTAGCAATAAATTTTCTGGGCCCACAGCTGCACCATCAGCAATATTAGTACCATCAGCATTAAGCACACGCAGTTTTACATAGAGATAAGAGTTGCTGAGATCAATGTAGTCCGAGTCACCACCAGACACATAAAATTCGATGAAACCAGCGTCAGTGATCGTTGAAAGTGGTCTGTGTTCTATATCGTGAGATTCTATAATTGTAGTTTGAGTCGGAGGTAGTTGAAATAAATCCAATTCTGATTTTAGACAAGGACATGAGTTTTGATGAATTAGTTCGCTCATGATTGTTTTTTAATAAAAAATATCTCTTTTTCTTTTTTTCTGAAATGTGTATTGAGAGGTTGATGTATCGGTTGACGTCGCTTGTTGGGCACTCCTGGAGGTTGTGAAGATGAAGGCATGTTTATAAAATCATGAGCTACACGCTATACATGTTCAAGTCCTCTAGTTTTTAAAGATGTAGAGATTTTTTGTCCGCCCATAACATCTCCCAAGACATCTGCACCAAAACTAACAAGTCGTTTGGGAACCTCTCTCTTTAATACCCGTCCAAGGGTAGTTAAAACAGTTGTTCGCATAAGACTGCTAAATAGACTTTCGAGGCCATGACCTCGTTGATGCCGTGACCCCGCAAAGTGTGGTAATCCTATACCTCCTCCTGCTTGCGATGTATAATAATCGAGATATATCTTTGGAGAATGATCAGCATAAGGATGCCTCATGTTGTATTTTCTTTTTTTTTTAAATGCTCAAACTAAAGATCGTCATCGTAACTGAAGTGTTAAGATGACCTCTCCACGATCAAATGGGATCAATTCACCCGCGCCGTTTCTTATATTTACAATAATATTATCAAAACTATTAAATTTAATAGGAACAAAATGAATATCATGATAAGTCTGAAAGATAATGTCAGAGCGAGATACACTCAAAGGTACCATTCTTAATAGTGGAGCCCTTGTGTCTCCCACAATACGATCCTCAGCAATATTGATATAAACATATAAACATGTTAGATTGCGATTAACATCAGCCACATGATCTCCATACGTGTGTCTTCCTCCATGATATTCTAAATGTTTAAACCCTAAAATGTCAGCCAGAGGTTCGTCCATCCGCAACACCACATCATTATCCAATGTCATCATTACTTTGTTAATGTCTCTGTGATAAAAAAACACCTCCGACCATCCATTCTTTTGGTCATAAATAACAGGTGGTGGACGTGTAGGCTTAAAATGTGGGCGGATTCGACTGTTGATCAAATCCACTATTTGATGCACGCTGTCATAATGTCCTGGCGTAACCCCAATGTGTTGGCTAGAGTCTATTTGATCACCTTTTTTACGAAGTAGACGTAAACTCACATTTTTGTGTTCACATTGATCCAAGAACGTGGATATATAATTTCACACAAACCCACTTCATATTGGTCTTGTAAGTCTAAAGGCGGATCTAATTTTGTAGTAAAAGAAGACAGGGTGTTGTCAGGATAATGCGTCATAGACGCGTTGCTAGGGAGAGTTATATAAAAACTCGAAGAGTGGCTCATCTTCGTCTTGTGGTTATTTATCTATGGTCGTTTTTTATCATTTGATTTAGCTTTTATACTGGCTGATGTTCGATGCAGCAATCCAGCTATTAAAGTCGTCCAAGTATCCTAACCATTTTACAAGCACTTGGCGACCTCGACGACGCAATATTTTTTCAATTTTATAGATACCGCTGTCGATAACTTTTTGTAATTCTAATTCATAAAATGTACCATGAATGAGTTGTCCATTATCGTCTCATATTTTATATACATAAGGGAACGTTTTTAAATGTCTTTGTGCGATAGTAAACAATTCTTGCGACCATTTAGGTAAATATCCTTTATGAAACGTATGTCTAGATTGCGCAATTCGAACTCGATCACCTATAGAAAACTTGGGTTAAGAAGATCTGACACTTTTATTTACCAAAACTTTTGCATAGAAAGCTTCATAAACACGATGAATGTTATCAGATGTCACGAGGCGAGGCGGGGTTTTAATTGATCGATGATATGTTGAGTTATAACTATCTAATAACTCTTGTAACACATCTACATAACGGCGTGTATTGTGATGAGTAAAATATCGATACATTTTTCCTTTTAATGTACGATTAAATCGTTCCACCACGGCTGCCTTGATGTCTTCATTTTCTGAAGTGAAATGATGAATCTTGTTTTTCTTTAAAAACGTTTGAAATGGTTTAATTTTAAATTCTGTTCCTTTATCAGGTTGTAAGTGCCGTGGAGACTTTGGACTCTTTCGTAAAATGTCAGCAAAAGCATCGATTAAAGCAGCGCTCGTCTTATGTTTGAGTGAGCGAGCGTAAGCCACTTTAGAAAATACATCAATAACTGTTAAAATATAACGATGACCCGAGTTAACGTTTTGAAAACGAGATAAGTCACACAAGTCTGCTTGCCACTGATCAAATGGTCCAGAGACGACTATTGATCGTCGAAGAAACTTTTGTTGGGTAGGGTAATGAAGAGTGTACGTATCTTGTTGTTTTAGCCATTGTTTTAATCTTGCTTTGTGTTGGGGTGAAGTCGAGACATGACGTAAATATGCGCTGGCTCCGCAATAAGCACCTGGGTATGCCGGATGAAAATATTCTTTTTTCCATATAGATTCTATGGACTTTTTGGTTGTATGTTGTCGTTTGGGCGCCAAGACAAAGTTTTCTTGAGTGTTTTTTTTAATTGTTTTTTTTTCTTATTTTTCTTTTTAGATGTATCATTGTCGTCAAACATAGATGATGGAGATGGTGGTGGTGTAGCCCTGATGTCGTCGTCGTCAGCAAACACTTGATGATAACATTGAATATTTCCTAAATATTGTCACGGGATGTTGGTTTGTTTTAAGCCTTGGGCAAAAACACGCCAGCCCGCGGGTGGTGGTAGCAATTGTCTAGCTTTGGTGGAATGTAGAGCATCATGAACTAGATCCACGATGTTTGTGTTAGGAATGATGTTGTCGCGCCACACAAGATTGCCTTGACTGGTATATGTCATCACATCATTGTCTTTTAAATGTTGCATCAATTTACGCCCTTTGCTACGAAGACTAGTGGGAAGACTATGAATTACTTCTTCGGTCATATCTGCTATTGTTGTTGGTGGTGGTAGTGAAGCTGCTGCTGCTGCTGTATCTGTTGATGTAGATGGTTGAGACTGATAGTGATATTGATCTTGATAAGAAAGATATCGTTGCAATAGTTGTTGATAAGCTCGCAGTTTTTGTTCCGTATTGAGTGAAGGCAATTGTAATATAGTAGTCATTTGTTGATGCAAATCACTCAGATGATTTACAATAGGTGATTTAGGAGGCTCTGGTCGCAATGGTGTGGATGAAGGTGGTAGTATTAGGTTTTCACTCACTGGAACGAGTTTCATTTTAATGGCGTGTTGCATTTTTTATTGTTGTGGTTGTTGAAACAATCCACCTAGCAGTTGTGTGTAGCTAATGGTAGCAGCAGTTGTAGAAATCCTCCTTTTTGGATTATTTTTTGTCGTTTGGCAGTGTTTGATTTGGGCTCTATCAAACGTCAAAGATTGTGTTTATGACGAGCCCATCGTTGTTTCTGACTGCGCGACAGGGTAACGTGTCCTTTAAGTACATTATGTACCACCTCACATAGACAATTAATAACACGAGGTTGTTTTAACAGTTGTTGGCGCTGATGTTTTTTTTAGCTTGTAATAAAGGAATCAAAGTTTGAAGTCGAGTCTGTGCACGATGTGTCTTCGCCATGTTTTTTTTTCATCTGAAGACATCATAAAGGATGACACACTTTTTATATATTGTTTTTAGGAATATATACTATCGGATGTGGATCAAAAACATGAGTGCGCACACGATGGGTTTCAGGGGTTTGTTGTTTAAAATCTAAAAAAAGATATCCATAAGCCTCTCGGGTTGCATCTTGATAGGCCTCACGCAAAAAATGATGTCGTTTAGGAAAAGTTTGCATAGCCAAGTGAAGAATTTGATCCGCAGATCGCGGATTTTTACCCAACCAAAGATAATGTGCATTTAATGAAATCATTCGATGATGTTTGCTAGTATAAAACATATTTTGTACCATATAAGCCATACTTATATTTCCGTGATGACATTTTTAAATAAAAAATTCAGCAACACGCTGTTCCATCATGGGATTGTCCATATGATCATCTACCACAAGTAAGGTGGGAATAGTCTCATCAAAGTCTAACCCATCTAAACTTTCTACAAAATCAATAGATACGGGACTTGTCTCTCGCAGCTGTCTAAATAAGTCTTGATATTGATGGTACACATACACCACTTTTTCAATGGGTGGTTGAATGTTTGTTTTACAATGTTCAATCAATTGTGCAATAAAAAATGTTTTACCACACCCTGAAGGACTAGCAAGAAGGAGTGAAAAGGGATGTTGTAAATAACGCACATCCATGATAGTCACAATCACTCAACCAAAACAATAAAAAAAAAAAAAAAGAGTTAGAGGTCAAGCGCTACGGTAGACACACTGTCTGATAATACCTTTCTTTTGGTATAAAGATAAGACAATCCTCTTTTGGGTTGTACATAGGTTCGCATCACATTTTGTTGATCAAGGCGAAAACCACGATTAATCACATGATGTGGTTTTTGAGAGGCTAATACCGCATGAAAGTTCGATATGGTTAAAGGGTTGCAGCGTTTTTGTACACCTTTACATGATACCTTAGTGGTTTTATGTGTGCTACACGCATAGCTTTTGGGAGCCAAAGAAATAATTTTATCAGGTTTAGCTTCTAGTTTCCATAACCCTGGCTCTCGGGTTTGGTGCTTATGGGCAGCAACACAACATGGTGGCGGCGATAGTAGTGATGGTTGTCCCGTCAACAGCAGCGGCATAGTGTGGGCTGCGGTCGGCGTCGTGCGGGCTGCGAGCGGCAGAGGCGGCGGCGGCGGCGGCGGTGGTGGTAGTGATGATTGCATCGGCGGCACTGGCGGAGGTAGTAGTAGTAGAGGTGCGGGTGATGGTGGTGGTGGTGGTGGTGATGGTCTGATAGGGTTGTTTTTATGTATTTGGCAATAGCGGGGGCAACAATTCGTCCCAATGTTTGTTGAAATGGTCTCTTCGATCGGGACGAATAACGTCTTCTAAAGTCTCACCACTTAATGCCAAATACAAAGAGTCAGTGTCACAGGTGATGAGTTGAAAGTCACTTCAATCAATATAAAAGTCAATAAAATTGTAATAAAATTGAAGGAGTTTGAGTTTGGAATACCCGTACACAAACAATCCAATTTGTAGAGGTAGATTTTGGTTGATGATAGTCAGACGACACTCCACCTCATAATAATCTTCTTGCACGGGCATGCATCTTTTAAAGTAGGGGTTGTGGATAGCTTTGGTGGATCCCTTTTCATCGGTGATGTATGCCTTGGTATGGCGATCGCGTCGCATCAGAGTTCTCCCATACGAGCTGTTGCCCTGTATCAAACAAACAAAAAAATTAGCCTTCCCCCCCCCAAAAAAAAAATAAAATAAAATAAAATACACGCACACGCATATATCATCATCGTGCATGGGTCCTCGTTTTCTTTTTTCAACGTATATATGAGTTTTTTCGCGTGCAGTTGTACAAAATGCGTGTGCAGCGTATTATAACCGCACGCACACATGCGCGCACAACACCTTCATCGCGCACGGGTCCCTCGTTTTCTTTCTCAACGTATATATGAGTTTTTTTCGCGTGCAGTTGTACAAAATGCGTGTGCAGCGCATTATAAACGCACACACACCACGCACACATGCATGCACACCACCTTCATCGCGCACGGGTCCCCGTTTTCTTTTTCAGCATAAATATGAGTTTTTTCGCGTGCATTTTTTTTTAAAACACGCCCAAATATATACAAAAAAAATTGACTCACCACGAGTTTGTATGCAGCCGTGATGATGGGTTTGTCGTCATCCAAATCAGCTTCACGTCAGGCATTGGTCACCTTCTCCATAAATTTGTCAAAGCAGGGCTTTTTGTCGTACTGAATCACCTGATAGATCTTTGTGACTTTCAGTCCTTGTTGTAAGTACCATTGCAGCAAGGGGGTAATTAGTAGTATTTTTTCCCCACAAAAACTGGAGATGAGCGATCGTTGTGGCTGTTTTAAAAATCCGTGAGCTTCTGCAAACTCTTTCATGTGAGGACCGATGTCATTCCTTCCAACGTCGATGTTTTTGAAGATTGGAGGAAATTCTTCAAATCGGGGTTTTAGAATATCTGGAACCTCAATGTCCACTTCCACAAATCCAAAAATGGCACCAGTCCTCACATGATCCAAGATGTTTTCGTCACTCATACCTCCACACCAAAAGGCTGGTCCATGCTCAAATCCTGGAGCCCAATATGCCACTTCTTTCTTGTTTTTATTTCTATAGTCTTGCCACTCACACTCCCGCATGATGCGTAGATTGACACCTATCTTTTGTAAATAGGCGTCTTTTTCTTGTGTGTCGTCGGCTCTCTTTTTTTTTTAGATCGGGATCCAAATTCCGTGTCAGTTGGCAATCATGACCATGCCAATAGCAGCCATGAAACTGAAATGCCGTGTTTGACTTTTGTTCCCATCCATCCACTGGAAGTTTTCTTCCACCAAGACGTTTTTCTGTTCCTTTGTTGTATTGATGGTGGATGGCTCTCATTTCTTTAGCAGCTATATAATTTAACCACTCTAAACAAATCTTGCTCTGTCGATTCTTTTTGCAATCTTAAATAAATCCACTCTCTACTCTTCTTCTCAAATAAAATCCTACTGGCATGGGCTTTGACATACATTTTAAATATAGACTATTAGCATCGTAGTCCTCGATAGTTTTACAGAGTTTTGGACAAGAGATGTTGGGATCAGCAGCTCTGATATATGTCACATCTTTTTCATGATACGATGAAACACAATTGCTGGGCCGCCGCACACAGAATCACGCATGGTATAATACATGTCTTTGTCCTTTTTATCACATAGAGCAAAAAAATTGTTACAGCTGGAGTGTAAAAAGCGATCGGTCAGTCCTGGTAAAGTTATTCCATCATAAAACATATCCAACTTCAATTCTTGAAAAAAATGAGTTTGTTTTTCGATGGCTTCAAGAAAAGATACACAGTCCATGTTGTTATAATGAATAAGCCAATCTCGCAAGGTGGTCATCTTTTGAGATTTCCATTCAAGTTCACAGCTTTTATATTCTTCTTCCGTTATTGTACTTTTTGTCAGATCGCTAAAAAAGGCATCTCTGGGAGGTAGCTGAGGTTCATCCAACTTGTCTAGCAAGGTAATATATTGATATGAAAAAAAAGACTTTTGCAGAGAACACTTGTAGGCTGCTAAATATTGGCGATATGAAAATCCAGGCGCCAAATAATTGGCGATGTCCATAAATTTCAATTTAGAGTTTGATAGAATCAAAAACTGCTTGCCTTTTTTGATCATATGGTTCTCTGATGATGTTTTTGTTTTTTTCTTTAGTGTTTTTCCTATACACGGCTTTTTTCTCTTTCTTCCTTCTGAAGCTGTTTCTTCTTCTTCTTCTATATCCTCTTCATCATCTTCTTCTTCCTCTTCTTCTTCTTCCTCTTCTCCATCCTCTCCCTCATCTTTATCTTCAGCATCATCTTCAGCATCATCCTCTTTATCTGTCTCTTTATTTAGGGTCACACCAAGGTTGGGCTCGGTCTCACAAAAATATTTGGCTAAATAAGGTTTTAAAACATTCAAGTCATATTTTCCACTAGAAAATCCAATCACGGGAATGCTCTCGATAAATGTAGATAATCGAGTCTTCAGTTCATTGAGTGGATACAATTCAACATGTTCATCGGTTTCGGCAATAACTTCTAAGCGTTTCTTGATTTTTTAAAATACAGGTTTAGCTACCTTTTTTAAGATTGAATGAGAGGCTTTTTGAATGGTATATAGAGCGTCTATGGTTTTACTAACCAACTCTTCAGAGTTTCCAGTGGTTATAAAACATTGAGGATCCTTAAATCCAGGCACATTGCTACAAATACTGATAGATATAGGCACATGTTGTTCTAAAAATGTTAGTTGTGTTGGAATATCACTGACTTTTGGGGGTGTTTGGAAAATAAGTCTCTATGTCATAAACAATTCTAAAAGGATGAAACTGTAGTTCTGTCGGCAAATAAATATTTTCATTGCCTATGCGCTCTCAGTGTGGGTGGAAGTTTATAAATTCCCCCTGGAAATTCTTCATGAGTTTGAGCACCTTTGCATTTCACAAAATGAGCACACAATCTCCTGGTTGCTCTAAAATGATGATCACATTTGCTGCAGCTATAAGTCTTTGCATATACATTCAAGTTCTTGATATAAGAAAAATGATTTTCAAACTGATTTATATATAATGTCTCAGAATATCTAGTTAATGAGCGTCTAACCAATTGTGCTGTGGCTAAATCTGATTCTTTCTGTTCTTGTAGACTAAAAATTGTCACATTGATTTTAAAATGTTTTCAAAACGATCAATGTCTTCTAGATTTACACCTCCAAATGTTTTTGCATCACCTTCAGGTAAAAAACTTTTAAATAATGTCTTTGCACTTCGTTCACAATTTTGGCTAGGGGCTCCTCTTTTTAACGCTAAACAGCGAAATAAACACAAGTTATCTGTAATGGAAAGTAGTTGTAAGCGTTATAGGGGACGCAATCGCTACCTTATGATACCGTTCATTTTAGTATATGTTATTTCCCCTTTACCATAAGTCATGGTAATGTATGCAGACATGCGCAGGGCTTAAGAAAATAAAGTAACTTCCCGCACGGGTCTAAAATGATGTCTCCATTGTATTAGTTGGATGTCTGACAAAATATTGATCACGCCTGTTCCACTCGCTATCTTCGCCATAAAACATGGTGTCAGAGTGTTCTTAACGCTTTGCTGATTGGAATAACCTGCTCTGTTTGACGAATTCATCGTTGAAAGCTAAGTAAAAACTTTGCAAAAACAAAATGTTTAAACCGCCTCAACCGTTTACGTTTCATGACCCAGCGGCATGGCCGGCGTGGAAAGAACGTTTCAATCGCTTCAGACTTGCATCAAAACTTGCAAAAGAAGATTCTGAAATCCAGGTCGCTAGCGTGTTGTACTCGATGGGGGCTGATGCTGACAGACTTTTTGCACAGTTTAATCTAGATGAGAATGACCGAAAGGACTATGACAAAGTGTTGAAAGCGTTCGACGAACATTTCATACCTCAAAGAAACGTCATTCATGTTCGAGCAACATTCCATAGGCGTGATCAAAAAGAAGAAGAAACCGTAGAACAGTACGTGAGAAGCTTGTACGAACTTGCAGAACATGCAGAATTTCCAAACAAAGAGGAAAGCATTAGAGATAGACTGGTACTAGGCTTGCTTGACAAAGAAATTTCTGAGAAACTTCAACTTCAGAATGAACTGACTTTGAAGACAGCCATACAGCTGGCAAGACAGCATGAACAAGTGAAACATGACATAGAACAGCAGCGAAAAGTTACTGCTACTGCCAGTGTTGACGGCGTACGCGGCAAGAAGAAGTTCTCATACGGAAACAAACAGAAAGAAGAAAAGCATGAAAACAGAGACCAAAGACAGTCAAGACAACACTGCGGCAAGTGCAGATCATCTCATGTTAAAGGAAGGTGTCCAGCACATGGTCATAAATGCCGCAAGTGTAGGAAGGTGTCACATTTTGCAAAGGTTTGCAAAACTAAGCCTAGAAAGAAAATGATGGATGAAGTCCACACGTCAGATACAGAAACAGAAGAAGAAATATTCTTCGTAGAAACAGTGGAATCTGATGAACCACCTTGGAGGGTAGATCTGAATCTTGGCGGGTTCAAAATCAACTTCAAGATAGACACAGGCGCAGACGTAAACGTCATGGGCAAGTCGACGTGGGAAAAGATAGGAAAACCAAAACTACTTCCTGTCAAAAGAGTTACTTTGAAGAGTCCAGGAGGCAAAATGAAGACAATAGGCTACTTCAAGACGTCCATTGAAAAGGTTAAAACGACGGTGTTTGTCATTGAGAACGACATCGACAGTTTGTTGAGTAGAAGCACAGCGACAGCACTAGGTTTAGTGAAAAGAGTGGATACAGCTACTTTTGCTACAGTGAAATGTAAGCCAGTGAAGATCAGGATCAAAGAGGGAACAAAGCCATACAGTGTAGCCACAGCAAGACGAATACCTATTCCCTTGTAAGATAAAGTTAAAAAGGAACTTGAGCGCATGAAGAATGAAGGTGTAATAGAAGAAATAACAGAGCCAACAGAATGGGTTTCGCCCATGGTTCCCGTTTTGAAGCCAAACGGGAATGTCAGAATCTGCGTTGATCTTAAAAGACTCAATCAAGCAGTACAGAGAGAACGCTACGTCATCCCAACAGTTGACGATATCATTCACAAACTGAGAGGTTCTTCAGTTTTCTCCAAGCTCGATGCTCAATCAGGGTTTTGGCAGATACCGCTGGACCCAGAAACAGCGAAACTGACAACGTTTATTACACCGTTTGGTAGGTTCTTCATGAAGAGAGTACCATTTGGTATATCAAGCGCACCAGAGATCTTCCAAAGAACAATGACAGAGATACTAGAAGGAATCGACGGAGTGATCTGCTACTTCGATGACATTCTCTGCCACTCCAAAAGCATGAAAATGCATGAAGAGCTACTCACTCAAGTGAAAACAAGACTACAAAAAGTAGGCCTCAAACTCAATGAAGAAAAATGTCAATACAAGAAGTCAGAAATCAACTTCTTAGGACACATAATAAATGATCAGTCCAAGATTGAAGCAATCAAGAGTTTGCCCGAACCGTCAGACGTTGCGGAACTCAGAAGATACCTGGGCATGGTGAACTACCTAGGCAGATACCTACCTCATCTGTCTTCAGTCCTGAAACCGCTGAATGAACTCTTGATGAAAGAATCAGCATGGACATGGGGTCCTAAGCAGTCAGAAGCCTTTGTTAAGGTGAAGGAGATGCTCACGACAGCTCCGACTCTAGCGTACTATGATCCAGAAAAACCAACCATCGTCTCAGCGGATGCAAGCAGCTATGGTTTAGGAGGAGTACTTCTTCAGGAACATGAAGAGGGACTGAGACCAGTCGCATTCTGTTCAAGGACAATGACACAAGCTGAAATGCGCTACGCACAAATAGAAAAAGAATGTCTAGCTTCAGTGTGGGCGTGCGAAAGATTTGATCGTTACCTGGTAGGGTTAGACAGTTTTACACTCCAAACAGACCACAAACCGCTCATACCGTTGATAAACTCTAAAGACTTGTCAGAAACACCACTGAGATGTCAGAGACTCTTGATGAGACTAATGAGATACAAGCCACAAGCAGTGTACAAGCCAGGAAAGGACACGGTGATTGCTGATACATTGTCAAGAAGTCCTGTGAAGCAAGAGACATTGAGACAAGAAGAAACAACACTTCAAGATGATGTTGACTTGTATGTGTACGAGATCACGTCATCATGGCCAGTTGCAGACGAAAGACTGAACGAAATCCGTCGTGAAACACAAAACGACATAAACCTGAAGATGGCGCTAGACTACACTATCTCAGGATGGCCAGTCTACAAAGAAGACGTCAAGCTTGCAGCTAGGGATTTTTTTTCCATTCGTGGAGAACTGAGCACCCACGAAGGATTGTTGTTGCGAGGAGATCGCATCGTGATACCATATTCAATGAGAAAGTACATTCTGGAACAGATCCATGTAGGTCACATGGGCATAACCAAATGTCGTGAAAAAGCAAACCGAAGTGTTTGGTGGCCACACATAAACCAAGACATAAAGAACCGAGTTGCAGGATGTAGACACTGTCTTGAAAAAAGACCATCGCAAGCAAGAGAACCGTTGCTTACGTCATCTTTGCCAGAGCGACCGTTCCAAAGAATAGCAATTGACATCTGTGAGATCAAGGGGCAGCATTATTTGGTTTCAGTAGACTATTATTCCAGATACATTAACATTGCTCATCTCACAAAGTTGACATCAAGTGCAGTGATCAGCAAGATGAAGGACATATTTTCACAGCATGGCATTGCAGAAACCGTTGTCTCGGATAACGGAAGACAATTTTCTTCGTCAGAATTTCAGAAATTTGCGAAGGAGTGGAACTTTTGTCACGTAACGAGTAGTCCACACTATCCCCAGTCGAATGGTGAGGCTGAGCGAGCTGTGAAAACCGCCAAGGAGATCTTGAAACAGAAAGACTATCATCTTGCGTTGCTGACATACCGAGCTACTCCCATTCCCAGCCTTGGAGTGAGCCCGGCAGAACTAGCGTTTGGAAGACGACTACGCACAACGTTGCCCGTCCTACCATCAACTCTAAAACCTCATGAGGTCGACCACGACAAAATACGTCATCTTGATGGCAAAGCCAAGCAGTCGCAGAAACTGTACTTTGATAAAAAAAAAAAAAAAAAAAAAAAAAAAAAGCACATCACCTACCAGAACTAGATCCAGGCGATCTTGTCTTCATAAAGGAGGATGGAGAGAAGAGCTGGAAGAAGCCAGGTGAAGTGGTGCAAAAGTGTGCTCCAAGATCGTACATCGTACGAACACGAGATGGGGAGCTAAGGCGCAACAGAAAACACCTTAGACTTCGCCCAGCAGTGGAAAATAAATACGCCACTAGCGAGCAGAAACCGGCCGACGTCAACGTCCCACCGATGCCAGTCCGACTACACCATAAGCATTTGACCAGTCCGAGCGCATCAAAGAAGACGCCAGTCCTACAGCAGACAAAACCGACAGGGCCAGAGGAACAGCCACCGATAACCAGCGTTTCTGTACCCGCCTCGTCACAGCTTTCAGGACGACCACCTGAAACGACGTCATCAGTGTCGCAACCATACGTCACCAGATCAGGGCGACAAGTGCTCAAACCATCCCGCTATCAGCAGTGACTGAAATCTTCATTGTGGTGTAGTACAATCAAGATCAAAACAATATGATCATTATATATATATCCACTACAGGAAGATATGGCGTGTTTCATTGTTTGTTCACAGTTACAGGAAGCAATATGAACACCAAGTAAGGGTTTTAAGTTAGTATTGTGTTTCAGTCAAGTTGATATCAAACATTTAAGTGAATCAAGCTGGTTATGAACTTTCAGTTTCGTTGTTGAAGTTACATTTAAGGACACCTAAGAATAGGTGATTCCGGAAAGTTTAACATTACGGTTTTGTTGAAGTTTAAAGGACGCTCTGCCTGAAATAATAATTATCTTATGTTGATGTTTACATAATTACATGAAACTTGTGACTAATGGGGTTCATGAAAAAAAGGGAGGTGTAATGGAAAGTAGTTGTAAGCGTTATAGGGGACGCAATCACTACCTTATGATACCGTTCATTTTAGTACTATGTTATTTCCCCTTCACCATCAGTCATGGTAATGTATGCAGACATGCGCAGGGCTTAAGAAAATAAAGTAACTTCCCGCACGGGTCTAAAATGATGTCTCCATTGTATTAGTTGGATGTCTGACAAAATATTGATCACGCCTGTTCCACTCGCTATCTTCGCCATAAAACAGGGTCTATTGGGTCAGCTTGGGTATATTGAACGCTTTCTGCCAAATGGTCAATAGGGCTTTCTCTGGTGTTATTATTTAGCAACGTAGGCAATTTATATATGTGTTTGGTTGTGTTTTTTTAAACGGAGGTTCGATAAATTATAGTACCCCCTCAGCGTCCTCTGCATGGGACGCCTTTATTGCAAAGTGATCGGCTGGTGGAGTGCCTTAATTCGGTGTTACCATTAAGGTTGTTTCAGCAGATCTTTTATACGAATCTGTGGTGAGCCTTCTTACAACCAAGTTGTGGTCCTGATTCGGCTTTTTTGCAATCCGCTGCACCCTATTAACAATGACTAACTAACAAACACGGGTTTTCTACCAGGTTGACAGTAGTTGATGGCAGTTGACGGCAATTAGGAGGACTGCAATTACTTCATATTTCAATTTACATCACTAATGTTACTCATTTCAAATTGGGACGAAAAAGTATTGCATGTTATTATTAGATTTATTTATGTATATTATTATGTGGCACTGGCATATGATTATAATACTTAATGTCAATATTATTAAACATAATTTTAAATTATCCGTTATTCTAACTATTACGCCGATTCTATGCACTAATAAATAAAACCATATGAAACTTGAAAGGCTCTGATCTTCCTTTCCCCTACCCCACCTCTTTCATTCACCATCTTCAACATCAGTTTTCATGCAAATTGCGCTATTTTGCACTGTATTTGTTTGCAACAATTGTTTGCTACGTTGCTGCGATGGTACATGAATCAGTTAGAGATGCCCTTATTTTAATTGATGTTTTATTTTTTATTGTATTAAATTATTTTATTTTAAGTTTTAATAAAAATTATTTTAAATTTTGATGAATTGTTCCGAATTCCCTCTTCCTCCCATCGAACTAGCAAATATCCAATTTTCTCAAAACTTTACTAATCTAAAATCCTTTCGTAGAGAAGACGTTATATGAATAAAAAAAAAACAACAAATAAACACATTTGCAACACGTATGTTTTAATTTGCCCCATGATAGAGATAGCCTTAACTCGTAAAGTAGTTACTTTTTGTTTTTAATCGTACATTTTATTTTATGTTGTGTATGCAAAATTATGTTTGCCCTGAGGAAGGAAAGTATTAATTAAACATAATAAAACTAAGTAAATAAATAAATAAATGCAGCGAGAAGTTCATGAAGATTTTTGCTTTGTTTTGTGTTGTTTATGCTCTTTGGGGTCACTTGGCCAAGAAAGGAACCGTTTTGTAATTTCTTCTTCCTGTTAGCGCATAACAACCGGCGTCATGTTTTAAACATAAGGGAGATAAACCGTCTATTAGAATAAACTGCCAATATCTCCCTTGGATATTCGTAAAGGTTGATTACTTTCCACCTGTCAATTATATACGTTGTTTTAATTTATTACAATTCAATTATAAAAACAAACACAACAGCAACAAAACAAACGTCACACACACACGCACATACACACACACACGCGCACACACACACACCATTGTGAGCCAACCCATTTTAGACATTTTCATGTGCCATTTTATAACAATAAAAAAGCAAGTGCATGATTATTCAGATACAAAAACACCAATTTAATCCCCAAAAACATGATTACATTCTAAATTAAGATCCCACACATATTAATGATTTAATTAAATAAAACAATTACACCTGAACATGAAGATAGAAAACAAGAAAAAAGGTCTTTGCCACAATGTATTTTATTTTACAATTGATCTAATTGTTTTGTTTTATTACTTACGTTTTATCCACTTAAACTCTATTTTCACTTGTTATTTTGGACAAATCTTGCAACAAATTACAGGTGACAAGACAAATTTAGTAAAAATAAAATGCTTATTTATCAAAATGTTATTACAGCCTAAGATTGGAGAAATATAGCACATCTATAGAATATAAATGATGATTTGCAACATTATTATTAATTCATAATGTATTTGATTTAACATTTAATCACTGTAATTTTATTTTCA
This sequence comes from Oncomelania hupensis, assembly GCA_036898135.1. Taxonomy (NCBI): domain Eukaryota; kingdom Metazoa; phylum Mollusca; class Gastropoda; order Littorinimorpha; family Pomatiopsidae; genus Oncomelania; species Oncomelania hupensis. The sequence goes on from JBAHVR010000302.1 coordinate 196,138, forward strand.
TAAAATACATCGCTTTTAAAAAAAAATATTTTAATAACTATTCCCATATTTCATTTTCAATCAATTTTTCAAAATTTTACAGGTGACAAATTTACTGATTTCCTGGACATTGAAAAAATAACGTCGCTTTGTTTTGCGACATTTATCAGATTAAATCTGCCTTGCCCTCACCCACCTCTGAAGTAAACATAAACATTTTAGAAAAAAAAGTGGTCACAACTTAACCATCTCCAATGGTACAAAACAAAATACAAAATGTTTGAAACAAGTGTCTATGTTAAGCTAACAAATGTTAAAATTATAAAATTATTCATTCAAAAATACCCATAATTTTTTAAGTTATAAAAAGAACACATAAATAGATTAAAATAAAAACGAACAAAACATTTATGTTGTTGTTGGTGGTGGTGACTCCGGTAGTCATTGTTGATGTTTATAAACATAGTGCTCAATGAAACATGCGATTACAAATTAATTCCTCACTGGTCATAATTACACTATTCATGGACAACAGACAATAAAATTGATGTGTGAATAATAATGACACTATATCTGCCATAGTGGATAAACCAAAGTTTACAAACTTGGATTTTAACAAAAACAGTTGGAAAAGTGAGACCTCGTGATAAATATATTTTGTGACCACCTGCGCCTAAAAGAAAGTAAAATATTCAGTAAAATCTGGTTACAGCATGTGATAAACTGACAGGGTACATAAACGTATACATCAAACACAGCAAGATATGTCACGTCTATTAACGAAAAACAAGAAATTTGACAAAAAACTGACAAAGTACAATATTTAAATGTTCTACATTGTTATGCACGTACAAATTCAACATGTGTCAGAGGGGGTGAGGATGGAGGGGAAGTGGGAGTGGAGAGGGGCGGGGAAAAAGAAAAGGGCGGGGGAGTGTGGATGGGGGGGGGGGGGGGGTTTGGGAGAAGGAATAAGATGCAGAAAAAAATAGTCTTGTAGAGTCATCAGTTTCATTGTTAGTTACACTTTATGGTAACACAAACTGCACATATGAAAATCAAGTTTAATTGATTAAACTCGTAAATATATTATCTCAATTTTCTTATGCATTTATGTTTGGCTTTAATGCATGGAACCAACGTCATTTTCATATGTCTTTTTACTGAAGCGATTATAATAGATCTCACTGGGGCATTGGGATCATGAAAGAGACATTGGGAAAAGCCTGTGGTTATTAGAAAACAAACAAACTCATGATTAACAGAATCTATTATGAGGAAAAATAGGAAAAATAGAGGAAAAATAATAACACCATATAATAATCATAACCATAATAATAATCATCATCACCTAAAAATGTACAATCAGCACCATAAAAAAATGAAGTAAAAACTGAACTTGTAGGTAAAAGTGGAAAGTCTATGTAGAAGTTAACATGGCGTCACATGTCGATATAAAACTCTTAAAGTGATTCTGTTAGTCACCATAAGCAAATTTCGTCTTACATTTAAAATAGTTTAAAATGACAGTGTAAATGAATACTTGTTCTTGGGAAAAAAAAATCAATGAACATATAGATACGTGTCTACTAATATACCAAACAGCAGGCCTGTTCATAGTATGCCTATGATTTACCATAAGATCACATGGACACATAAATACAAAAACGCAACAAGGTAGATTTATGAATGTACTCGCTTTACAATTAGACCTCATAGATACATAATTCCTAATAAGAATCAATGAATATACTTACTTTACAAAATGAAAAGTACCGAGCTATAAAAACTAGGGTTTTAAGACCCGAACTTGAAACTTTCGTCGATAACGTAATCGAATAAACTTGAACTCAAACAGCAAAATTAATCACACAATTTTGAAAACCTAAAATCATGAACAAGGTGTACACAGGCGATCAATACACACCAAATTAACCCTTCAGTAGTTGCTGCACATCTGAATGCACCAGTTGCATCCTAACATTTAAAAAGAAATCATCCATCAATATTAGCAAAACCTCGGAGTGTATACTTTTCTTTTCTTAGTTGCTCCCTCCCTCCCACTCCCATTCTCATCCCTCTAGCCTAAGATTTCAGCCAGCAGACAATTTGTAAAATACATTTTTAATAGATTTTAAAAAAAAATAAACTAGAACTACAATTTGGTAAGTGTATATATTTATTTGCAAGTGTACACACACTTTAGTGTGGGAGCTTTGCTGGGCAAAATTAAGGTAGGTTAACGAGTGTGGTTTCAGGTAAGATTTGGTATCCGTTTGTCCTCTTGTCAAATGCGATGGCAACTATTTATTCCAATGCACTGTTAAAATTTGGTTACGCGCCGTTGAGATTTAAAGTGCGTCTGAGGTCGAGATCAAAATGCGCAAACACTTATACCATGTGTAAGTCACGCTAACGGATAAATATTTGCTTATATACAAATGTTTCACTGCCTAAATAGAATTCTATATTTTGTAAGGTTCTAGCAGTATAAATATGGAAATAAACCATCATCCACCTATCATCCATATACAAATACATATTTTGTGTCTCATATTTACGAAATTTGAATCCAAACGTCTTGTTCGAGCGTTCAAAAGGTCGTTTGCGATAGCAGAACAAAACATGTCTCATTTAGAAAACAAGCTCCGGCGCTTAACCTATTATTATACGCAGCGGTGCGTGACGTAAATGCTCCAAAGCGCTGTAGTGAAGGAGCCCTCAGCAAGACTCGAGACGCGACGTTATCGAGCAACAGAATATCTCTATAAGCTGCTTACGTGCCTATTGGGGAGCTTTATCTCAATAATACTGATTAATAAACTCTTTCATGATCATACTGTCTATTGTAAAAGTTTCAAAAATGACCTCAGACTCACTGGAAATGAAGTTTTGTACTGTTCATTCAAACGGTTATCGCGCACCTTCAGTTCAGAAGCGAAGAGTGAAAGTTCTCATATGTCACAATTATGTTGGAGCTAATGATGTATTTTCGGTTAAATAATTTGTTTTAAAATTTTGTCTTATAGGGTAGAGGCGCTTGCAGGAGAAATTGACAGGTGTGACAATTGCCGTTGAACATTGTTTCACTAACTGACAAGAGAAATAGATGGGAAGTGTGCACATTACTGCACTGCACAACATGAGCATCCCTGGGTATCTGAATAGCATCGAACTTTTTCTTAGTTTTACGATGTTTATGTACATTCTGAAAATCATTGGACACTATAATAAACAACTAGCGGAGTTATTTTCAAGCAGACAGTACATTTCAGACATATTGGATTTGCCTACAATTCTACATTGAATCAGCCATCGTTTTCAAGTACTCTTTGCATTTCTTGTCGAAGTCTGGGTCTTTAGACTTGATGAGGCCCCAGACGTAGTCTGAGTACTCTCGCAGCTTCTCGATGGCTTCTGAAATGAGGTTGACTATCTCATCCACTATAGCTGTTGTCTGATCAACGAAGGCATCGTAAGCTTCAAGGTCTTTCTCGTACTGAGCTTGGAGCTGTATAAATTCTTCCTCTGTTTGACCAGGCTGATTCACTGGTTTTACGGGTTCGTAAGAAAGAATCTGCTCTTGGATGTTGTCCAATTGTTGGTTGTATTGAGCTTTCACCCTCGCTAAAGACTGCTGGATCGTTTCCTTGGGGTCTTTGCTTTTTGACCCCCTAATGTCTGCTTTCAATTTCCCCCCCACTTCAAGAACGGACTTAAATATATTCTTCCTCACTCCTGATGCCTGCTCCCTTAATCTTAAGACCAGCGTTTTTTCTTTTCCGTCTTCAACTGTTGTTGTTGCACTACCCAGCGCTACTTTCCTTTGTTTCGACATGATGTTTGTGTTTGGGTGTCTTTTCCCCTCGCAATAAACACAAATACTAGCTTATAATTTTAAAGTTATCCAAATGAGTTTAACTTAGGTAAACACGTGCATCAGAGGTGTCAGACTAGTAGCAGGGTTAATCGTGCAAGAAAAAACAAAAACAAATGTAGTTTGAACTTGAGTGCGTTTTAACTGCTAAAAATAAAACTCAGTTTCCACAAACGTCCAAGGTCACAGTATGACTAAGAGCAAGCAAGTTAAGTGTATTTCCTCTCCAGATCATCAAATTTTCGCAGAGCCTGGTTTTTGAGTGTGTTTATCTTCCTCTTTAATCTTCGGCAGGCGGGACTTTCTGCAAGGTTTCGTCTTTTGCCGCTAATTTCTGTCAGAAGAAAAGTCATTTGAAAAAACATTAACAAATAGGCTAAAATAAAATCGTATTAAGATACCTGTCTACAAGAGATTAAGTGCGAATATTGTGTACATGCGTGTTATTATGCTACGGTATAGTGAATGACACGGATATATCACACCGAAGAATATCAGAGATATTAGGACTATCATGTTGGAAGGATTTTGAATAATATTTCACCAGGCTTACGAATCAAACGGGATTGACTTTTTCATCGGTGCTAGAATAGTAGTGCATACGTATTTGACAAGAGGCCGGCGATCATTTATATATAAACAAGATGGCGAGACATTCAGATGTATTTCCATACGTTTACACACATATAGCTGAACGACATTTTCAAAAGTGGTAAATTTTGGAGCAATGTTGTGAATCGCTAAAATCCTAAAGAAGCAAAATGCAAGCATGGAAAGACGAGTATGTATTATCTTAACTGCCTGTAAAGAAAGAAAAACCAACAAAATGGTCTTATAAAATAATTGACCTCAACGACCTTGACCTTTAAAAAAAGCATATCCAAGGAAACAAAAGGCTGAGTGGTGGTTAAAGAATCGGCATAGTAAAAGAAATCAGTTCAATGAGGATAATCAAGTGAAACGCGGAGCGATTTCTGACCAAATGACCAAATCACAGACTGCCAACGAATTATTGAAACAAGGTGGAGTACCTGTATACAAAATGCATCAAATCGGTCTAGTCGTTTGTGAGATTCAGAGCAAAACCATTTTAGCAAAACGTTTACCCCAGGGACCTTGATCTTTGCTGTAGAGCAAATACGATTGCACAAGGGGTGGGGGGAGGGGGTGGGTGGGTGAAAGATCCTATGAAGTTTGGTCAAAATCCAAATCAGAAAACTTTAATATCTCAAGTGAAATTCATGTTCGCACATAGAAATTTATATCTTCATGCGGTTGTGGCTCTTGGTATATTGTGTCGACCCAAAGGCAGATAAACCGATCGACATTTGGCGCATTTTAATTTCTATTCTAAAATATTTCCAGATATAGATATTATCTGGAAAAAAAATCGTTTAAACATTTTGCCCATGCACCATTATCTCTTCTTCAAAACTCCTACATGGTCACCAGGTGGTTGTGTTTTGTGTGTGTGTGGGTGTGTGTGCGCGCGCGCGTGTGTGTATGTGTGTTTTGCTGAATGTGCAAGATAGTAATCAAGTATGAAATATATGAAATTACATGCAGAAATTATCCCTCTACCAAAACCTTATTAATTTCCTAGGCTATAAATCCAGTAAGCGTTTTAAATAAACAGCAGTTCTCTCTTTTTCATTTTTAGTGATGATGGAATACATTTGAAAGGTTGCCATCTTGATTACAAAAGGAGTGGGAAAAGAATTGGCCTATGGCATACGTTGACGTCACACAATGAGCCAGAATTTTTATAAAGAGTGAGAGTCGACGTCAGACTTTGCGAAACTTTAATTTTGGTCCTAAATTGACCTGTCAAATACAAACGACATGGCTGTGAACCAACCGGCCTAAGAAAACCAGCTGCAGATTTTTCTAAACCCTGCCTTAAAAAATGCCTTTGTTGCTGTGAAAAAAGCTTCAACTTTCTGGACAACGTACGCCACTGACTGTTTGAGCAACTTCCACAATTCTACAATGAAATCAGAGAGCTTTCCAAAAAGCTCTTCGATCAAACCGCCCAGACCATCAAGAACAGGTTCCATTTGGTCTGCAAACTTGCTGGCCTCTTCTGAGGTTGTATTTGGATCATTCATTTTCTCATCCAAATCTTTTAACAATTTAGCAAAATGTTCATCTGTTCGCTCCCTGGCTTCTTGAATTTTATTTTGGAGTGCACGTCGTTTTTCTTCCCTAGACATACTCGACTGGGCGGTTTGCTTTGTATGGTCTTCGATACCTCTTAACTCCCCCGTAATCTTATCACCACATTCCTGTGCCGCAGCCATGTTCTTTCTGCTTCGCTGTTTCTTCCTTTTTCTAACGCAAAAGAGAGAAACACACATAACTCAAGGGTTATAAAATCATCAAAAAGTGGTGTAGTTAACTGAACACATTTTTACACTCGTTTCTCTTAAGGCGCATGTCAGAGGACTTCTAAGCTTTACATTTCTCGAATACTGGAAAAATCTATTGGTAATGTTACAGCGTGTGTTTGTGTGTGTGCGCGCGTGTGTGTGTGTGTGTGTGTGTGTGGAGTGTGTGTGGGTGTGTGTGTGGAGTGTGTGTGTGGGTGTGTGTGTGGGTGGGTGGATGTGTGTGTGTGTGGGTGTGTGTGTGTGTGTGTGTGTGTGTGTAAATATTCAACATTTTCACTAGTTCCATTTTACTTAAATCGTAAACAAAAGTGAAAACATTTACAATCTTAACTGTTGGGGATGTAGGTACTTTTCAGGCGTGAGCAGAATTTTAAGAAGAAGGATGGAGGTCCCTTTGTTTATCTGTAATCGCGTCGCTGCGTCGATGGAATGCGATATTACACAACAAAATAGCGGGGTCATTTTACAGAGGCGTTAGTAGTACTAGAGGAATCGGATTGATATAATTGCGCCTGTTCAGTTCAGTTCAGTGGGTAGATTACCGTCCCCGGACACAGTAGTGTATAGGGGACTTGGATAGAAGAAGGCCAGTTGATATACGAAGTCATGGTGTAGAAGGTCGTCTGAAGGGGGAGCGCGTAGCGCAGCTACAACGCCGGGTGGATGTAAGGTAGATCTGGTGAAAGCAGCAACGAGGCATGGTGATGGCGAGGCAAGGGGCCACTGCTGATGGGTCGGCAAGGAGCAGATGGATACGTTCGCAGGAGGGGAGGGGAATGGGGGGAAGGGACTGGAGTGCGGCAAGGAGCGGGAGAGGCGAAGGAGGGCTGGGATGGAATGACAAGTAGTTTGAGGTATGAACCAACCACCGTAAGCGGGTCGCACGCCTTGTCCGTGGCGCCAAGACATCTTTTGTCCAGTCGAGGATCGCCGAGTCAAACAGCTCGCGTGAACTTTTCCGCTTGAGCAACGAACTGATGGGTGTGGCTGCGAGCGGGGCGCTTCCTTCAACCATCCTTCCTGAGAGTCTTCCAGAGAAGTTTGGCGAGTTTTTCGTAGGCAAAATTGAGGACATCCGAAAAAGTCTGGATGCCGTTCCTCATACTGCGGGTGCTGCCAACTTGCCGAGCTTCTCTGGGACTCCTCTCTGTGCATTTCAACCAGTCACCATTGACGAAGTTAAAAAAGTCATTCTCAACATGCCCAAGAAATCCTGCTCTCTCGACCCTCTGCCCTACAAGTTTTTCTTTGAATGTCTTGATGATCTCTTGCCTGTCATCACCTCCATCATGAACTCTTCACTCCAGTCTGGTTCTGTTCCTCCTTCGTTCAAACATGCTCTCGTCATTCCTCTTCTGAAAAAAGCTACTCTCGATCCCGAAATACTGAAAAACTACCGACCTGTCTCCAACCTTCCGTTCCTCTCTAAAGTTCTTGAACGAATCGTTCTCTCTCAACTCCTTTCTCATCTCCAGACCCACAACCTGCTCGAGCCGTTTCAGTCTGCCTACAAAAAGAGCCACAGCACTGAGACCGCGTTGCTGCTTGTAGTAAACGATCTGCTCATGGCGGCTGACCGAGGCCGGGTGTCCATTTTGACGCTGCTGGATTTATCCGCAGCCTTCGACACTATAGACCATGACATTCTTTGTGCACGACTCCAGTCGGTGTTTGGCTGCACTGGGACGGCTCTGGCTTGGTTCCGTTCATACCTTTCTGACCACACTCAATCTGTTCTTGTCAATGGCACTCAGTCTTCTTCTTTTCCTCTGAAATTTGGAGTTCCACAGGGTTCTGTTCTTGGTTCTATCCTCTTCACCATGTACACTCAACCTCTCAGCTCAATCATCAAAACTTTCGATCATCTGTACCATTTCTTTGCTGATGACTCTCAAATTCACAACTCCGCTCCTCCAGCCGACATCCCCAGCCTTGCTGGTGATTTGTCGCGCTGCATCAACTCTGTCGCAGACTGGATGGCAGAAAACAAGCCGAAGATGAATGATGATAAAACTGAAGTCATCGCCATTGGTACAAACAGCAAGCTCCGCCAGCTCTCGACACACTCTCTGCAAGTCAATGATCACTCTATCCCTTTCTCAACTTCTGCTCGAAATCTGGGTGGACATCTAGATGAGAGTCTGTCCATGGAATCTCACATCAACAATCTCTGCAAATCTCTGAATTTCCATCTTCGCCGTATCAACAAAATCCGCCAATATCTTTCTGTTGATTCTGCCAACAAGCTTGCCGTCTCCTTCATCCTTTCTCGGCTTGACTATTGCAACTCTCTCTTGGCTGGTCTTCCTAACAACAAACTTCAAAAACTTCAGCGCATTCAGAACCATGCCGCTCGGCTGGTGCTCCAACAATCCCGACGCGCTAGCGCCACTTCCGCTCTGACTGCTCTTCACTGGCTGCCAGTGAAAGCCAGAGTTGACTACAAAGTTGCCTCTCTTTGCTATCAGTCTCTTCATGACCAACATTTTCCTGTCTACCTCTCTGAACTTCTCAACCCTTACAAGCCAACCCGCACTCTTCGCTCTCAAGACGCTTCTCTTCTGACAGTTCCTCGCTACTCTCTTGAAACATTTGGCAAGAGAGCCTTTTCCGTCTATGCTCCTACCCTGTGGAACAAACTCCCATGCAGCCTTCGTCAATCTCCATCTCTTGACTCTTTCAAAGCCCAAATGAAAACCTATCTCTTCCGCTTACACCTGTAGAACATCCTCCCTTGCGGACACCCTGTCGCGCTGACATCTGAAATGTGTGTGTGTGTGTGTGTGTGTGTGAATGTGTGTGTGTGAATGTTTGAGTGAATGCGTGTGTATGTGGATGCATGTGCATATGCGTGTACTTGTCTTAAAATTGTTTTGCTTTTAAATGAAATTTGATCCCTCTTAACTTGTTCTCACTGTGAATAAAATTAGAACTGCTATAATAATAATAATAATAATAATAATAATAATAATAATAATAATAATAATAATAATAATAATAATAATAATAATAATAATAATAATAATTATTATTATTATTATTATTATTATTATTATTATTATTATTATTATTATTATTGGTGTTGTTATTATTATTATGTGAATCACAAATATGTTTTCTTTTTAAACCAGATTAATGCCATTACACAAGCTTTTATTCTCTTCATCTGGCCTGTCATATGTTGTAACGTTTAGTTATTCAACGATTATTCTATTTTTAAAACTGCTGTATTTCACCACCATTTACACTTTACATCTTAGATGAGGTATTGTTGATCTGCCTCTTTTGGTATTACCGTCCCTCTCTTAAATGTTTTCTTTGAAATTATTCATTTATTTTATAAGTTGATTGATTGATTGACTGATTTTATACTTTTATTTGTTGGTTTCTTACCTTCACTAGGTTTACATGTTGTCTTGTTTTTAAATGCAGAATAGATTTATTATGCGTGTGTATCTGTGTGTGGCTGCGTGTGATCAAGCGCTTTGTGAAGCATTTTATGTTTGAATTGCGCTATACAAAATAAATTATTATTATTATTATCAAAAGACTGGGACAATTCAGCTCTATTGTACATGAAACTACCGGGTGGAGTCTGAGATGGATAAAATCCCAGTGGGAGCTTAAGTGGATAAGAGGCATGTTTAGCCGGAAGGGGTGAGCTGATACAACTGTTAAAAGAAATAAAAATCCTTTCAGGACCGAAAATAATGGGTTAAAATCAGTGGGGTAAACCCCAATGTCCGGCTACACGGACAGACGCACGCAGACACTCCAAAAAAAAAACAAAACGGTCACGCCGGGTCTATGGGTGACCGGCACCAAATATAAAATATAATTGTCTCGGTGTCAAAGAAAGGCAGGAGCGCGATAAGATAGACGCAACCCTGACCCCGGAGGGGTTACAAAGAGTGGGTCAAAAGGTCAACGGTGTCGCCTGAGCGACTTGGCACCCAGAATCCTAAATCAACTGGGGCAATATCTGGCGGTATCGTTGGTAGCGGTAACAAGAGCCTAGGATCGGAGAGATCTACTAGGCTGGAGTTCTGTGGTATAAAGTCTGTCTAAAAATTGCGCCTTTGCAACTATGGACTATTTATACCCTCGGTGATCGGCGAAAACGTTTGGCTGTAGAGCGCCTTTCAGGATGGTCGCCCAACAAAGTTGGTATCAGTTTAAAAAACGGATTCTTCAAATTTTCATCAGTCTTATCGAATAATGAAGCATCTTACTTTGGTAAAACTGCTATTTTTATACAATGAGCTATACAAAAATTCATATGGTTTTCATAAAAGATAGTTCGTTTAATCATAATCTTACAGCCCTCTTAAATGAGAGACATTCATCTGAATTAGGCCCCAACCTCTCAGTTTGATAATTTACCAGTAACACATATTTAAAGATGATTGCCACACAAACGCACTTTCACATCGAGAAGTGACATCGGATATTGTTAGTGAGCTCTGCTGAGTTCAAATGGAAATGAAGTGTTTCAAAACAGTGACTAGTGCACAACGTGAATAATATGAAGTAAAATAATAACTTTTACACATAGCTGGGCGTATATTATCATAATAAAGTACTTGAAAGAAAGTAGGACAGTTCTCTACCATTGTTGTTGTCTTTCTTTAATTCGGATAAACTTTAATTATTATGTGCTACATTGAATAAATCCAATACTTTAAAGTAATCTACTTTAAGTTGTTTTTGTTTTTTTTAGTGTTGTTTTTAGATACCCTTTCTTTTTGCTGGCTAATTATAGTTTAGGTGTAGTGTTTAGGTGCAGTGGTAGAGTTTGGAAAGAGAGTGCTTGTGGTTTTGTGAGACAGGATGGCGCGGATTTTTTCCGAGATTTAAATATGCAGACCTGCGAATGTCCGAAATGTGCTTATTTAGTGTCATGTCAGAGGTTACAATAAATCCAAGATTCCTTGCAGAGGAAATGAAAGGTACTTCAGATCTGCCAATCTGAATAGAACCAGGTTCAGCGTTCAAAGACATCGCGCTCTTTTCCTAATTAACAAAGCCTCTGTCTTGTGATCGTTGAGGCGCAATTTGTTCTGCACCAACCACCGTTTACCGTCCAATGTACATGTCTCTGTGCTCTGGACTGCAGCAGTTGACTCAGCTGGGATACAAGATTTAAAAAGCTGAGTATCGTCAGCTGATTTGCAATTGAATGAGATCAAATCGGAGAGGAAAGAAGCTTCGTGTACATGAGGAATATAATCGGACCGAGGACCGATCCCCCAGGAACACCACAAAAGAGAGGTAGGTGCAGACATCTGGCCATCGACTAGCACAGACTGAGGCCGACACGACAGATAAGACCTAACCACGTCAGTGCTGAATTAGAGATGCTGTAAGAGTAGGAAACCTGGAAAGAAGCGTGACATAATCAAGTCTGCCGTGCATTGGCAGAAGGCAGCAAGTCCACCTTTTATCAAAAATGACTTTTTAAGTTCAACATGAACACCAAACGCGGGCGCATCTTATGAGTAAATTTCAAGCTTGTACAACATATAGTTTCAGAGTTTTAAAGAAGTAAGTCCGTTTAAAAATTTGCAAGGAAGGGAACAATCTGGCAGATAGCAGCAAGTCCATCAGCTTTTGCCTTTCGAGTTTCGCGGGGACTTGCTTCGTTGCGACCGTGGGTGTAAAATAATACGACAGAAAGCATCATGTCCATTATCCAACCAGCGACGCTCTATAGTGTTGCGGGTTTTCTGTAACCAATCAGAACGCGTCTTTTATTCTACCATTCGCCATAATTTCTATTGCTTGGTCTGCGATTTCTACAAGAAAAGGTATGTGTTTATAATTCTTCTTAAAAAAAAAAAAAACAGACTTTTCTATGTGTTTTTATCTTCAAGAAGTATTAATCCTTTTTTAGATCAACCGATCAGTCTTGATTGATGTGGTGGAAGCCAGTGTTATTCTACGAGGTGATGAATCTACTGCATGTATGGTTTGATGGTATCCATTGAAGAACATATTTTATAACGGTAGATCCAAAAAGAAAATTTTGACGTAAGCAGCAGTTTCGAAAGGTAATTTACTTCTGTCGACAAAGCAGTTACTGAATTCGCAATGCTGTTTCATGTTGGTTGGGTCAAGCGTTTTATTTTAGGGTAGATATTCCCATTTGCGGACAGTTTAGTTTACCTCATGGTCATGAATCCACTGTATTGTTTGATGGCATCCTTTGAAGAACATATTTTATGACGTAGATCCAATAAGACAATATAGACGTGAGCAGCAGTTTCGAAAGATAATTTGCTGCTGTCAACAAAGCAAACTGAATTTGCAATGCTGTTTCATGTTGGTTGGGTCAAGCGTGGTAGTAGTAGTAGTAGTAGTAGTAGTAGTAGTAGTAGTAGTAGTAGTAGTAGTAGTAGTAGTGCAGACAGTTTAGTTTACCTCATGGTCATTACCCGAATATAACTGCTCACATGAATGATGTTTGTGTTTCAACCATCAGACTTTATTCTACATGTCCGGATGTGTTTCATTTCAGTTTCAAAACATGTGTCACGAAGAACAAAGGGTAGCGATCGGCTATTGCGGTCGGGGTGTTGGCATTTTCTATCCTAATTTGCTGATAGACTGGCATTTTCTTTAATTGTGATAAAATTTGTCCTAAACTATTAAATAAAGGTCTCAAATGACAGTCCACGAACCGGTAAACACAAGTATACAAAATTGATTGCTAAAAATGTTTTTTGTTATGTATATAAACACCGAAAAAGATAGGACGATCGTCATCAAACTATTATGACGTCTGCAAAGCGTATGTGCCCGCAGTTGGGAGCTGACCGTAAATGGGGATATCAAAGCTATTGTTTGCATACAATACTTTTATCATACAATAAGTAATAAATATTGCCTTATGTATGTATAGATCACTGTGGTGTTTAGTTAAACTGTGTCAAACCTTTTTGTTCCAGATCTATAGTACCCACAATGGCATATCAAACTGCTGCAAGCGTGTTTGCTTTATTGAAGCAGCAGTAAATTGAAGCAGCAGTAAGTTGACCCAGAGACCCTATCCTATAACTCGAAGGTCGTTGGGGCACCACAGATGATCGTTTAACCAGCGTACTCCATCTTTCTCTGTTCAGCAACCATCTTGGCTTCGCTTACTGTCAAGCCAGTCCATTCTAGAATGTTGTCCTCCCACCTCTTTTTATGTCTCCCTCTTCATCTGCCTCCATGCACCTTGCCTTGCGTGATGGTCTTTGCAAGGCATGGTGTTCTGGTGACGTGGCCATTGTCTCGAAACAAGCTCCATTGAGATACGTTGATAAGCTGTATATTATAACGCTGTTTAAAAATGATATTGTTGAAGGTAAAAGTTTTCAATAATTATTCTGTTTCGTAAAGTACCGAGACGAACATCAAAATATTGAATGACGTAGCAGATGCGTCATTTTGGAGCTTTCGTCATTTGTTTTTATTTTGTATTTCAGGACCAATGATTTGCAGGGAAAAGCCTTGTCGCGTAGGAACGCAAATTTTCACGGTTGAAAATCAGTCTGCAGGAAACTCTGGAAGAGGAAGGACTCACGTGCAATAGGCGCTGGCCTAACAAACGGTTTTTCGACTTTTTTACCACTAAAAAAAGCGTTGTGTTGTAAATGGATCACAGCCTATGTTGATGTGGAAATATGTTAGTTTCAAATAGGACACTGTGAAGAACCATTTAGTCACGAACTTTGGAAGATTTGGTATGCTGTGAATAGCTACACTTCCAGTTTGGCAAATTCTGTCAGCAGCGATAAAATGGTTGGCGATGTAAGCAACGATTCAATGCTACAGATTATTTGTGTGAAAGGCGTACTGCAGCCGTAACAGCAGGAGTGTCATAGCTAGTTTATTCAGACACCGTTTGGGTATGTAAATCGTCGGTTGCGTGCAGTTCGTGGCTGGAAACATCCGAGAAGTCATAGATATCTATAGGACGAGGAATCGAAATGCGGTTTCGTCGATATTTGTGTCGGCAATGATCGCGCGAGCGGGGCATTGGTTTCCAGTTGCGAATGAGTGAATGAATGATTTGTACGGTTCGTAAATCCGATCGTTTCGTGCATGTTTGCATGCTTATTAATTCGGTTTTTCAGCAAGGAGAAAAATGTATTCTTTCGTTAGCAGTTAGGGGATTGCGTAGGCGGAAGTGATGGCGAGACTGATTGACGTCATCGCGCGAAAATGGCGGCGTCTCACTATCACTTCCTTATGTATCATATGTTTCAGGTGTTTTACTACTTTTCAGTTTTTTTTGGTTTTTTTTATAAGGGTTCGAGTTTTAGTTTAAGATTTAGTTCTATTTATCGAGGACGATATGGACAGTTGAAATTTTATGAATTCTACGATCCTCGCTCATTTGAAATGAACATCATTCAAAGACATCATTCCAAATGCTGAACTTTGTGAATCTACATGTGTGATTACAGTGACATGACTATTCGTATGAAGATTCTGTAACGACAAAATGATATCATCGGTGTTATCTAAAGACTATCTATTACTACTGATATCAACAAATAACCTGTCGTGTGAATAACATTGAACTATAAAGATCTACGACTTTGAGGTTCAACATATAATAACTTTTATAAACGAGTGGAGGCTGGGCTCTAAAAGGAGTTTGCATATTTAACAATACGGAGAAGTCATATCCACTGAAGATCTACGACAAGGAGCTATTCTACGTGTGAAAGAAAATGCAAAGACCTGACTGTTTGACTGAAAACACTCATTCTTTTATTATTACGTGTTGAAGCTGGAGCTGACAAACTGTGAGTAGATTCATAATGCTAATTGTGTCTTGAATGGATCGTCGAGGAAAAATGATAAAGTACTAGTTCATATTAAGATAAATAAGTAATAAGTAATACTTTGTAGCATCAATATAAATATGTGCATGCATTATACCATTTGACATCATTCACTCCACCTCATTGATGTGCATGTTGTATATATGTGTATGAAAGAACAGAAATAGTGAAACATCAACAAAAAACTCAGCAAAACGGTGTGGTCTTGTAAAATTTATGAGTAGTTGTACTTGAGGTCTGTGTTGTTTATGTGTTTCACGTAAATCGCACGGGTCACGTGACATAATTTGGGGGCCAAGCCGGGATAAGAACACGTAAAAATTTACGTAATTCTATGTTAAGTAGCAGTACTTACCTTACACATAAACTAGTCTAAAGACAGTGCATGAGTCACGTCTAGGGATTCGAACTTGGAGTAGTCCAATTCTTTCCAACTAGTTGTGTAACATCAAGGTCACGTAATTCTACTTGACCATCGTTTTGCTGATATTGTGGGCGGTTGGCGGGCGCTTATACGATCTGGGCGGAATAATAACCTCGCTACGCTTTGGGCGAACATTAGCCGACCACAGTCATCTAACCCATTGTTGTTTTCAGATCGACACCGTCGTCCGTAATTCTTTTGAGTTCCGGAATGTTTCCAGCTATAGTTGTATAGCAAAACGCGATTATTAGTATTCGCGTATCATATTGATGTTGATCAATAAAATCGGTTATTAACGCCGATTTGCGAACACTAGCGTGTACACGTGGAGTGGGGACACGTAGTATAGTGATTCGCGCTATTAACTTCAAACTGAAATTGACTGAAAGTTTATAAGACAACTCCGATTTCTGTAGAGGCAGAAAGTATCACAAGAGGGAATCGTGATAAGAAGGATCGGTTGTTTATAATCAGTAGGGTTTTCAGTGATGTTAATGGTTTTGAGAGCGGCATAAAGACACGTGTCGGTGTTTACAGAACGTATGACGTCAGCTAGTAGTGACGTCGATTTTTTTTTCTTTGCGTAAATAACAGCGTGACGTATAGTTCGTTTCCAAAATAAGATGGCACCACCGAGCAAAAAGAAAAATGGTAACGCTCAGCAAAATCAAGATTCTAATAGGCTTAATTCTGCTGTAGAAAATACAACTCAGAAAAACAAATCAAACATGCGAGTATGGAAAGAGGATGGCGAACTCCTCGGTTTCACAGGGAAAGACCTGGCCCATTATGTTGAAGAGAGGAGGAAGGAAGAAAGAGAAGCAGAAAGAGAAAGAGAAGCAGCAGAAAGAGAAAGAGAAGACAAAAGACTAGAAGTAGAAGTGGAAAGAGAAAGAGAAGCAGCAGAAAGAGAAAGAGAGCAAAGAAGAGATGAAGCAGAATTAGCCTTGAAAATGCGTGAATTAGAATTTTACGCTCAAAGAGAACAAAATGCGACAGCTACTTCATCGCGATCTTCTATGAATGGAGGTGGAAATAAAGGAGCAAAAATCAAATTGCCATACTACGAAGATGGAGATGATTTAGAAGCATACCTGTGGCAGTTTGAGAAGATCATGGCAGCAGAAGGATATTCTGAAAATCAATGGGGCATACGCCTACTTTCATTATTGAAGGGCAAAGCTCGAGAAGCCACGGCACAAATGAAGCAGATCGATTTGGCGAATTATGAAGATTTAAAGCATGAACTGATGAAAAAGTTCCAACTTACGTCAGAAGAGTACAGACGTAAATTCAAGTCAACAAAAAAATCAGCAAAACGGTGTGGTCTTGTAAAATTTATGAGTAGTTGTACTTGAGGTCTGTGCTGTTTATGTGTTTCACGTAAATCGCACGGGTCACGTGACAGCCATACCATCGGAGTTTTCTTTTCTTCACCACTGTGAGCATGTTAATGTGTTGTCCAATGGATTGTGTGATGGTCAGTCGGACTTCGTTGTTGGTGATGTGCTGGGTAGAGGAAATGCCCAGAAGTCTTCGGTAGCACATCATTTCTATGCTTTTATTCTTCATTGTACAGTAGATCTGCGGTGATGGTCCATGTTTCGCAAGCGTATAGGAAGATGGAGATGACAAGGGAGCGCAGCAGTCTTACTTTGAAATGTAGACTGATGGTCTTCTCTTTCCAAATGGGCTTCAACCTTGTCAGGGCCGCAGTTGTTTGTGCGATCCTGGAGAGGACTTCTTGTCGGGACTCATTGTCTGATACAATGGCTCCTAAATATTTGAAGCTATGCACTTTGTTGAGGTATTGGCCTTGGACTTTCAAATCCATATTGATGCCATTGGTATTGTTGGTAATCACTTTTGTCTTCTCTGCACTTATTTCCATTCCATAGGCTCTGGGGGTGGTTCAAGCCTCTGTACCAGCTGTTCAAGTTCTTGTTCTTCTCCAGCCAATCCATCAGTGTCATCCTCAAAACGGAGGTTGGAGATTGCTCTACCTCCTATGCTGACTGTTTCTTGGTGTTCTGCAAGGGCATCTGGCATCATGCGCACTAGGAAGATGTTGGAGAGTGTTGGAGAGAGTAGGCATCCTTGACGCACGCCGATTGTTGTTTTGAACTAGCTCACGATGGCGCTGTGGTAGCGCCCTGCACTGGTGACCTTGTCATACAGGCTTTTGATGACTTTAATAATGTTAGGGCTGATGTTGTATACTCTCACAGAGCTGCATTCCAGACTCGGTCAAGGGCTTTCTTGAAGTCTACAAACGCATGATATAGATGTTGTTGGTGCTATAGGAATTTCTTGCAGATTATTCTGAGGTTGAAAATCTGTTCATTGGTACTTCGCCCCGCCCTGAATCCTGCTTTTTCTTCAGCTATGATTTGTTCAGCTTGGGGTTTCAACCTGTTGAGTTTTATTTTCAGGAGGACCTTGCTGGGATGGCTGATGAGGTTGGTAGTGCGATAATGTTCACACTCCTGAAGGTTACCCTTTTTTGGAAGAGTGATTACAAGCGACTGGGTCCATGGTGTAGATAATTACAGATAATGGTGAGGGCGTCAATCATTGCTTTTCCTCCTGCTTGAAGCAATTTCGCGGGTATGTTGTCCACTCCTGCTGACTTTCCCTTCCTCAGTGGTTGCACTGTTGTCTCAACTTCTTCTCAGAGACCCCGGAAGGGGCAAAAACTGTTTATTTTTGCAGAAATATGAAGATCTTGCTCATGCCAATCACACCTGGGGTGAAAACCTGTGCATCTATGGGGCGCCTGGTGGTTTTCCACCAAACCTTCGCTCCATTGGGGCACCTGAAAAGTTCGAAGAGAGAAGGCCGTCTACTTGTGTGCCTGTGGCACGAGGGAATTGCTGGACGTTACGCAAACGATGTTTCCATCAAAAAGATGCAGTCAGAGATGGTAACATCTTCTCTCTACAAGCAAAGGCTGGAGCACCGAAGAAGAAAACCAGTCAACAAAAGAGGCGAACAAAGAAACCTATGAAGTCTTCCGCACCCAGCATTGCAACAGGTGTGGAGTCTGAAAGAAGAGAGGAACTTTCTTGATAATGCTTGTTTTCATTGAGGAAAGCAAGTTTTACTGCTTCGTGTGTGGCAGCAGTTCCCACGAGGACATGGTACAACGCCAAGGGTGGTAGATGGCCACACGAGAACTGCAGGAACTGGGAACTGTGGAAATAAGAAATGTGTCTGTGAAACACACTTAACGTTTGCTTTTTGACATTACAAAGATTCATTGATGCTTGACATTTATTTAGCCCAATGTTCGATTACCTCACACTAATGAAGTCAAGTATAACCCCAAACAAAACAACTCTTTGTACCATCTTTATATTTGTGTGGTGCCTATGTGTATCGACTTTAACAACAACTCTGTTTACGTTTGTTGAAATAAAGCAAATGATAGATTGGTTAATAAATGCGTGTCTTGTTATACGCTGTTTTTAACAGTGTTTGATGTATTATTTTTTTTCGTCCTTATCTACACATTATCTGTGTGTATTGTTACAGTTGACTTAGTATATTTCTGTCCTTACTTGATTTTTGTGTGCATGTTACAGATGATAAAACCGACACAATCATATTTCTTCACTCCAGGAAATTTCCGTTGTAAGCATGTCGGAGTTGAAACACACACTCAGCCAATGTACAAATAGCTACACTCACCCACACACACATACCACACACACGCTCCCACACACATACCACACACACACACACACACACACACACACACACACATACGGAAATGTCAACCGAATAATGCAAGACATCTCAAACAGACAGCGAAAGAAATAAAGGTAAAAATAAAATTTTCTCTGAAAACATAGTTTTATTCATTTTTATTATATGAAATTAACAAATTTGGAAATGAATGAAACCGATTTCAATTAAATACCTATATTATCAAACATAATAATCCAATCAGTTTACTAAATAAAAGGCATGAGAGACACGATATCTTAATCGATCTCATTGGGGTTAAACCATAAAGCACTAAGTCCAGGTACTGTTTATTATTATCTGGCAAAAAGAAGTAAGTCCATGTGTCGTTCACAATTATTTGGCAAAAAAGCATAATAATATGACTGATAGCAGTAAGTCCAGGTATTGTTCAAAATAACCTGGCAGAAAGCAGTAAGTACACATACTGCGCTCTTCCAGAATATTTAACAACACTGTGTTTTCAGAATAATTTGGTAGAAAGCAGCATGTCCAGTTACTGCTCTCTGCCAGATTATTTAACAAGGTTCTGTCTCCAGAATAATATGGCAGAAAGCAGTATGTCCATTAAAACCGTCATTTTTCTTAAAATAAATGCTTCTCTTTTCTGATTTTCTTAATTTAAATGCAAATCAATGCCAGACATCAGAAAATACTCACCGCGTGACGAAAGCAATTGAACTTTGAAAGATATAAATGCAAACACAAAAAGTCGATTTTCTCGAAAGTTAGTTTTGTGGACTTTCTTCCTTCTGCCAAAACACGGCAGAAGAAGGTCAAAAGTTGCTGATAAATCAAGCAAAGTAAGTAACTGCTGGGGTCCACAGCAGAGAGAATATCAGTGATGATCTTGGGTAGAGCGATCTCAATGCTATAAAAAAAACCGATATGCAGACAGTGTAAGGGATCAAGTGTGTCATCTTCAGAAGCTACTATAGAACTACTTTTTCTTTCTCTTTATACATGAAAGCTAACTTAAATACATGCCGGTAATTATGGGCAGATTTTAACAATGGAAAGACTCCGAGCTCAAATATTTATTGATATTTTGTCCTTGCCCAAACTCCTTGAACGGGCAAGCTGCAAGCTGAATTGTACATAGGCTTGCAGTAGATACGACTGCTTTTCTCAAATTCATATACATGTAAAATATATGCTTCGACCGGCCTGTTCTAGATTTCATCGTGTAATTTGACATTAGATTAAGCCAAATTTAATTCCGCATTGACCGCAGACATCCACTGGAAGAGCTGATGTACAAACACTGTGAGTCTCACGAATATTGAATCAAGCAGGTCCCACACTTTGTGAAGCACACGCCCAACGTAAATCGTGTACTGTTCGAATTCGTCTTCACTCAGCGTAGGATCATTGGTCATCTGGTCAACTTCGTCTGAAAGTCTGTCGAAAACTACGTTCATTTTAAGTCTTGACGCTCCGATTCGGATTTTTAATTGTTGCTTGACAGCTTTAGCTGTTAGACCCATCATAATATCTGAGATCGTCTCAGCTTCAATGCTGTCAACTGCTTGAGTCATTTCAGGAACGAGTAGTTCAGCTGAGGTTAGCGCGCACTCCATAGCCCTTTCGTGAATTATTTTAGTTGTTCTGTCCCTATCATCAAATGCAAAATAAAGCCTGTTAAGTACAAGCAAAGGACGCAGGTTAATCATATATATTTCACCCCTTGCAAAAGTGTGGAATGGGATTTAATTAATACGATTCGGAACCCAATACCCATGCGTCCTAGACACATCTGGAATTCTAGTCAGCATGGATACTGGGAATAAGCTAATGTAAACTGGAATTCCCATTCATCATAGGACGACTTGGAATCCGTTGTTTAGTACAGATACCAATTCCAGAATTCCATTATACACTAGCTAAATACGTAGAATGGAACCTTTAGTAAAATATTGTAAAAGAGTAGGTTCAGTAATATACTCAGTCTACTCATCAGTTAAGAGATCGAGCAGTTTTTGTCTGTTTATTTTATTTCTTTATTTATCTTTGCTTATACAATAATCAGTAAATGAGCTGGTTATTTAATTACTTAGCCTTATGGCTTACAGTAGTGTGAGTCTATGTACTCACCCCCCTAATCCCACTCCACCCACCCCCAATAATGTTTTCTCTAGATTTCACAAATCTGTGCGAGATGAATCCTAAATAGTCCTAAAAGGATATTTATTATATACAATTTTTGTTTGTCCGTCCGCCGTAGAGACCATAGCTTGATTTTTCATTTATGTGACGATTTTGTGTTCATCTTGAAGGTCAAGGTCATTTTAGGATGACGGGGTGGGAATAACTCGTACTTTGGAATGGTTCTATATTTGACCCATAGTATGCATCAACACTGGATTATTTGATCATACATAATAAATATTAGAGGTCATGTCAAGGTCATCCAAAGGTCATTACATTACATGATTGTTGTTTTCGGTCCAGCGGACTCTTTTGAGCGAAATCGGGACCAGATCCAAACGTCAAGGTCATCAAAAGGTCACAGTTTTGTGTGTGTGTGTGGTTTTTTTTTTAGTATAAGACAACGTTTGCTATAGTTTATTTGATCATACATGTCCATTTGGATCCAGAGGTCAAAGTCAAGATCAGGGTAAGATCAAACTCAGCATTTGCAGTTTTATGCCACCGTTTTGTTACAGTTTTGTCTGGGACCTCATTTTCAGTAGAATATTAAGGAGCATGTGAGTCTTATGGGCTTTGCACTTCTACTTTATATAATCTCTCTCTCTCTCTCTCTCTCTCTCCCTCCCTCCCTCTCTCTCTCTCTCTCTCTCTCTCTCTCTCTCTCTCTTTCTCCAAAGATGTAGGAAACTATTTATTTTGTGAATGTTGAGACTTCAAAACTGTTTCCGCGCCTTTTTTTCATGAGGTTTCTACTTACAGAACAGCAATTTGAAACCATCTCTGAAGAAGCTTTTGACCCCTTTGAAATACTGCGTGACCTTATCTACAACAAACTGTATCACCAGCTTTGCCAACCATTCTAACAGCTCTTTGATGAAGCTTTTCAATTTATCAAACAGTTGATCGATCAGGTTACTCAGTCCATCAGCCAGTCCTCCCAATACTTTAGCATAGTTTTCGAATTCTTCAGGTGTAATTGAAGGGTCGCGTGATCTGCGGTCAACATCGTCGTGCAGAGCTTGATAATGGCCGTTAACTCGACTTCTTGCTCCTTCCATGCGAACCTTGAATCTATCCTTGATGGCATATCGACTAAGCTTTGACTCCACATCATCCCGGGTCTCCGATTCAACAACAGTTATTTCTTGTGTAATATTTTCAGCCGTTTGCTCACCCATTTCTGCCATGTCGATCCTTAAGTTAAACCTGAAAACAACACGCGTTACCTAAAGCTGTGAACTTCCTTTTCATGTGGAAATATTATGCGCTAAACGTATTTAGAAAATGACGGACCGTTGGGACCTTGGAATTTGATAATGTACAAATATGAACTTTACAAAAGGTTGAGCAGTACTTAATGTACCCGCATAGTACAAATAATCAAATCGGTCAATACTAATTTATCGAACACCCGTTTACAAAAACATAATAGAATATAAACATCATTATAACATATCAAAATATAAACATCATTATAACGTATCAACAAAATGCCTGCATTGCTAAATAATAATAACATCATATAAAGCCGTAGTGACCATTTAGCAGAAAGCGTTCAATATTCCCAAGCTGACCCAACAGACCTCATACACAAATGAGGAGGTTTGGAAGAGTTTTAAAAGAAAAAAGGTAAGTGACTGGTCTAGCGAAGAAGATAGTATAGTAGAAATGAGAAGGAACAAAGGGGAAAGACAGCGACAGTTGGAATTTAAAGCACCCAATTTCCAGAAAATGGGAATACCATTTATACAGAAACCCCCGGTACCCACGTTAGGGGGATCACGATCCTGTTTTTTTGACTTCAGTACAGAGAATTTTTAATCATATTTGAGCCCGTCATCTGAACTAAAACGAAAGACCGACCTCTTTCACGCGCTCTTTTTGCGATATACATGTATGAGATTTGGATCACTACATTATGATAATAGGAAGTCAACTCCTTTGAAAGAAAACAAATGGTTAATATTGAATGAAGCCATGTTCTAATCTAAAATGGGTGAAATAGTCGGAAATCAGAACGAGTCAAATGTCGGTCTATCGGTCGGTCCGTCCCACTTCATATATCATTCATATATCAAGATCCACTGAACGGATTTTGACCAAACTTCATAGGAATAGTACCTAGCTTAGAGGCCTGCCATCCCTGCCATCGTATTGGCTCTATCGCAAAGATCAAAGTCACTGGGTTTATTTTTTGTGCTAAATACCTTTTGCTCAATATCCCCAAAACGGCTGATGGATTGTATTGAGTTTTGGTATTAAGGTACTTCAAATCACGGGATATCCTTCAGTAGCAGTCTGGTTGTCTCTCCGAATTTCCCAAATTGGGTTTTATTCTATTCCTTTTAAGTGACATCACATACACGAACTTGTCAATCTTTTTGCGAAGGTGGCAGCTAGTAACATTCTCTCTGGTTTGCTGGACAAACCTATACTGCTTGCACGGTGGAGGGGGAAGGGAGAGGGGGCTTAAAACAAGAAACATTCGTTTATTTGGAGTGCTAGACTAAAAGGGCATCGGACTGTCTTTTGAAAAGGAATTTAGCCGTCTTTGTTGATAGATAAATCAAAGTTTCTGTGCATGGACGGTGGAATTCCTCCAAGGGAGTCATTTGATGTCAGGACCTGATTGATATGTCCGAATTGGAAATCCGCGATGAGCTCTCCAGCCAGGGGGTCCCCGCAGTACAGCGGGTATTTGTTACCAAAGAACCAAAGCGTGTCCCTACCAACACACTTTTTGTGACCTTTGCCGTAGCCAAGTTGCCGGAGTCACTCAAGGTGAAGGTGACACCTTTCATACCATCACCGTTGCGATGCTATCGTTGCCAAAGGTTTGGTCACGGTAGCAAAACATGTAAAAACAAAGAAATATGCCAAGAATGCGCCAAAGATAAGCATGAAAATGAATGCAAAGATCCCATTTGCTGCGTGAATTGCGCCGGGCATCATTCTTCCAACACCAAAGATTGCCCTCAGTGGCAGTTGGAGCTGGAGATCCAAAAGGTGCGGTCCACTGAGAGTTGCTCCTTCGGGGACGCGAGGAAACAAGTTACGGAAAGTAGGCCGGTTATCCGAGAGAGGTTCTTTGCGTCTGTGGCGGATTCCACACCTCATGCGGAACCTAGTACACACCCGGCAATGGAAATCACTATGAATAAAATGGCGCAGATTTTGGAAGCATTGTGCAGACGGATGGACAATCTAGAGAAAATGCTCACGTTGTTTGGTCACAGGGTTGTGGGGGTAGGGGGGAGGGAGTTTCTCCAGCCCCATCACATACACTGGAGAACGTGCCGACGGTCACATCCAAAACCGTCAATCCCAACACGCAGGCGGCCATGTCTAAAGCCGTCACACCTGCGCGAGGGAGGCCATGCCTCATGCCGCCACAATAGGGAAAGGTTGGAAAGGGTGAGAGGGAGATTGAAGATCCAAGAACCAGTACTGGGGAGAGGGGGAGGAAGCCGGCTGGCAGTTTGGGATCCGGGAGTTTGAAAAAAAATAAAAAATCTGGATCCCTTTCTTTCAAGCACCATTAACCTCTGGAGACGGAGAACCGTTTCGGGAAATTGACTACATCATGGTCAAGAAACGCTTCAGATCAAGCATCAACATTGGTAGGACACGCACTTTTCCAGGCGCAGATATCGGAAGTGACCACGATCTCGTGATGATGTCTTTCCAACTCCACTTGAAGAGAGTAAATATAGCAAAGTGCACTAGACTGAAGTTCCACCTGGACAAACTGCAAGACCCGAAGGTGGCAGAACTATTTCAGGCCACAATTGGAGGGAAATTTGCACCACTGCTCATTTTGGGGGCTGGTGAAGTAGGTGTCAACAACATGACCACCACCTTCAACTCAGCTGTGACAGATGCCGCCACTGAGATCCTTGGCAAGCACCGACCAAAGAAGAAGCCGTGGATTACACCTGAACTTTTGGATCTGTGTGATAAACGAAGAGAGATAAAAAAGAAAAAGAACACCTCACAGGGAGCTGATGTCTACCGAAAAATCAACAATGACATCCGAAAAGGCATGGCGCACAGCAAAGGAGAACTGGATAGAAGATCAATGCCAGGAAAAAGAGAACAGTCTGAACAAGAACAACAGCAAGAAGGCCTACCAGACTGTGAAGCGGCTGACAAGTGTCAAACAGCCCAAAGTCTCCACGATCCAAAGCAAGTCTGGCATATGCCTTACAGAAGAACAAGAAGTCTTGGACAGATGGACAGAGTACTGCTCTGACCTTTACAACCTGTTACACTCGGATTTGATGTTGGTATTTTTCTATCAGTATCTGAATCAGCCCCGATGCTTGAATTCCTGATAGGCGTGTGTAACTCAGATTCGTTTATCCACGCAGCCTGCTCAAGCAGCATACAAGTCACAAAGTCGACGTATGAAGTTTTCCACTTTTATTCAGCACACATCAACAACTGCATACAATCGCTCAATCGCCTTTCCACTCTCAAATTTACTTTCCAACTTCACTATCAACAACTCCTCTCAACATCTCCCCAAAACAGCGCGGCACATAATTTTATAACCTCTCTCTCTTCCCGAACAATTTCGAACACAGTAGAAATGACGCACTACCACCAATCAAATAAAAGATCGTCATCACTGACTTACATCATACATATTTCTTCTCCTTCCGCCATACTTCGATATCTATCCCGAAACTTCGACCGATAGTAAACAAGTGGATCCAGAGAATTCTCTAACAATATCGACTAACGAAAATTATCAACGTTATACAAAGCTTCCTCTAACCACAACGCAAACTCAAATCAAAGGTAAATAAACTCCATTATTGAATACTTTGCAAAACGAAACGATTAGATCTATCGTGCACGCTTCAGACACACTACCATTGGCGTTTCAACGTAACACAACCATACACCAAATGCAGACCCATCAGTTCTAGCATGTCCCGAGAACAGAGAAGAAGAAGAAATCCTCCCAATTCTGCGGGAAGTAGTTGAGGCAGCAGTGCAATCGCTAAAGAAAGGGAAGTCAGCGGGAGTGGACAACATCCCCGCAGAACTGCTACAAGAAGGAGGAGAAGCGATGATTGATGCCCTCACAATTATCTGTAACAAGATCTGGCAGAGTGGGGAGTGGCCTATACCATGGACCCAGTCGCTTGTCATCACTCTTCCCAAAAAAGGTAACCTTCAGGAGTGTGAAAATTACCGCACCATCAGCCTCATCAGCCATCCCAACAAGGTCCTCCTGAAAACAGGTTGAAACCCCAAGCTGAACAAATCATAGCTGAAGGACAAGCAGGATTCAGGACAGAACGAAGTACCACTGAACAGATTTTCAAACTCAGAATAATCTGTGAGAAATACCTACAGCACCAACAACATCTATATCATGTGTTCATAGACTTCAAGAAGGCGTTTGACCGAGTCTGGCATGCAGCTCTATGGGCAACAATGAAAGTGTACAACATCAGCCCTAAAATTATTGAAGTCATCAAAAGCCTGTGTGACAAGGCTACCAGTGCAGTCCTTCACAACAGCGCCATCGGGAACTGGTTCAGAACAACAATCTGTGGTCGTCAAGGATGCCTATTCTCTCCAACACTCTTCAACATCTTCCTAGAGCGCATCATGTCAGATGCTCTTGCAGATTATGAAGGCACAGTCAGCATAGGGGGTAGAGCAATCTCCAATCTTCGTTTTGCGGATGACATTGATGGATTGGCTGGAGAGGAACAAGAACTTGAACAGCTGGTAAAGAGGCTTGACACCACCTCCAGAGCTTATGGAATGGAAATAAGTGCAGAGAAGACCAAAATGATGACCAACAACACCAATGGCATCAACACGGACATCAAAGTCCAAGGCCAATCCCTCAACACAGTGCATAGCTTCAAATATTTAGGAGTCATTGTATCAGACAATGGGTCCCGACAGGAAGTCCTCTCCAGGATCGCACAAACAACTGCTGCCCTGACAAGGTTGAAGCCCATTTGGAAAGACAGGACCATCAGTCTACTTTCCAAGGTAAGGTTGCTGCACTCCCTTGTCATCTACATCTTCCTATACCCTTGCGAAACACGGACCCTCACAATAGATCTAAACGAAGAAGACAAAGCATGGAGATGAGGTGCTACAGAAGACTTCTGGGCATTTCCTATACCCAACACATCACCAACGACGAAGTCCGACAGACCATCACACAAGCCATTGGACAACACGATGACCTGCTCACAGTGGTGAAGAAACGGAAACTCCGATGGTATGGCCATGTCACCAGATCATCAGGCCTTGCAAAGACTATTCTGTAAGGCACAGTGCAAGGAGGTAGAAGAAGAGGGAGACCGAAAAAGAGGTGGGAGGACAACATTGGAGAATGGACTGGTTTGACACTGAGCGAAGTCATCAGGGCTGCTGAGGACAGAGAAAGATGGAGTATGCTGGTTAAACGATCATCTGTGGTGCCCCTACGACCTCCGGGTTACGGGACAGGATAGGATAGGATAGGGCGAGGAGATGGATGAGGGTCAGAAAACTTTAGAGACATAATTGTGCTCTCAGGGATGGAAATATTTAGCTTTCTTTTACTTCATTTTTATGGCTATCTTACAATGGAATATTCGCGGAATAAGAGCAAATTATGAGGAGTTATGCTGTCTGCTGACGGAGAATCGACCTGAGGTGTTGGCCATTCAGGAGACTCTCTTGTCAGAGAGACAGCCTATAGATATCTCTGGTTACTCGTCACTAAATTGTCTATCTTCCAGAGGCGTTTCACTCTTTATTCATAGAAACGTCCCATTTCACCTAATTTCACTCAACTCAAGTTTATCAGCAGTAGCAGCCAGAGTATCTCTTTTCAAGTCCCTCACAGTATGTTCCATATATCTGACCCCATCAAAAAATGTAAATAGAAATGACCTTGAGAATTTGATCCAACAATTACCTACCCCTTTTTTGTTGTTGGTAGACTTTAATGGACGCTCTCCCCTGTGGGTCAGCGATCGTACCGATTCTCAGGGGAAAATAATTGAAAACATTCTAGACTCATTGAATCTGGTAACTTTGAACGAGGGTGATTCGGTAGTGAGCTCGCGCACCGAGCAGACGTGTCTCGTCTACGCTCTCGCCGAGGCAATTAGCGATGATGTGAAGTCTATGTGTTATAGGCCTAAACGCAATGCAAGTTTTCTAAACAATGAAGTTTTAATGTGAATCTTAATGGAGGACAGTCTCTCTGAATCTCCTGCAGTTGTGTTTGGAAAAAGGAAGGCAGAGTCAACCTCTTCGTCGTGTGAAGAAAGCCCTGTTGTAAAACCGGCGTGTAAAAAACAGTTTGTGGTTGGTGACAGTGAGCTCAAAATGGCGCCTCCCAGTGTCGAAGAAACTCTAGCATCTATGCAGCGTTGTATGCAAAAGTTACCGACGAAAGAAGACTTTACAGAGATTCAAAATGGTGTGAGGTTAGAAATTGGCAAAGTGAGACAAGAAATAGAAACAATGAATCAGGCTTTTTACGATAGGCTAGAACAGTTGGAGAGTAGAATTTTTGATTTGGAGGGAAACGCTGAAAAACTCAAACAAGAGAACGGGGAGTTGAAGGAGAGACTGAGGGAGGTGGAGGGGAATCTTAACGATCAACAGCAATACGGTAGGCGCTGGAATGTTCGAATTTACAACATCAGAGAACACGCCAACGAAAACAGCGCCGGACTGTCACAGTCAGTGTGCAAGCTGTTCACTGACCAGCTTGGTGTGCCAGTGACCTGCGATGACCTGGAAGCGTGCCACAGGGTGGGGGCTGTCAGCAGTGGTGGTGGCGTCGGGGGTGTCAGACCACGTACGACCATTGTGAGATTTAAGTTTAGAGATCTGCGTGACAAAGTTATTACTCAGAGAAAGAAACTCAAAGGTAACAAGGACAAAATCTCCATCGGAGAAGACTTGACCCCAGTGAATGCTAAACTTGCTAAAGATGCATACAAACACTCGGCCACAATGTCGTCATGGACTGTTAATGGCAAGGTATTTGCAAAGTTGAAGAATGGCAAGACTGTCAAAATCAAGTATGGGGACAATGTTGACTCCCTCCTAAAGAGTGTGATGAATTCATAAAAAACACTGATGCTGACTTTTCACATTCGTGTGTGCAGGTATTGTTGACTACTAGTTAAGTTCTTGCTATGTTTTCTTCTTGCTTATTGATGTAACTGCTCCGCAGGCCTATATTCTTTAAGATAAGTGCTAACACCTTTTTGAAGAGAATGTAACGTGATGGACTCTTCCTTATATTGTTTCATGCGTTGATTGCTTAATACTCTACGTAATAATCGATTTATTTTTGGTGTTCAGTTTTCCTTGCATTAGTCTGTACCCTGTATGTATAGGAGCATCATTTGATTGCATACTTTTTCATTGTGCATTGCATTAATTTTGTTTAATTTATTTATAATATAATGTTGTTTTTTTGTTTTTGTTTTTCTTTTAAATTCATTTATTATTATTCTTCTTCATTATAATGACAGAATTAAGTGTATAGGCAGGGGCTGGACCAATGTTTCATGTTTTCTGTTTTGGATAATATAATGATTGTACGCTTTCTGGTCGTACATAAAATTCTCTGCTCATTACTATTATGACTGAGTAAGCATGGTCAGTGTCTTCTTGTCTTTGTTCACATGTCACGAATGTCAGTAGACATGCAGTGGCAGTCGCACACAGTGCACCGTCGGGTCACTGGTCACACAGCACAGTGTATAGCTGAGCTGCTAGTAAATGTAAAGCCTTCATGTCTGTATTATTTACCAAAAAAAAAAAAAAAGATGCGTAAAAAAAGATTTTAAAAAAAAATTTTACTTTGACCAAATATAAACATACATAGTGTGACCATAATTCTTGTTTGGATTGTGGCCACAATGGTACATTGTTTTGACTTGATTGTGATGTCTCGCAAGTTCGCGTAAGGCAGTTGTAAAATTATACTATCAATGAACTGAACTTTTCATGACCTACGCCACTCTCTCTCCAATAACATGTAATTACTATACTGCTACGACCGAGGCGCTAGCCGTGTGACTGTCGCGATGCGCAACTCGGTGTTTATTTCCCCACACTGCGATGTCCAATGTTTGCTACTACAGTGACCCGATGAAAATAATGCTTTGAGTCACACCGCCTTTGCTAGTGTTTGTTGACAAAAGCCCAAAAGGCGTAAAGAGTCAATTATTTGATTTTCCTTCTCACATATTTGGTTCAAATTATAAAAGTCTATTAGATGCTTACTTATCCACCTTTATTTTATTAGATATTTATATCATGAAAACATTATCCTAACGGTATGCACAAATCCTGACATGCCTAATGCATGAGAATATTCTACTTGGGCTGCAGTATCAGGTCACAAGCAAGCAAGGAAAAACGATATGTTATCTGCCTCTGTATTCTTATGTTTTGAAAGATGGTATTCAGTGCATACATGTTCTATGTAATCTTTTACAACGTTTAAGATGTATCTTATAATTTCATGCTTATAGTGTGTATGATGTTTCATTATATTATAAAAGGATATAAAGTGTATTGTTTTGCTTTCCTTGAAAGGCTACATGAACCTGCTATTTAATATCTAATCTCTGGAAAACTTGTAATCAATGTATACATACTTAATAACCATTTGCAGTGTTTATGGTGCTAGTTTACACTGCATTTGAATTATTTTTTATTTATTTCTCTGCTCCATTATAATTCACTTGAAATGTTTAGTTAAAAGCTCATTTAATTTGTTTTTCAATTTACAAATTTTGCTTGCAAAGCGATTTGCCTGTAGTTCTTGCATTATGCATGGTGTAACGTTTTGCGTTTTGGGGATGAATGTGGGTATGAGTGTTGATATGGATGGGTATTGGGGGATTGTGATTTTGACGCTGTATTGTGCTGGTTTCATCCTCTCGAGCGTACTTACGTCTCTGGTGCTTTTCCTGTTAGAAGAAAATATTGTTCATGCTAAATGTATGTTGATGCCTGTTGTTGTAATGCCTTGTATTCCTGACCATGGTTGATAATCAGGTGCGCCTTGTGTCCATGAACTGTAGGGGCCTGGGGGATTCGCAGAAGAGAAGGGACGTTTTTCATTATTTAAGAGAAAAGAAGTACTCAATTTGTATGTTGCAAGACACCCATTTTCACCCAAGTCAAGAAACCAGAATTAAAAATGAATGGGGAGCCCATGCTTGTTTTGCCTCCTTTACCTCCAATGCAAGGGGTGTTGCTATCTTGTTTGATAACAATTTTGAACATAAAGTTAAAGCTGTTCATAAGGATGTTGCGGGTAATTGGCTCATAGTGCAAGTAACATTTAATGAAACAGAATTTTTACTTGTGAACGTTTATGGCCCAAATAATGATGACCCAAATTTTTATCAAAATTTGGAAGAGAAGGTGAAACAGTTTGAAGAATGTTCATGTGACAATATTATTTTCAGCGGCGACTGGAATGTTGTATTAGATTATGAGTTAGATTGTGCACACTATACCCAAAGGAATAATCTTAAAGCACATGAACAGGTAAAGCAAATGATGGATAATTTATCATTATGTGATGTGTGGAGACACAATAATCCTGATGTAAGAAAGTACTCCTGGTTCAAACCAAATCCACTCAGAATGTCGCGCCTTGACTATTATTTAGTGAATGACATAGCTTCTCAATATATTGCAGATGTCGATATAAAACCTGGATATAGGACTGACCATTCTGCAATAACTATAACCTTGCAATTTGGTGATAGGGGGAACAGACACTCTTTTTGGAAATTCAACTCCTCACTGTTATCCGATAAAAAATATTTAGTCGAAGTTAACAATGAAATTAAATGTGTAGTTGCAGAATATGCAGCCTTCCCTTATAACAGAGAAACCCTAGATAACCTCCCCTTATCTGAAATTCAATTTACTATCTCTGATCAATTATTTTTAGAAGTACTCTTGATGAAGATTCGTAGTAAGACTATTTCCTATGCCAGCAACAAAAAAATAGAGAATTAAATAAGAAAGAGAAACAGTTGCAGGATCATATAGAGCAGTTAGAAAATGAAGAAACATTAAGTGGAGAAGACAGGGAGATTCTAAACAAAGATAAAGAAGAGCTGGAAAAGATTCGCGAGCACAGAATGAAAGGGGTACTACTGAGGTCTAGAGCGAGATGGGCAGAAGACGGAGAAAAAGTCTCTAAATATTTTTGCAATTTGGAAAAAAGAAATTACGTAAATAAACACATTTCTAAACTAGTCCTAAATGATGGTTCGATAACAACGGACACTGAAGTAATTGTTAAGGAAGTTAAACAGTTTTATGAGAACCTTTATGCAGCACGAGAACTAGACAAATGCGAAATAAGTGACTTAGTAAAAATATGCCTGTATTAAATCCACTGGAGGCGGGACAGCTTGAGGGGGAAATCTAGTTGGAGGAGGCAGGCTATGCGTTTAAACAAATGAAGAATAACCGTAGTCCTGGTACAGACGGATACACTTCTGAGTTCTTTAAAGTCTTTTGGAAGCAAATAGGAACTTATGTAGTCAGGTCTCTCAATGAAGGATTTAACAAGGAGGAGTTATCTAGTTCACAAAAGGAGGGAATTATTATTTGTATTCTCAAGGAAGATAAGCCTAAAGACCAGATAACAAACTGGAGACCAATCTCGCTATTAAATGTTGTCTACAAGATAGGATCTGCTTGTATTTCTAACAGAATTAAAACTGTATTACCAAAGCTAATTTCTTAAGATCAGACAGGTTTTATTAGAAACCGATTTATAGGAGATAATATTAGACTTATTTACGATATTATAGACCATTTAACTTCTACGGATGTCCCTGGCCTACTCTTATGCTGCGACTTTCAGAAGGCTTTCGACAGTTTGGACTGGGAATTCTTGTTTAAGACTTTAAAAAGCTTTGGTTTTGGAGAGGACTTGGGTGAAAACGTTTTACAACGGTGGAAAATCTTGTATATATGTAAATGGGCATGTCTCTGACTGGTTCCCTGTGTCTCGCGGCTGTCGTCAGGGGGATTGTATTTCGGCCTACTGCTTCGTTCTCTGTGCAGAAATTTTAGCGCTTATGATACGAGAAAATGAAAATATTCGGGGGATAAAAGTTTTGGACACAGAATATAAATTATCTCAGTACGCAGATAATACTGAGGTATTCTTGGAAGGGGATGAACTATCCTTTGAAGAAACGATTATCACTATTTCAAAATTTGGCAGTTTTTCGGGTCTTTTCTTAAATGCAGAGAAAACCTGCGCCATATGGTTGGGTAGCAGGCAAAACTCTACAGTTAAGTACATGCAACATCTCAACACCCGTTGGAATCCTGGGCAATTTAAAATTTTAGGCATCATATTTACAAATAATTTAAAAGACGTGGGACGCAGACAATGCACAGAGTACTGTTTGTGTGTGTGTGTGGGTGTGTGTGTGTGTGAGAGAGAGAGAGTGATATGAGAGAGGGAGAATGTTGTCTACTTAACTTTTGCTGTTATACTGAAGAAAAGGGGAAGGGGTGGGTGTAGGGGGGGGAGTGACAGAGGTGATGGGTGCACAAATATTAATTTTGTTGTTGTTGTTGTTGCTGTTGTTATTGTGGTTCTCTTTTGCCATGTATTCAGTGACACTGTGACGCAACAAATGTTTCCTTGTTTTGTGGAATAAAATAAAAAAAAATAAAAAATAATAATAAAATTTAAAAAAAAAATGAACGAGAGTGCTCCAACTTTTTCCTGTTCGATAATTGCTTCTTTATCCCACATTGATATATTAATATGTGATCCCTCCCTACTTTTGGACCATAAATGGACAGTTTTAAAAGATCTTCATGGCAGCGATCATTTCCTGGTTTTATTAAAACGTGATTCAGACAACCTTGAGCAAACTTATGGCAGGTGGAAACTGAAACAAGCTAACTGGAGTCTGTTTTCCAACCTGTCTGAGGTTCAGTTACGTGCTAAGAAACTGGCATTTTCACATGCCATAGACCCAATACAGCTCTACACTGACATAGTTATAAACAGTGCCAAGGAGTCCATTCCGCAAACTTCATCAAAGCCTCATACACTTAAAAATCCTTGGTTTGATGATCAATGTAGAAAACTTCAGCAAGCCCGTAAAAAGGCTTTAAGAATGATGTATTTACACCCAAGCTCTGAAAATAAACTGAACCACCAACGTTTGCGAGCCCAATGTCGACAGCTCTTCAAACGTAAGAGAATAGAATCGTGGAGAGGTTTCTGCTCCACGCTAAATTCGAAAGCGAAACTGTCGAAGGTTAGGAAAGTGGTCCGCAAACTCAAAATCAAAAGTAACAAACAGGTCAGCCCATGCCTTTATGTGCATGGAGACATAATCGGAAATAAAAAAACTAGTAGCTGATCTTTTGGCCTCTTCTTTTGCTGAAAATTCTTCCTCTGAAAACTATTCTGTTTCTTTTCAAACTATTAAAACACGTAAAGAAAAAACAACGGTTAAATTTTACCTCTGATAATTCTGAAGACTACAACATTTTTGTTCTCATTAGTTGAGCTTGATGATGCAATTAACAAAAGTGCATATTCAGCAGTTGGATCGGATGATGTGCATTATCAATTTCTACGACATTTAACAAGGTACTCACGGTCTCAACTGCTGGACATCTTCAATCAGATCTGGATCACTGGCACCTTTCCTCCCTCTTGAAGAAAAAAGAGATTTCTCTTATATAGCGCACTTACAAGCTCAGAGAGCTTCTCAAGGCGCTGGCCCGTAATATCCGGCAATCACAAAATAGTTTGCTAAAGTCAGGATTCGAACCCACGTCGCCCAAGACGCACTCACACAAGTCGTGCGCTCTGACCACTGATCCGCATAAAAGATCCGCTGAAACAATCCTAGTGGTAAAACTGAAAGCTCTCCACCAGCCAGTCACTTTACAATAAAGACATCCCACGCAGGGGACGCTGAAGCTGTACTCTAATTTATCGAACTCCCGTTGACAAAAACAAAATAGAATACAAACATCATTATAAATTATCAACAAAACACATACATATAAAATGCCTACATTGCTAAATAATAACATCATAGGTGTGACGTGGGGTTTTATTGTTGCTGGGCTCTGCACAATGGACTGCTATAACCCTATCGTCTTATTCTATGGGGACTGCAAGTGAATCACCCTGTGAATTACCTTAATACATTTATTTGTTTACCTCGGTCTGTGTTTAGGCTGGGGTACAGAGATAGATAGAAAAATGGTAAAAGATCACTGTCACACTAGCTTTCACATGGCTATGAAACATATGTAGTCCAGCCACTTGATAACAGTAAAAATCACACATTTATTTCCTCTACTCTATACACGATCTTCGATGTACGAAACTAACTTAAAAGTTCAAATGTCAATGCGAATGGTTCGCTCGCTGATAGGTCTAGGCAGCTACTTTCTCATCATAGGGCACTGGATACTTTCTGCCCTAATGGTCAGAGGTCTTGAAGAGTGGACTACTGTGGTCCTGTTTATACAGAGTTTGGTGCACTGAAGGCTGTGTACTTAGCTTAGTGTCCGAAGAGCTGTGGTGCATTGGATTCCTTGACACGCTGTGTTGTCTTGGAGTTTTCTCCCTGTGGTTAGACTGGTGGGCTATCTTTGCGCACTGCTGGAGATGCCTCGGCAGCCAACTTCCAGCGACGACTTCTTTTTGTTGTTCGCCAAGTTGGGCTCACGATATAACGCCTGCTCGTCTGTAACATCTGAGACGAAATTCTGGACAACCCCGAATAATAGGTATGTGCAGAGCGTCTCACTGAAGGCCAAAGTAGCCCTCAGTGATTAGCTCCACATCTCTATATATAAGCGACGAACATTCTGCTAAGTCTGTGGTCCACTGGAATCTCCACTCTAATTTCCTATACATATATAAATATAAATCAGGGCTAACTATACACATAAAGAAATAATAATATTATAAACATTCTCGGGTACAGCCACTGGTCTGCAAGCATACATATATGTTAAACAACAGTGGATCCGTACATGGACACGCAACGTGGGCTAACAATTCATTTCTATGCATAGCAAATTCCATAGACATAATTTCACAATAATATAAATACATCACGATGAAACAGAAGTATGTTCATTTACCTGTTTGACAACGTCAGGCCGTGGCTACTTGATTGAATTCGAATATTCAACAAGTACTGCTTCCCTGGTTTATCAGTGGAGAGATTTCTGCTCGAGTGTACTGTGTACTGCTCAGCGTGTGACTGCAGAATGAATCTCCTTGAATCAGCCAGAACTGGTTCTAATCTACCCTAGCTGTGTTCTCATTGGCTGAAGAAATCTGAGTGGATGTAAAATTCGAAACACCATCGTAGGCTGCGATGATGTCACTAACTGTGCGGGCGTCAGGCTACAATTGTTACGCATGATCACTTCTGTCGTCTGCTAGAGACTAACAGTAACCTTTCAAGCCAACACTGACTAAACAAGCAAAAGCTGAAAATTGTGCGGGGTAAAACTAGGGCTCTTGTTACAAGAGGAAGTCCTAGTGACCACCTGGCAGAAAGCGTCCAATATTCCCAAGCTGATCCAACAGACCTCATACACAAACAAGGAGTCTTGTCCTGGAAGAGTTTTCAAGAAAAAAGGTAGATGACTGGTCTAGCGAAGAAGA
Organism: Oncomelania hupensis; assembly: GCA_036898135.1. NCBI lineage: Eukaryota > Metazoa > Mollusca > Gastropoda > Littorinimorpha > Pomatiopsidae > Oncomelania > Oncomelania hupensis. The sequence goes on from JBAHVR010000302.1 coordinate 233,246, forward strand.
AGATGGTATAGCAGATTGATAGAACAGAGCAGGAATGAGAAAGAGCAAATGAGAAAAACAGCGACAGTGGGAATTTAAAGCACTAAATTTCCAGAAAGTGGGGATACTATTTATACTGAAACCCCCGGCACCCCAACAGGGGTTATTGCTGTTATACCGTTCTTTAATTAGATCAAAGTTAGACTATGGTTGCATTGCTTATGGTTCTGCTTGAAAGTCTTATCTTAAAATGTTAGATCCAGTTGCTCATCAGGCACTACGCATTGCTTTGGGTGCGTTTTGCACCTCCCCTTGTGAAAGCCTTTACGTGGAAGCTAACAAACTCCCGCTGGAGCTGAGACGTACATACAAAATTGTCATTGAATTACTATTTAAAATTAAAAACTGATCCCATGAACCCCGCTTATGACTGTGTTCTCAACCCAGATTTTGTACAGAAATTTGAAGCCAAACCTTACATAATTCCTCCGTTTGGCATCAGAATGCAGGCTCAGTTGAATAAAACAGGCATCGATGTTGCTTCCATCAACGATGATGAGCTTTGGACTGAAGCTCCTCCATGGAAATTACGTACCCCAAACATTAACTGGCAATTGTCCGTTTTCCTCAAAAACAATACATCTGAAACCGTCTATAACCAACTTTATTTAGAACAGTGTGCTTTATACCCAGGATATGAGAAACCTTTTATAGACGAATCAAAGAAAGGAGACTCGGTTGCTGCTGCGTCGGTCTCTGGGAGACACCTAGACCAGGCTTTGAAACAGCGTCTACCTGATTTTTGTTCTGTTTATACAGCTGAGCTCAAGGCAATTCATTTAGCTCTGAAACAGGTTTATCAATCCAAAAGAATCTCATTTTTAATCATGTCTGATTCACTGTCAGCACTCCAGGCTCTTTCCACGAGAAAGATATCACACCCTTTTCTGGCAGAGATCCATGACCTCCATACCCAATTTGTTTCTGAGAGTAAAAAGATTTTATGTAGGTACCTGGTCACATGGGCATCCACCGCAATATTGCAGTGGACAAAGCAGCTAAAGAAGCTCTGCATCTCGATTTCCCTTCAGAGATTTTCCAGTTTGTTCCTTACTCTGACCTGCGTTGTACGACTGGATCTTATTGTAAACGGCTGTGGCAGACTGACTGGTCTAACCATATCAATAACAAATTATTTCAAATTCTTCCCGATTTGTCAGCTTCTTTGCCTAACTTTGCATCCACTCGCAAAGAAGAAATAGTTTTGTCTCACTTTCAGATTGGGCATACTTATTGTAACAAGAGGACCTGTTTACCCTGCACAATTTAAGCTTTTGCTTGTTTGATCAGCGTAGGATTAGAAGGTTACTGTTAGTCTAAAGCAGACGACAGAAGTGATCATGCGCAACACAGTTGTAGCTTGAGGCAAGCAGAGTTAGTGACGTCATCGCAGCCTACGATGGTGTTTCGAATTTTACATCCACTTAGATGTTTTCAGCCAATCAGAACACAGCCAGGTTAGTTAGAACCAGTTCTGGATGATTCAAGCCAAGAGATAGAACGTCAGTCGAGTTTGAAACGCTGAGCAGTACACAGTACACTCAAGCAGAAATCTCTCTCCTGAGAAAATTAGACAGCAGTACTTGTTGAATATTCAAATTCAATCAAGTAGCCATGGCCTGACATTGTCAAACAGGTAAATGAACATACTTCTGTTTCATCGTGATGTATTTATATTACTGTTGAAATTATGTTTGTGGAATTCGCTATGCATAGAATTGAATTGTTAGTCCCACGTTGCATGTCCACGTGGCGAAGACGACCGGCCGACGCCATGTTGTATTATGTTCGGATCCACTGTTGTTTAACCCATATGTATGCTTACAGACCAGTGGCTGTACCCGAGAATGTTTATACTATTATTATTTCTTTATGTGTATAGTTAGCCACGATTTAAATTAATAAATGTATAGGAAATTAGAGTGGAGATTCCAGAGGACCACAGACTTAGCAGAATGTTCATCGCTTATGTATAGAGATGTGGAGCTATCACTGAGGGCTACTTTGGCCTTCAGTGAGACGCTCTGCACAGACCTATTATACAGGGTTGTGCAGAATTTCGCCTCATAGGTTACAGACGAGCAGGCGTTATATCGTGAGCCCAACTCAGCAAAAGACAAAACTACTCATCGCTGAAGGTTGGCTGCCGAGGCATCTCCAGCATGTGCGCAGATAGCCCAACCGTCGAACCACAAAGTTAACGACGCCACGACAACCCAGTTTGTCCCAGAAGCGACCGCAACACAGCGCTTCAACCACGCAGTTAAGTGCCACAAGAAACAGTGCACTAAAACTCTGTATAAACCGGACCACAGTAGTCCACTCTTCAAGACTTCTGACCATTAAGGCAGAAAGTAACCAGTGCCCTATGATGAAAAAGTAGCTGCCTAGATTATCAGCGAGCGAACCATTCGCATTGACAATTGAACTTTTAAGTTAGTTTCGTACTTCGAATATCGTGTATAGAGTAGAAGAAACAAATGTGTGATTTTTACTGTTATCAAGTGGCTGGACTACATATTATTCATAGCCGTGTGAAAGCTAGTGTGACAGTGATCTTTTACCATTTTTCTATCTATCTCTGTACCCCAGCCTAAACACAGACTGAGCTAAACAAATAAATGTATTAAGTTAAGTCATAGGGAGATAACTAGCTATCCCCATCGACTAAGACGAGGAGGTAATAGCAGTCCATTGTGCAGAGCCCAGCAACAATAAAACCCCCGTCACACTTATTTCACCCACAGTTTCCCATTAAAAGGAGAAGAACCACCATGGTGCTTTGCATGTGATAAATCCTTTTCCATTGGCCGTTTCAGGTCTGAATGTGCTGATCTGTTTGATGCAAGAGAAACATATTTTGGTTCAATACCTTTCAAAGAGATTTTTAAAGTATGCTATGGTCAACACCTGTTTCAATTTTGACATGATGTTGGTTTGTTTTATCGCATATAAATCATGTCGTCTTGTTTTGTGTTGGTTGGATTGTATTGGTAAAACTGATTTTAGTCATTTGCTTGAAGGAAGAGAACATATTTTTAATTCATCAGATTTAAAGATGATTTTTGAAGAGGTTGAGTGTGAAAGTTCATTTGAATATTTAAGAGTAACAGGCTTGTTTTTTTTAATAGATTTGATCCATTTTATAATATTTTAAGATAACACCTCTCTGGTCCTGATTTGGCTCGGAAGAGTCCACTGGACCTTAAGCAATAACCATGTAATGTAATGTAATCTGTATAAGTGGACGTGATCACTGAGGGCTGTTTCTGCCAACAGTGAAACGCTATGCACACCTTTTGTAAACAAGGCGTTGCAGAAACTCGTCTTATGTTTTGAAGACGAGCAGGCTTTGTCCGAGGCAGGAGATAGACCACTGAGAGTCAACCCTGACATTCGACCTGCACTTGAGCATCGAGCACTGCGCTACGATAGCTCAGTAGTCAACAACCGAGACCAGGTGACAACAGCACCGCACCTCAACGATCCAGTTGTGCTCTAGAAAACGTACACAAACACTGATCTACAAGGACTGTGCAATAGTCCACTCTTCCTGAAAACGAACATTAGGCAAAACCAGAACAAAGCCCATTGATGACTCATTAGCAAGTATCGAGAACAGTAGCAAAATAGACCCATCAAAGAGCGAACCACTCGAAGTGAATCTTGGACTGTTAAGTTAATACTAGCTGTATTTCGTTTTGGACATTTAAGTTAATATAGTGATCAGGGAATTAGATATAGAGTAGAGAAAATAAATGTGTGATATTTACTGTTAACAAGTGGCTGGTCTTCCTATGTTTCATAGCCGTGCGAGAGCTAGAGTGTCAGTGAATCTTTACACTTTTCTCCCTATCTCTGTAACCATATCCTTCCACAGACCGGGCCAAACATATAAATGTATTAAGATTAGTCATTTAGTGATCTAACTAACCGATCCCCGCAGACGAAAGACGAGTGGGTAATAGCATTCCATTGTGCAGAGCCCAGCAACAATAGACCCACCGTCACAGCTTTGGATGTCATTAAGTTTTTCGTTCCAAACTACTTTTTACAGTTGTAATAAAACAAATATATCCCTTTTCATGAAACCACTTTGACCGTACTCCACGAAGGTCTTGATCTTTTACCTTTGCATACTAATGAGCTGCATAAACTGATGACGTCACTGAAAGAGATTAGTTCCCCACCAGGAAACGAAATCACGTTCACAAGCTACGAACCCATTGTCTTTCGGGAGAATAGCTACATTGGTCACATTGATGAAAAGGACTTAAAGCTACGCCTGACAACGACGCAAAGTCTGCCCTTACTACTACTACTGCAATGTCGGCTCTGGTGACGTGGCCACACCATCGGAGTTTCAGTTTCTTCACCATTGTGAGCATGTCATCGTGTTTGTTACGTTGAAACGCGAAGGATAGTATGTCTGAAACGCGCACGATAGATCTAATCGTTTTGCTTTGCAAAGTATTCAATAATATAATGTATTTACCTTTGATTTGAGTTTGCGTTGTTGTTAGAAGAAGCTTTGTATAACGTTGATGATTTTTGTTGGTCGATATTGTTGGAGAATTCTCTAGGTCTGCTTGTTTACTATCGATCGAAGTTTCGCGATATTTGAGAACATTCTTGGACAGAAAGGAAAATTGTATGACGTAAAACAGTGATGACGAATTTATTTATGATTGGTTATAATTGCGTCATACTCGATCGTTCCACCGTGTTCTGGAGTAGAGAAAAACTATATATTCGATGCTCTGTGTGAGAGAAGGGGGAGAGTGAAAAGGCGATTGTATGCAGTTGTTGATGAACGCTGAATAAAGTTTGAAAACTACATACGAAGACTTTGCCTTGTTGCTGAGTGAGCAGGCTGCGTGGATAAATGAATCTGAGTTACACCTTATCAGGACTTCAGCATTGGGGCTGAATCAACTACTGATAGAAAAACAACATTTCTTGTGTGATGGTCTGTCGGACTTCGTCGTTGGTGATGTGCTGGGTATAGGAAATGCCCGGAAGTCTTCTGTATATATATATATATATATATATATATATATATATATATATATATATATATATATATATATATATATATATATATATATATATACTACTCAAAAAAATTGAAGGGCACTCTCATATTTCATGTACAGGGCCGGACCTGGGAAAAGTCGAAGGGGGGGGGGGGGGGGGATTACAGATTCAACGAAGGCGCGAAGCGCCTAGCCTTCTAGGGGGGTTCGGGGGCATGCTACCCCGGAAATTTGTGTTTTCAAGGATGCAAAATGGTGCAATCTGAACCTTGAAAAAGCCATTTGTGATGGTCTGGGACTTCGAGCTTTTTGAACAATTGAACTGACAAACTCTGGGGTACAAAAATTATCCTCTGCCCCTCCCTTAAAAAAAACACCACACACACACACACACACACACACACACACACACACACACACACACATTTATTTATTAGCAGAGATGTTTTGTATACTATTATTATTCACTACTTTTTGTTGATCGTTAACGGTATAACGCTTTACCTTGTAGTTTATGAACATCACCGCCCTGCTTTCACTTTCAGTCTTGCTGCACTAGGTTCCTCGGCATTAGTACCATTTGTGAATTGTATTTTCTGGCAAAACAGTTCACTGCCTCTTTGAAGTCAATATCAACATCCCTGTGCACTTTCAGTAAAGCAAGTCCATTGAGTCTCTGTTGCCCAGTGATGTTGCTAGAAATGTTCAGCATAGGCCATTTGGCCGATTCAGTCACAAACCTTTAGGACATTTTGAAAATCTTTCGGCCATCATTTTGACTTCTTTCCAACACCAAACGAGAGGCCACTGACAAGTTTCGGTTTCGTTTTTGGCGGCATTTCGAAAACAAAAAGTATTATTGCCGGAAGCACGCCGTTCGCAACAAGGGGAGTTACTCTAACTCTCTCTGCTGATGCATGTGTCGTCTTCTTGGAGCTTCCGACACGCGATGTTCAACAATAACTCATAACACCTTTATTTATCCGATAGGAAATTAATATGGCCAAAAGCAATAACGACGAAACAGACATGAGACAAGCAAAAAACGGCCAAAGGGTGGCTGATTGAGGCATAAAACCTTAGGACTGCGGGCCGGTCAGAACATGACTCTTTTCGAAATTTTAGAAATTTATCGGTGAATGGCCGATTTGCCGACGAAAACGACATCACTGGTTGCCCCAATGTTTGAACGCTCACACTCGGTAGTAGTGAAAGGCAGGGTGCAAAGGTTCTTTAGCATGATGAACAGGTTGGGATAATAATCCCTGTCACAATGTTTCAGTGCTTCTGATGCCGTGGACGGGATGATAGCTGTCGCATTCTCAGCAACACTTCACCATTTGCAAACCCACCGTTGGTATTCTGCATCAAGGGTAGCGTTGTCTGGTAGGTCAGACTCCCACAACATTGCCAGTGTCTTCACCCCTTCTGGAACCTGCATGAAACCATTCTGGTTGTCCATTAAAGTGCTTGGCCCCAGACAGGACCATCAACTGCTAGGTCAGCATTTTTGAACCTCGAGTCCATTTCGGTTGGCAGGTGTTCCAAGAAAGGAATGGCGATGCTAATCTTGAAATATTCTTCTGGAGTGGCCGCCGGTTGGTTGTCACGGAGCTGTCGGGATGCTTGACGAGGAACAATAACATCAGTTGTCAAAGCATTTGCCATTTTGCTGACTTCACCAAACCAGGCAACGAACGCTGTGTCGACATCTCTTCTAATAGAAGACATGCAGTTACTGACCTCTTTGATTTCCCTGTAGGCATCGACAACATCAGATTTTGTCCTTTTCTGCAGCTTCACTGTCAAGGGTTTTAAGTAACGCAAACAATTGCGGACGACAGCGAATGCAACGAGGAAAACACTGCTGCTCAAGATGTGGAGAAAGCCAGTTGCCTTGGTCAATGTCTCACTGTCCCAATTGTCACTGTCTTCACACATTTGTCCCAAACAGTCGTGAACAACCAGGAAGAGAGTTGTATAAACCTCCAGTGCTTCATGTTTTTCTACCCATCTTGTTCTGCACAGATCAACAAGCTTTGTCTTTGCCGTGTTAGGCTGAGATGCTTTGATGGTATCTTCCAGTTTTCTTTGTCTCTTTGGAGAGTTTGAGAAAAACAGTGACAGTTCACTACATTTCTTTTATGAGACAAATTTGGGTTTTAAAATGTACCCATCTTCTGAAATGGAGCTTGATGAAAACCAGCATGAAAATCGCCTACTGCCATCAGCATGATTTTTTCAGTTTCGGCATTTTCGGGGAGACAGCAAAAGTAAAGTGTTATCAAAGAAAATAGATCTAGGTGTAAACTTCCCTCCACAAACCTTAATTACGTCAGACGTCTTTTCACTGATCGTTCTCGGAAAGAAGTGCATTGAAGGAGAGCAGCTCTTTTGGGTACCTGGTCGATTCAACGGAAATCCATTTCAACGATGTTTTTGGACGATTCAGCGATGGTCATTTCAACGGATGTTCGTTACAACGAATTGTCATAATTATCAACTTAGCATCTTAATTAATATTTCTAAAAAGTTGTTTTGGGGGGATTAGGGCAGTATCAAGGTGAAGGTGCTGGAAGAGGCTTGCGGCCAGAACAAGAAAATATGGCTGCATTTACTAATTTAGGCTTAGGGGTTGGGTTACTTGGTCGTTTCAACGGGAAAACGCTTTGTACGTTTCAACGGATCCCTTGAAATGGATTTCCGTTGAATTATCTATAAATAACTCTTTGTACCTTGGACCAAAAGTGACTAAAAACTGCAATGTTTAAAAAATATATATATTAAAACTCTTTGCATTTTTTTGTACTTTGTAACCCCACTCCCTGGGTCCGGCCCTGATTTAGTTTAATTCTTGTTTGCTGCTATCAATAATATTGCTTATATTGCTTATTTCAAAACTTATCCTGTACAGTAACATTCAAGACAATCTTATTCTGACAAGTAATCACATGTGTGAGTTTTGAACTTTCGGCACTGAGTTGAAAAACAAACCCAATTTTTACCCAAAAAATTACCCTAATTTACTGTTGTCTTGCTAATAAAGCAAACTTTTCAAAATTAAAAAGTGATTTGCACGAGAAAGGCTTGCATTTTCGGAGTTCAGTTCAGCAATCGGCGGTTTTTTCTGGGTATAAATGGCAGCGCGTTTGCTACTTTTCTAACCATGCCCCCAAGGCGACGATTGACTGATGCGGATAGAGGCAGAGCTATTGCATCAGGAAGGGGTGGGGGTGAGAGGAGTTGGCAGGCAGGCGGCTGGGAGTGTTCTACTACGTTGTCCAAAGGCTGCGGGAGCGCTTTAACAACACTGGAAGCGTCCAAAAACCAAGAAGGTTCGGACGCCCCCGCGTTACCACTGCAAGAAAAGACCATTTCATCACCCTGTCAGCTCTGAGGATGAGGTCCGCTACAGCAAACACCATGATCAGAAGACAGCTTCACCCAGCCAGCAATGTTAACGTCAGCGACCAGACAATTCGCAACCGTCTACACGAGGCAAACCTGCGATCAAGACGACCAGCAGTACGGCCTTTGCTCACCCCAGCTCACCGTGCTTCGCGTTTGGCATGGGCTCGGCGTCATTTGGTGTGGACTAGGCAACATTGGTCAAGGGTGCTCTTTACAGACGAGTCTCGGTTCTCCTTGTCTTTCAACGACCGTCGAGTGAATGTTTGGAGGCGTCCACGGGAGCGTTTTGCTGATGCGACGGTGCGCGAGCATGGCCGCTTTGGTGGTGGATGTCATGATGTGAGGTGGCTTCGCATTAAACTTCAGAACACCCCTGCTCCAAATTCATGGCAATTTAAACGTATTGGCTACAGGGATGACGTCCTACAACCTAGGGTTCTCCAAGCTCTGCGGGCCATTGGGGAAGGTGCCATACTACAGGACGATAATGCCAGACCCTACCGAGCGCGTATCGTCAATGACTTCCTGCAGCAACAGCACGTCATAAGGATGGATTGGCCGGCTCGATCACCCGATTTGAACCCCATAGAACATCTGTGGGATGCCTTGGGTCGACAGACACGGGCAAACCTCCCTCCAGGAGCTAACCTTGAAGTTCTGGCCCAAGTTCTCCAGCAAGAGTGGTTGGCCATCCCAGGAAACATCCTCCATAACCTGATACGGTCCATGAGACAACGATGCCAAGACTGCATTGATGCAAACGGTGACCACACTCGATACTGACTCAATAGATTGTTGGTTTCTAAAGTTTTGATTTTGTAAATGAGGGGTATGTCCAGTTAAATTGAATTTACTCGAATTTTAAGCGACTGATGTCTAAACTCTTTTTTTGTTATTGATGCAGAAATGATTGCAATAAAATATGATGAACTAATAAATTGAATTCGTGTTTCTGATTTAAAGAGAGACCCATATGTCCAAGTGGCCCTTGTATTATTTTGAGTAGTATATGTATGTATGTATGTATGTATATATATATATATATATATATATATATATATATATATATATATATATATATATATATATATATATATATGTGTGTGTGTATGTGTGTATGTGTGTATGTATATAATAGGTAAATATGTGAGAGTGGGTGTGTGATAGTGTGTGTGTGTGGATGTGTGTGTGATAACGTCATTGCTGATAGATCTTAATCACTGTAGATATCATCATCATTATTTATTTTCAGTTTAGTGTTGTTATGGTTTTATTGGTTGAGATTTTATATGCAGATGGACATTGCACTAAGAATTACCTTGCAGGTGTTTGTGGGGACAATAAAGATTCTGTATTCTGTATTTATTGTAAAGTGACAGGACCGGCTGGTAGACCGCCTTCAGTGTTACCACTAGGGTTGTTTTGGCAGATCTTTTATGCGGATCAGGGGTGAGTCCTCTTTTACTTCTCTGGTCTTGATTTGGCTCGGAAGAGTCCGCTGGACCTAAAGCAATAACCATGTAATGTAAAACGTTCTCTGAACTTATTTCCATTCCAAAGGCTCTGGAGGTGGTGTCAAGCCTCTGTACAAGCTGTTCAAGTTCTTGTTCCTCTTCAGCCAAACCATCAATGTCATCTGCAAAACGGAGGTTGGAGATTGATGTACCCCCTATGCTGACTGTGCCTTAGTGATCTGAAAGGGCATCTGACATTATGCGCTTCAGGAAGATGTTGAAGAGTGTTGGAGAGAGTAGGCATCCTTGACCACTGAACTAAATAAACTTATTTTAGATCAGTGTCCTTGACGCACGCTGATTGTTGTTCTGAACCAGTTCCCAATGGCGCTGTTGTGGAGGACTGCACTTGCACTGGTAGCCTTGTCATACAGACTTTTGATGACTTCAATAATGCTAGGGTTGATGTTGTACACTCTCATGGTTGCCCAAAGAGCTGCACCCCAGACTCGGTCAAAAGCTTACTTGAAGTCTATAAATACATAATATAGATGTTGGTGTTGTAGGTATTTCTCGCAGATTATTCTGAGGTTGAAAATTTGCTCAGTGGGACTTCGCCCTGCCATGAATGCTGCTATGATTTGTTCTGCTAGGGGTTTCAACCTGTTGAGTATTATTTTCAGGATGACCTTGCTGGGATGGCTGATGAGGCTGATGGTGCGGTAGTTTTCACATCCCTGAAGGTTACCCTTTTTGGGAGGAGTGATGACAAGCGACTGGGTCTATGGTGTAGGCCTGGCCTGGCCACTCCCTACTCTGCCAGATCTTGTTACAGATAATGGATGGTGATGGCGTCAATCATCATTTCTCCTCCTGCTTGAAGCAATACTGCAGGTATGTTGTCCACTCCCACTGACTTCCCCTTCTTCAGCGATTGCACTGCTGCCTCAACTTCTCGGAGAATTTGGAGGATTTCTTCCTCTTCTCTGTTCTGGGGCCATTCTTGAACTGATGGGTCTGCCTTTGTAGTTGTAAAGGTTGATATGCACATTGAAAGTAAATTCATTATTCAATCAATATTTAAATTATTGTCTATTCACAGATTCCTCCTTCATTTCTTCATTTTGTGTAGGGGAAAGTCTTCAAAGTCCAAACACTTATTTCACGTTGCCACTGAATAGCTGCCCGAGAATTTTCGCTAGGGATGATTATTTATTATGACTTTTGACTCTATAAACCATGTCAGTTTTGGTGTTTGAGATAGGAGTTTGCACTCTTTCCTGAACGTGGTGTGGATTAAGTAGTTTAGTCTGATTCCTTATTGAGCCTCTATTCTATTGTGGCTTACCTTGGAAGAAGTGAACATTGGCATTTTGATGGAATTAAATTAGAAGTAGTCAACGATTATTGTTACCTCTGTTTTGTATTTACTACTATGTTAAGATATAAAACTGGCACCAACCACTTAGTTAACAAAGTAAAAAAGCTGTGTTTAGTTTATGCCGTTTATTTCAAAAGATAAAAGAAATGACCAATGATACACTCTTTAAAATATTTGATGCTATAGTTCAATCGATATTATTATATTGATCAGAGATTAGGGGTACTCATAGATTAGATACGTTAGAGAAAGTTATGGCTTGTAAACATTATCTAGGTGTTCCAGCTCGCACTCCAAACAAAATGGTTTACAGCGAACTTGGTCGATTTCCATTATACATTAACTCCTGTGTTCGTAGCCTTAGATATTGGCTGAGACTGTTAGAAATGGGTCAAGACAGATTGCCAAAGCAAGCTTATGAAATGTTAGTTAATTAGACACAAATGGTAAACAGACATGGGCTGCGGATATTCGTAACATTTTGTCAATTAGTGAGTTTTATGTTTAAATAAAGATTACAAGATATTTTTAGACAAGAATGGGAAGCAGCAATTGATGAGAAAGACAGATATGCATTGTTTCGCTCATTTAAAGCAGAATGTAACCAAGAGTCGTACATTATAGATATTGATATTTATTGTTTTCGTGTAGCCTTAAGACAGTTTAGATTTGGAGTTCTACCAATGAATAACAATATGCATAGGTATAGTGAGAATGCATTAAATAAGATCAGATGTGTGACTTCTGTAAGTGTCAACTGGAAGATGAACATCATTTTGTTTGTCCATTGTACAATGATCTGCTCAGCAGATTCATAAACAGCCTAACGTCTGTTGCATAGTCGCTTGTAAATTATGACTCTGGCAGATATCGCTCTCTTAGCAAATACATCCATTACGCAGTAGCAAGAAGGAAGAAACTTTTTGACGCAACATTGATTTCATGAACCTTCTCTTAGCAAGTACATCCATTATGCAGTAGCAAGAAGGAAGAAACTTTTTGACGCAACATTGATGTCATGAACCTCTATTATGCAACGAATGCTGATTACCTATGTAATCTAATTTATTATGTAGGCTACAATTTGCCCTCTTCTGTGTATTACTTTCATATATTTTACAGACGTCAATCCCCAATGTAATATATGTCAACATATTAATTTAATTAATGTATTAAATAATATACGGAAAACTAAAGGAACTTAACTGATACAATATTTATCGTTATCAATGTTTTTATTGGATGATGCAATAATTATTGTCATTTATGTAGGTATTAATTTATGTATTCTATTTTCTATTTTTAGAGGTTAATTCTTTTTGTAACAAGCACTATTTTATGTTTACAAAAACTTTCTCTAATTTAATGTGAGCGGAGTTTGAATTTCTAGTTTGAATTTGTTGTATTTTGAGAAAATATCACTGTTTGAGAATTTGGTGAAGGAATGGTCTACCCTCTCCCTCGGTTCCTTGGTGTGCATATGGGCCCAAGGCCGTGAAACGCATTAAAATCTGAAGTCTGAACTCTGTCCTCCTATGTCCTTTGCCTAAATCCGAAACTTATAAAAACAAAGTTTTTCTCACCTGTGAAGAAGTTGCTGTGGTTGTAGCGGTCACGGTTTTTCAAAAAGTCTGCAGGAGATGCAGTCACGACAAAGTTGGCTGGAAAAAAAATCAATCCACGTCATATTACATCATTTTACTGTTAACAAAAAGGTGGACTTTGTGCTCTATCCCGAAGAAAAAATATTCAGAACGCGTTCAGCATAAACTTTACGCAACGTCTAGTTTCTTGAGCAATGACGTACAAGTGATGTCTGCTGAATGACTGAATACATCGTGTAATAATTATGAGTGGTGATTTCGCAGAAATAAATAAAACAACCACCACAAATGTTTTTAAAGGGTGTTTACCCAAAGTAACATAATATAGGGGATTTTTATATAGCGGATACTCCAGGCTATGACCAGACTCACCACGCTTTACATAGTCATTACATATAAGTACATGCACTCGATAAAACATCGCTTTAGCTACAATACACCAAAAGACAGAACAGTAAGGGTACAAATTATTTACACTTATGTACACAAATTACAATTTACAACTATGTACACAAATGACAGAAAAGACAAATAGAATAGCAAAAACATATTCACAGCTATTTATATGCCCGGTTAGGCCCAGGAGGAAAAACAGTATAAATATGTACAGCCGTGTATACACTAACGGATCAGACAGAGACAAAGAGGAGAGAATGGCAGCGGGATACAGATCATTCTGAATAGTGAAGTTTGAAGAGGTGGGTTTTGAGGGCCTTTTTGAATGCTTGTGTTGATTGTATGTTGCGGATATGGGAGGGAAGGGAGTTCCACTGCTTAGGTGCGGAGTAAGCGAATGCACGTTGGCCGTATGTCTTAGTGCGGGTGACGGGAACCTTGAGTGTGCGAGTGTCAGCAGAAGATCTTAAAGTGCGTGAAGGGGAGTAGACAGACAGTAGATCAGCAAGGTAGGAGGGACAAGAATCTGTGAAGAAGTTGTGACAGAGAACAGAGAGTTTGTACTCTATGCGTGCTTGCACAGGAAGCCAGTGAAGGGAATGTAGTAGAGGTGTGATGTGATCGCGTTTCTTAGCTCGGAATACTAGTCTAGCTGCTGAGTTCTGAACCTTTTGTAGCTTGTCAATGATGTGTTTTGGGGAGCCAGCGAGGAGAGAGTTGCAATAGTCAAGACGAGAAAGGACGAGAGCGCAGACTAGGGTTTTGGTGGCAGTGAGCGTAAGATAGTGGCGAAAGGAGCTGATTTGGCGTATGGCCGTGTATGCAGAGCGACAGATGTTGGAGATGTGGTTGTTGAGGGACAGGTCATCGGAGAGAATGTAGCCGAGATTTCTTGCTGAGGATGAGAACTGAATGTTTGTTGTCCCTACTGTAAGCCATGTTGGGAGAGGCGGGAGTGAGGAGGAGGTGTTGTGCTTGTGAATGAGGAGGGCTTCGGTTTTATCGTCATTAAGCTTAAGCTTGTTGAGTTTCATCCATGACTTAATGTCTGTGATGCAGTTCTCCAAAGTCTGAACAGTGGAATTAATGAGAGAGGGGGCTGTGGATTTATAAAGTTGTGTGTCGTCTGCAAATGACTGACTCTCAACAGCATGCTTTCTAAGCAGGAGAAGCAGTGGCTTGGTGTACAGAGTGAATAACACCGGCCCTAAAACGGAACCCTGAGGCACGCCGCACACCAAGTCTGCTGTGCTGGAGAAACAGCCATCGACAGTGACTGCTTGCGATCTGTCGGAAAGATATGAGTGGAACCAAGCCAGGACCGAGCCGGAGATTCCAAAGTAGTGTTGAATAGTGTTAAAGAGAATGTGGTGGTCGACTGTGTTAAAAGCGGCTGAGAGGTCTAGTAAGGTGAGAACGGAGACGTTACCATTATCTAAGGCCAGCAACAGATCGTTGGTTACCTTTAGGAGGGCTGTCTCAGTGCTATGGAAGGGTCGGTAGGCAGACTGGTTGGGGCAAAGTAAAGCGTTATCATATAGGTAGGCAAACAGTTGTTTGAGAACAATTTTTTCTATGACTTTGGACAGGAAGGAGAGGTTTGAAACAGGTCTATAGTTCTTTAGATTATTTTTGTCTAAACTTGGCTTTTTAAGGAGGGGTTTGATGACAGCCGTTTTGAGCACAGACGGAACAACACCAGAGGACATACTCTCGTTGATAATGTGGGTAATGGTCGGGAGTAGAGGGTCAAGATTCTCTATCAACATGGGGGTAGGAATGGGGCCAAGAGAGCAAGATGTTGGTTTTGAGCTTAAGATGACTTTCTTGACTTCTTGCTCTGTTATTGGTTGAAAAACTTCCATCTTTGCGGTAGTGAGGGAAGGTGAGAAAGGGTTAATGAGTGGGATCTCATGGCTGTCAAGAGCGTCCCTTATGTCAGCCACTTTCTGTGTGAAATAATTACAAAATACATCTGGGAGCTGACATGGTGGATGCGTGGATGGGAGTGATGTTGCATTGCTCTTACCCTTTAGCTGATTGCAAATGTTGAACAACTGTTTACAAGTTTCGCTGCTGCTAATTCTGTCTCTAAAGTACCGGGTTTTGGCAGTCTGGACTATTTTAGTGACCCGTTTTTTTGCAGCAGTGAAAATCTGCTTGCTGACTTCTAAACCCGATTTAAGCCACTTTTTCTCTGCTTTGCGTCGGTGTTTCTTCGCCTCGGAGAGCTCGTCCTTGATAGACTCGTACTAGGGTGCTGAGCGTGTTGCCTTGACCTTTTTCTGGGCCACGGGGGCGTGCCGATCAAGCACCGCATGAAGTGTACTATTCAGCTGATCCACAGTGGGGCAGAGTTCTGGGGTCACTTTAGCGGTAAGCTCTTGCTTGAAAGCATCCCTATCCATGGTACGCAGGCTGCGAACCTCCCTGAACATGGGGGGAGGAAGGGGGGCTGCGACGTTTAGTTCGCACACGACACAGAAATGGTCATATGTTACTGAAGTTGATCTAACCACATTATCCTGAGGCCTATGCATAACCCAATCTATGATGTGACCACGGCTGTGGGTGGGTTCTGTGACTGACTGAGAAAGACTAAACTGATCTAAAAGTTCAATCATTTTTGCGGTGGAAGGTTGCTGGGGTTGGTCAAAGTGAAAGTTAATGTCTCCTAAAACTATGTATGTTCCTGACAGTGTGTTGCAATAATCGAGCAGGACTGGAAATTCTTGGTGAAAAATTGCATCAGTTAATTTATTCTTCTTGCTTGGAAAGGTGCGATATATGCATATGAAGTGAATGTTCTGCTGTGGGACGGACAAACTGAGGTGAACAACTTCAAAGGACGAGTGAGTGAATGCGAAGTCTGTGATGAAACCAAGGTGACGGGACAGACTGTTTCTGTAAATGATAGCGAGGCCTCCACCGCGATTTGAGCGAGGTAACGAACATACAGAATAGCCAGAAGGGGTTAAATCAGAGCATTTACCCTCGTCACCAGTCTGCCGAAACCAAGTTTCTTGTATGAACATGATGTCAGTCTGCGTGTCTGAGATGAATTCATGCAAAGCCATACGTTTTTCGTTAGGACCCAGTGATTGAGCGTTGAATATTGCAACGCGTAGAGGGCTGTGGCTATCGAGGTGTGAAGATAGTGGTTGAGGGGAGAGGTTGATGTGAATGAGATTGTCTGTGTTACAGCGGTGAGTCTCAGGCCTAGTGATACACTCTTTGTGTGATGCAATATGTAGCGTGGGGTCAGTGTTGGAAAGCATAGGCGATCTGTTTGATAAGATAAGATAAGATAAGATAACAATTTTATTTTGCAAGGGTAAAAGAGTAAGCGCTGGATGCGCTTTTTTACATCTTGCCCTTGGGGCTTGTAACAAGAACTATTAAATACAACAAATGAATGTTATAACATTAACATCATGGAACAATAACAAATAAACAATATCATCATGAAATAAATATTTTAAATTTAAAAAAAAATTAAATCATATTATTGTTGTTAATTTTAACAACAAATAACGTTTATTTAATTTTTAATGTGTTTTAAGAGACGTGTTCTAAATGATGTAATTTTATATTCTGGAGTGCGAAGATCGTCAGGAAAGTTATTCCACAGAGTTGAACCAGAATAAGCTAGACTAGTTTTGAAAAGATCAATTCTTGGAAGTGGAACATTTAATTTTGTGGACGATCTGGTTTTTTGGGAAAAAAGAGAACAAAGATAGGAAGGTGCATTGCAAGAAAGGATCTTGTGCATGAAAACCCCTTTATTAAATTTTAGTCTGTTGGCAAGAGGTAGAATATTAATCCGTTTATAATCATCTGGAGATATTTTTTGTTTAAGAATAATTTGTTTAATTGCACGTTTGTGAACTCTAAGTAAAGGCTTCATTGCATTGCCACTAGCAGAATCCCAAATAGTAGAGGAATAATCAATAAATGGTTGAATATGACCAGAATAAAAAAGTTTACGAGAATGTAAATTTAATAAATGTTTAATTCTTGATAACTGATAAGTCCTTTTCGAAATGGTTTTACTAACATTTAAAATATGATTGATCCAGGACAAATTATTGTCTAAAGTTATACCAAGAAGTTTATGAAATTGTACTTCATCAATTGTTTTATTGCAAATTTTTAATGGACGAAGCTTTATAGATAAATTTTGTCTTTTTTGTCTTGTTGTAATTAGCATGGATTTCATTTTGTCTGGATTGAGGGCCATGTGGTTGGATTCAGTCCATTCTTGTAGTTCAATAGCCCCTTGTTGTAAGGAGGAGCACAGATGATTCAAGTCTGTATTTTGAGAGTGTAATGTAGTGTCATCAGCAAAGAGTTCACAAGAAGTAGAAATATGAAGGGGGAGATCATTTATGTAGATAGAAAATAACAAAGGTCCTAAAATAGATCCTTGTGGTACTCCAGCTTTAACAATTTCAAATTGTGATTTTTTGTTATTTATATAAACACACTGTTCTCTGTCAGAAATAAACGATTTTAGAAATTCAAGCGATTTAGAATGAATGCCATATAATTGTAATTTACGTAGAAGAAGGTCATGATCTATTACATCAAAAGCTTTTGCAAAGTCAACAAATAATGTTCCAGACAATTTTCCCTGATTAATATTATTTAGCCATTGTTCTATCATAGATGTAAGAGCCGTGTGACAAGAATGTTTAGCTCTAAAACCTGATTGATTTTCATGTAAGAGGCTGTTTTTAGTGAAATGATCAAGAATATTATTATTTAAGTGCTTTTCAAGAGGCTTAGAGAGAGTAGAAAGAATCGAAATAGGTCTATAGTTCGATGGGTCAGTGCTATCTCCATTCTTAAAAAGGGGTATAACTTTAGCTCTTTTAAACATTTTAGGAAAATATGATCTGGCTATGCATAAGTTGTATATATACGTTAAAGTGTTAGTAATGAATGACGCGGACAATTTTAATATTTTACTATCCAATTCATCAACACCTTTTGAGTTTGTTTGCTTAAGGTTTCTTAGTGCTTTATATACAAATTCTGTAGACAAATACGGAATATCTCTCTTGTTTTTAATATTCTTAGAGTGACAAAAGTCTGTTAATTTTTTTAGAGTGTTTTCTTTTGATTTGTCAATAGTAATAATTCTGTCAGACGTTTTAATAAAATGTAAATTCAGAGTATTAGGAGAAATATCTGTAATTACCTTTGATATACTTGATTTGTTTGTTAAGTGATGAATTGCTGTCCAAATCTTTTTAGAACTGTTTTTGGACGATATTAAATTTGTAATAAATGTTTTCATTTTCTTTCTTTTTAGTGAAGTTACTGCATTTCTTTGTTTCTTATAATCATATTCTTTACCGCTTTTCTTTAAATAATCTCTCAAATAAATGGCCTTTTGTAGTTCTGTGTCTAGCCATGGCGGTTTAGTATAGTATTTAACTCTTTTGGTATAGATAGGAGCATGCATATTGTATATATTCATAAATGTATCATACCAGTATGATAAAGCATTTTCAGGGTCAGTAAAATTATAAACATTTGAGAGACCGCTGTTGCTGAGATCAAAGAGAAAATCATTTTCATTAAATTTTGAAAAAGATCTGTATGTTATTGTTTTATGTCCTGGTTTTGGAATTTTAGCTCCTTTCTTTTTCCAGGTTAAACAAACAGGATAATGATCACTGCAAGCAAATACTGGCACACAAACTTCTACAACATGCGTCTTGTTATTTGTATATATATGATCAATGAGTGTGCTAGAAGTCGCAGCTACTCTGGTTGGTCCTGATACTAGTTGTTCAATGTTGCAAAGTTTGATAGTATCAGTCCAGTGTTTATTAGGTTTATACAGGTCAATATTAAAATCCCCTAAAATGAAGAAATCTTTAGATTCTAATATTAGAGCATCGATCATAGAAGTGAAGTTATTAATCCAGTCTACATGTACATCAGGATGTCTGTATAAGAATCCAATGATTATTGGTGCTGAATGTTTTATATTTACTTCAAGCCAAATAGACTCAATCTGATGCTGTTCAATGTGATGCAGACGCTTGAAATTAATTGTTTCGCTAATGTATATTAATAAACCAGTTTCTTGAACTTTTGT
Organism: Oncomelania hupensis; assembly: GCA_036898135.1. NCBI lineage: Eukaryota > Metazoa > Mollusca > Gastropoda > Littorinimorpha > Pomatiopsidae > Oncomelania > Oncomelania hupensis. The sequence goes on from JBAHVR010000302.1 coordinate 252,679, forward strand.
TCTATGGCGTATTATTGAAGAATAACCTGGTACCGACATTTCAGACTCAACAGTGTTATTGCACAGCCAGGATTCAGAGAAGCCAAATATGTGAAATGGTGTATTATGGTTGTTTAAAATTGATGCTATTTCGTGTGTTTTGTTGTTTGCGTGACATATATTAAGATGGCCAATTCGAAAACCATCTTTGGAAGGCCATGTTGTAAGCGACATTTCATATACTAATATAGATATATATATAGAGAGAGGTAAAACAATGGAGGAAGGTGGGCAGGGGTTGGGGAAGGAGGTTTTACAGAAAAAAATAAAATTAAAAAACCTAAATTTTAGTAGTTGGGAGAGAAGACGGATGGGTGCGAGGGAACCAGAACAAGTACAATACAATATATATATTAAGTTAAAAGAGAATTGGCATAAACAATTAATATTATCAACAAATACTGGATTCAAATGCTGGACGTCAATACTGAAAGTCACGAGATACAGTAAAACACTGATCAATATCCACTCAAGTCTTTGCAGCAAGTCATTAAGTAGGTGTTAGGAGATGTATCAATGTCTTTGTGTGACAACACCTGAAATAGTAGTATGAAATCACTACAATGAATTATACAGTACAACAATGCTATTAAAACTTATTATAAAAGTCCAGCTTGTAGGCCATTGATATGCTACGTTTAAAATGTAATCTCTCTCTCTCTCTCTCTCTCTCTCTCTCTCTCTCTCTCTCTCTCTCTCTCTTTCATGTTGAAATGCTATAGATGATTTTGTCAGTGTGGAAGTTGAAAGGACAACAGGGATAGACGAGATGTTTTGTTTACGTTTGCCTCCCCAACTAGTCCGTTTTCTGGGCAAATGACGGCCGATCGATAACTCTTTTAATCGGAACACAAGGTCGGGAGCAAGCTGTGAACATTTCGACTTCAATGACAATAGCTTATCGCGTGTGTAGCTTGTGGATGGAATTTCGGAACACAATGGCGGACTATGTGGGTGCGATATAGCACAATGAACGAAGCGAAAAAACGATAGAGTAAACAAACGAACATAAAAAGAGAGGCAAAGCAACGCTACACTTACTTGAGGATCCATGAGACAATAATTACACAATACAAAACTCACAACAAGACACAGTAAACACCGCAAAATCACAAAATTCAGTAGAGCTCGGGTCGTGCACAGCCTGTTGGCGTCAACCGGAAGTCTCATCCAATATATATATATATATATATATATATATATATATATATATATATATATATATATATATATATATATATATATATATATATATATATATATATATATATATATATATATATATATATATATAATGAGTACTCCGTCTCTTTCTCGTACACACACACAAATCACTTACGTCCAATCTACTGCTGAGAAACAGAGCAATTTTATCAACAAGTTGTACTCGTGGATGCGCAGGTCGTTAACCCTGGGAGAAGGTAAGAAAACTGTGGTTTACCACTTATAGCACAATACAGTACAAAACCACACGATACAAGACAATAAATGCAGTAGAATAAACTTACAAGCCAATGCAACGTTTTTGTTAATAAAAACTGATAAATTAATGGCCTCTGCTCGCTAACCGTACATTTGTTATAAGTTCCAAAATGACAGGCCAACACCTATATATAGATATAGTTAGGTAGGTAGGCAGGCAGGCAGTCACACACACACATAGATAGATAGATAGCTGGATAAATAGATAGATAGATAGATAGATAGATAGATAGATAGATAGATAGATAGATAGATAGATAGATAGATAGATAGATAGATAGATAGATAGATAGATAGGTGTGTGTGGGTGGGTGAAACGTTTAAAAACCTTTTCTACTATATAACTTGCGAGATAGAAATAGAGAGAGAGAGAGAGAGAGAGAGAGAGAGTGAGAGAGAGAGAGAGAGAGAGAGAGAGAGAGAGAGAGAGAGAGAGAGAGAGTCGTACCTTTCAAAGTACGCCCAGTCCTTTTCAGTGGAACCAACTGTGTGCAGAAATAACACATTCTTTTGTATTACTACGTGACAATTCACTGTTAGTATAGCTATAGGTCTTATATGTCGTTTACAAAATAACACAAAAACAAAAAAAAACACAAAAAAACCCAACGTATCCTCATTATAATAAATCATTTTATGTTTCTTCGAATATTATTTACTTTCGACTCTGGCAACGTCTCGGGGGTTTCCTCCAAGTACCCCGATTTGCTCTCCCAGCAACATTTCTAAAAGTACAGTACTACTAATGTTGGGTTGGATTTGGGCGCGCCACAGGCTGCGATTACGCCTTCCCCTGGGGAGGCGGTCCAGAATTTCCCGATAAAAATGGACAATAATGTATCAACAATCAAATCATCATCATAGTAGTAGTAGTAGCAGTAGCAGTAGTAGTAACAGTAGTTGTAGTGTGAGGACACAATAGGCCGTGAAACCTTTGCGAATGTTGTTTCTTTGAGTGATTTAATTACTTTATTGATCTGTTATGCATGCACATTTTCCTACACATCAGTAATCATAGCTAAAGAAAGTTCTGTTTACATTTTGGTAAATCATCCAACTGGATTTTTGAAAGAATTTGTGTTAGGTGCCTTTTTTTTAAAAAGAAACTGGTAAATCATTCCAAAAGGTAGCTACTCCGTTAGAATTTAAACAAAACTTCCGCAGGTTAGTATTGCAGTACTGTACAAAGATTTCCCTTCAGAATTTGGGGTTATGTCACAAAACGGTGCTGCAAAAAAGACAATCCAATTTAATTTAGGTTGTCAATGCCATTATTACTTTTAAAAACTATCATCATCATCACCATCACCATCATCATCATCATCATCATCATCATCATCATCGTCATCATCATCGTCATCATCATCATCATCATCATCATCAGAGCGGGTTGGAAGGGGGAAATGGGGGAAGAGAGAGAGAGAGAGAGAGAGAGAGAGAGAGAGAGAGAGAGAGAGAGAGAGAGAGAGACTTATAAAATGTCATGGATTCACAGATGGTGCACTTAAGCCTGTGTCTCACCGCACCCAATGCATGCTTCAACTCACACTTGGTTTTCTGCTTGAGGCAAAGCTTTAGTTGACAGATAAAAAAAAGTTGTTGATCTTCAGCTTTTCTCTCGTCTTTTCCACGTCTTGGGTGTTCTGTGCGGAAACATACTTACAGAATTAAAGAAACCAAATGTTAATAACATGATTTGGTCCTGATTTGGCTCAAAAGAGTCCGCTGGACCTAAAGCAATAATCTTGTATTGTATTGTAATAACATGATTAACGGAATAAATGAACCATGCAATTCCGTGACTGAATATATTATTTCGAACTTTGTTATAGACATAATAATGTTATAATTGATTCGTATACTTATGTATTGATTACTGATAAAGCGTTTTAGTTCCTAAAAGTGATTGTTTGAAAGTTATCAGGGCATATTAAAAAAACAAAAATTTTTTTTATCAAGTGCTGGGCCCTAACGGGTCCAGAGTTCCCTCGCGTGCTGTCACACACACATACACACATGCGTGTGCGTGGTGACAAATGGGGTAATTTTAATCGGGCAGCACATTTTTGAAGAAAAAAGGGTTAGGGTAAGGGCTAGTTGCCGCGCTGCCTTAACCCTACCCGATTTAAAAAAAGTTGACCTAGTTCGTGTCCTATAGGGGACGAACTAGGTCAACTTTTGCGAAAACGGGTAGGGTAAGGTATTTTCTAAAACGGGTAGGCTACCCCTTTTCGAAAAAGGCCTTACCCTACCCTACCCGTTTTCGATAAAGTTGACCTAGTTCGTCTCCTATAGGGGACGAAGTAGGTCAACTTTTTCAAAAACGGGTGCCCTTACCCTACCCGTCTTGCAAAAAGTTGACCTAGTTCGTCTCCTATAGGGGACGAAGTAGGTCAACTTTTTCGAGAACGGGTGCCCTTACCCTACCCGTTTTCGAAAAAAGTTGACCTAGTTCGTCTCCTATAGGGGACGAAGTAGGTCAACTTTTTCGAAAACGGGTGCCCTTAACATACCTGTCTTGGAAAAGTTGACCTACTTCGTCCCCTATAGGGGACGAAATAGGTCGGAAATGGACTGCATTTTCTCCGTCCCGACTAGTGCACTCCTGTGTACTTAAAACACTCCCATGCCCTAAAAGAGCACTCCCGTGTACTTAGAAACAAATGGGTAACGGCAGACAAATGGGGAACGAGCAAATTACCCCATTTCTCACTAAGAACGTCAAATTCCGTTTCTCATTTGTGGCGTTATACAACCACACACACACACACACACACACACACACACACCCGCATTTCCCCCCCCCCCCCCACACACACACAAACAAACAAACACGAGCATCCTGTAGATTAAAAAAAACCAACACGTGAATAATTACTTTACTCGATTTGTTGCATAAGATTAGTTATAAGGAAAGTCTAAAATGCATAAGTTTTTGGTCATCTGGTAGAGTTCACTATTTCCTTACTAAATACTAAGCTTAAAAGAAATTCGTCCATTAGATTCAGAGAAAAGTGAGTAAATATCACCTCCGTAGGGACGCCGGGTCACCACGATGACGTTATTCGATATAAGTAAATTTTGACTAAGGCTCAACACGGCTGTACACTCTCTTTACATACAAAGTTAAAAGGAAATGTAAAAAAAAAATAATTTTTTTTTAAATATTTAAAAGGTGACGTCCTTATGATTACATTATTCGATTTGCATAAGTTTAGTTGTACGTTGGAAACATAGGGAAAGTCTAAGTTACCAAACTTGAAACAAATCCCTCCAGTAGTTTGGGAGAAAATAGGATTACAAAAACCAACATATTATGACGCCATCATGATGACCTCACATGATGACGTCACTCATACCTTTGAACCCTGGGGCCCCACCCCCTGCCCATGCCCATCCCCTGGGCTCCCCGGAGAAAAATGGCATTTTTAGCATGCTGTTAGTAAAACAACGAAAACATAACCAAAGTGTTAGACAACCCAAAGTACTTCAAATGTCATCTCTTCATCTTCATTATCATCCCACAATTGATCGATTACTTCCTGAGTTGTGTACAGTCGCTTAGCGACGCTTCCTTGATTTGTAGACCTTCGTTTCATGACGCAAAATTGAGAAAAAACCGTCACAAAAACACGCACTGTGCTGCACTAGAGCGCTGACATTTTGCTTTACCTTATTCCTAATAACCTTCAATAACCCTATTCCAAACAGCAAGTACTAGAAAGAACAGTAAGCTGTGTACGGACCGTAAGATTAACGGTAAGGTTACGAGACCGATTTATCGGTCTTTCGGGGCACAGCTGTTTAAGGGCTAGAGAGGTATCTGCAAACTCAAATTACATAGGAAGTTGTGCTTTTTTCATTTAAAATATTTCTAATGCCTTTAAAAATGTACCTCACGGTGATTACGGCATTCGATTTGCATAAGTTTGCTTTTACCTTGGAGGCGCAAGTGAAGTCTAAGTACATACCAAACTTAAACCAAATTTAGAAGAAAAAAAAAGGATTAGGCACCAAAAAAAATTATGACGTCACCATGATGGCATTACCCAATATGCATACTTCTTTGTGATCTGGTAAGGTATGTAAAAAACAACAACACGTGAATGATTACGTCACTCGATTTGTTGCTTAAGTTGGGGTTTACGCTAGGCATAGGGAAAGTCTAAAATGCATTTTTTTTTCATCTGGTTAAGTTCACTATTTCCTAACTAAATATATTCTTCCATTAGTTTCAGGGAAGAGTGCGCAAATATCATCTCCGCACGGGCGGGCAGAGCCCAAAACAATAATTCCCACAGCTTTACACCTCGGGAACTAAAAAGAGTCGGCGAACTAAATAAAAGCGAAGTTCACATGTAAGCCAATATTTAAATCGCATGACAGAATGAGCTTGTCTTCGATTCAGTTCATAAATCAGTAGCTCGCGCACAGACTGTCGAAATTCTTAGTCGTTTCTGTTCGGAGAATCTGACAAAGCTAATCTCAATAGCAGCCGAAAATTTTACTGATAGCGATGAAAGATACACAGTATAGGTCTAGGTCAGCTTTTAACGTCACATGGTGAATGTGGTCAAATTGGCTAATTTGTCGAGCACGAGGTTTTACAGTTCAAACTTGCCCAGAGAAAGGTTGTTCAAAAGTTTGACACCAATTATTTGTATTAGGGCAAAAAAAAACTTAAAAAAATAAAAAGGCTTTTTACGGTAAGTCGGTTTTTTTTTTCATTTAAAAAACCCACAAATGTTTCACCTTGTGTGCGATTTTTTGGGCTTTTTTTTTCAATTTTTGTTCCAGACGATCCCCAAAAAGTTTAGGGTCGGGCCAAAAGATTATGATCGGTCGGGATACCGTAAACATACATATTGCTTTTGGCCTTATCAATGTACTCAACCCCAATCCCACCCCATACCCCCCACCCACTCCCAGCCCCATAAAAAAATCTGTGCGAGATGAGTCCTAAATAGTCCGCCGTCTATCCGACGTTCGCTGTCTGTCTATGCAAAACTTGCAAGTGGATACATCTCAAAACCTATTTGAACTATCACAACCAAACTTGGTAAGATGGTGCATATTAATGAGACCTTAAAATGATCAGTAAATGAATGACTTCACTTCAAGGTAACAGAGTCAAGAAAGGTTTGTCAAATAAGATTTTTTTAAATACAAAATTTTACTTCTAAAAAATGTTATTACTATTGAATTTATGATTCTTTGATGCATCATAGATATCAATGAGACACATATACTATGCAAATTTGGTCAAACTCCAAGGTCAAGATCACTGGAGCTATCCAAAATCGATTATGTTAGGTACTTTGAAATGACCTTGATCCTATGAAAGATATATAAAGTCCAAACTTGTATTTAGAGATGATAATTGATCATTGATATTTGTTCCGTTTTTGCGTTGATCTTGAAGGTCAAGGTAATTTTAGACCTTGCAAAAACATTTTATAAAAATAGGTCTTCGTACAGGGGAATGGCTGTATATTTACCCTTTAGAATACAACATTGGGTTATTTAATCACATATGAGCATGAAAGGTCACTTGAAGGTCAAGCTCATCCCAATGTCAGGGTCACTGAACGTCAAGTTTATCCCAATGTCAAGGTCACTGAAGGTCAAAGTGATCCCAAGGTCACTGTTTTTGTGTATGTGCATAATACACCTTTTGCAGTAGTTTATTTAATCATGCATGAGTGTATTTGGAACCGGAGGCCAAGGCCATCTCAAGGCCAAGAGCACAGAAAGATCAAAGTCGGTATTACTTTGCATTTTAATGCCACCCTTTTCATTTTGATTTTTCTGAGCATTCATCTGCATGTTAAATATTGCAAGTTCCATAAGGAGCATGTGAGTCACATGGGCTTTGCCCTTCTAGTTAAATGAGAGGTACGAGTAACAGTGCCAGATACCAGAGGAGAACTGATCATGCTTGGAAGAACAATATCCAGATTTTAGTATATGAGGCTAGTGGAAACAAGGTACAGCACACAGGGTTTTTGGAGAAATGACTTTGACTACTACTACTACTACTACTATTACTACTACTACTACTATCACTATCACTACTACTACTACTACTACTACTACTACTACTACTACTACTATTTATAGAGCGCTTTTTCATATTTAAATAATCGGTTCAAAACCCAGTTCTAACGCATTCACACACCAAAAAAGAAAATCATTACGATACAAAAGGAAGGGATACATCAAAACACACACTGTTACGTTGAAACGCCAATGGTAGTGTGTCGGAAACGCGCACGATAGATCTAATCGTTTCGTTTTGCAAAGTATTCAATAATGGAGTTTATTTACCTTTGATTTGAGTTTGCATTGTTGTTAGGAGAGGCTTTGTATAACGTTGATAATTTTCGTTAGTCGATATCGTTGTAGAATTTTCTGGATCTGCGTGTTTACTCTTGATAGAAATTTCCCGATACATGTCGAAGCAAGAGGTCGTTCCGGAAGATATAAAAATATGTATTGACGTAAGTCAGTGATGACGATCTTTTATTCGATTGGTGGCAGTGCGTCATTTCTACTGTATTCGAAATTGTTCCGGAAGAGAGAGAGATTATAAAATTGTGTGCCGCACTGTTGTTGAGAGATTGTTGTTGATAGTGAAGTTGGAAAGTAAATTTGAGAGTGGAAAGGCGATTGAGCGATTGTATGCAGTTGTTGATGTGTGCTGAATAAAAGTGGAAAACTTCATACGTCGACTTTGTGACTTGTATGCTGCTTGAGCGGGTTGCGTGAATAAACGAATCTGAGTTACACCCTATCAGGAATTCAGCATTGGGGCTGAATCAGATACTGATAGAAAACACCAACATCAAACTGAGTGTAACACACACAAATAGACACCTTGGCAGATGTAGGCTGGTAGATAATATGCGGTAGAGACCATTGTTATGGAAGATGGTTAATGAACAAAGACAAGAAGATAGGGGCTTTTAGGTTCTGTTTGAAGGAGATTGAAGGTTTGCTTGCTTAGAGAATGTGGGAGTGGATTCCAAGGCAGAGAAAGTTAGTTATCCATTGCTTACAGGGTCCAGCGGACTGCAAAGAGCCGAATCAGGACCACAAAATCAATACCACAACTTAGTTGAAAGAGGATTCACCCCTGATCCGTAAAAGAGATGTGCTGAAACAATCCTAGTCGTAACGCTGAAGGCACTTCACCAACCGGGCACTTTACTATAAAGGCATCCCACGCAGGGGACGCTGAGGCTATACTTTAATTTATCGAACCCCCCTTTACAAAAACAAAATAGATCATTAGAAAATATCAACAAAACACATACATATAAAATGCCTATATTGCTAAATAATAATATCATAGTAAGCCCTAGTGACCATTTAGCAGAAAGCATCCACTATTCCCATGCTGACCCAACAGATCTAATATACAAATGAGTTTTCAAAATTTTCAAGTAAAAATGTAGGTGACTGGTCTAGCGAAAAACATAGTATAGTAGATTAATTGAACAGAGTAGGAATGAGAAAGAACAAAGGAGAAAGACAGCGACAGTGGGAATTTAAAGCACTATATTTTCAGAAAGTGGGGATACAATTCATAAAGAAACCCCCGACATCACCACGGGGAAAGGCAGAGAAACAGCGGGATGCGGCAATAACAGGTTTGGTTTGGGACTCGAAGAGTCGGAGGATCAGAAGCTGAATTGATGTTGCGTGATGATGTGTACAGATGGATGCTGTCTTAAAGATAGGAATGAGCAGAACAGTTGATGCACTTAATGCAAAGAAGGTTAACTTTGTAGAGTATTCTGGGTGAGATAGGCAGCCAGTGAAGGTAGGAGAGCAGTCGGGTGATGTGATCAGACCTTTGAAATGGTTGTGGACTTTAGGCGGAATGGGACAGATTTGCCGGCACTCTTGTTAAAGGGAGAAGAGGTAGAAAGAGTAGACACCTATAGATATCTTGGCATTCTCATTGACAATAAGTTAAAGTTCACAGCTAACGCTGAGGCAGTGTTCAAGAAGTGCAGACAGAGGATGTATATGTTGTACAAACTGCGTTCACTGATGGTGTCGCAAAGAATTTTGCAGCAGTGCTATACTGCTTTCATTGAGTCAGTGTTAACATTCTCATTCATCTGTTTCTATCAGTCTCTTAATCTCAAAAACCAAAATTCTCTTAACAGTATCTCCAGAACATGTAGCAAGATTGTAGGCAGAAATCTCCCCCGTCTCTGCGATTTGTTCCAAACAAGGGCCCTGAGCAAGGCCATGTGCATCATTAAAGACCCCACCCACCCCATGTGCCCCCTCTTCCAGTGTCTTCCGTCCGGGGTTCGACTCAGGACAATGCAATGCCGAACAGTTCGCTTTAGTTCCACCTTCATCCCTACTGCAATTACCCTTTTCAATTCAACCAACAAACGCTGATGGCTCTGCTCAGGACACCTCACCACCCTCAAATTAATAACCCCATCATTTATTTTTATCTGATTAATTGCTTTTATAATCAAACTTGTATGTTTTATTTTATTCTATTACCCACATGTCCATTGATAATTATTGTGTTTGTAAGTGTGAGTGTATTACCTTATTTGTCAAGGACTGTTTGGTATTTTTTATCTTGTTGTTATAGTTGTTTATGATGTGTTCTGTGTGGATGAGTGCACGGCTGCAGTGATGAGTGGGCAAATGTAGTGCGTGAGTGTGTTGTAACTGCGCGAGGCTTTTATGACTGAAATAATAGTGCCTATTCTTTAGTCCTATTTTTTACCTGTAATATTTTTACCTGCAAGAGGCGTTCGCTCAATTAATGCATAGTTAAATTATGTACGGATGATGTGCGTACGGATTCTATGCTTTCTGAACCTCTTATATTAGTCTGTGTCTTATTATTGTTCATTATAACTGTCTTGATGTGTGGAGCCATTATATAACATAATGTGATGAGACTTGTACAATATTTCCATTCCTGTGGTAATAAAGATGTGTTGAATGAATTTTCTTTTTCAATATCAGGCGAGCTGATCTGCAACATCTTCATGTCATTTCCCAGAAAACCTTCTATCACCTGGCCCACAATCAACAGACCTATTGTTACCAGCAACACCTCCAGCAATTACACGCAGAACAGTCCCGACATTCCCTACCACCAACAATAATCCAAAAAGAAAGAAAAACAGACGATTTGTTCGCAGATTTCCTCAATCACCAGACAAGAAGCAAGTCATCAATTTGTCCACTGTTCATCTGACAGAAGAACAAAAACATGTATTATCTCTCGGACCCAAATTTTGCCCTACTCCAACCAACATCAACAAGCTAAAACTATTAGAAGACACATGTGAAGGGATGAGAAGATTAAGACTGAAGGAGTTCTAACAAGATGACACACCTGCCCAACTCTCCACCAGACCTAAATTCTACAAAAAGAAATATTGGTGTCCTAGAAACGGAAGGGATGAGGCCCTGGATGCATACTGCTCTACCATCAAAACCAGAGTTAAAGCTTTTAAACCTGTCCCCAACAACAATAAAAATATTAACCGAACAGATCAGAAAGCAATTCACGAGCTGAAACAATTGGTAGAAGAAAGAACAATTCGAATTATCCCTGCTGACAAAGGTGGGGCAGTAGTGGTCCAAGACTTCAATGACTACAAAAAAGAAGCCATGCGTCAACTGAACGACCCAGCCACCTATGAGAAACTCTCTACAGATCCCACAAAAGAAATTGCAGAGAAATCCAACGAACTTTTACAACATCTGAAGAACGAAAGTTATATTGACAACAATACATGAATGAATGAATGAAATGTAAATTTATACGCCTAACCTTTTGCAAGCCCTAGGCGTTTACAATGGCAAACATTAACACGTTCAGACATAATACAATCTGACTAAACAAAGCAGTTGTGTAATATGACGAGGAAAGTTTAGTGAGGAAGATGGAAGAGATGAGTTTTTAAAGAGGTGTTGAATGACAGCATAGAAGTGGAGTGACGGAGTGAATGAGGGAGTTTATTCCAGATAGATGGGGCCTGGTAGGAAAAGGTGCGCTGGCCATAGGTTTTGGTGCGTACGGTTGGGATTTTAAAAAGACGGGTATCAGCAGAAGATCAAAGAGAGCGATTGGGGGAATAGGTTTCGAGAAGGTCGGAGAGATAGCTGGGAGAAGTCAGGTCAAAATTTCTGAAGCAGAGTATAGAAATTTTGTGCTGGATTCTGTGCTCTACTGGCAGCCAGTGCAGGGTTTGAAGAAGAGGAGTTATGTGGTTGTATTTAGAGGAGCGAAAAATGAGGCGGGCAGCATGATTCTGAACACGCTGAAGCTTATCGATGATATATTTGGGAGAGCCAGAGAGAAGGGAATTACAATAGTCAAGACGGGAAAGAACAAAGGCGCATAGCAGAGTTTTGGTTGCCTCATCAGTGAGGAGATGGCGAATGGAAGCAATGCGACGGATTTCGAGGAAGCAGGTACATACAACTGGGGACTGCTTGATACCAATAACACAAAGTGCCACACGTTCTACCATCTTCCTAAGGTTCACAAAAGTCAAGAACATCCACCAGGGCGCCCAATTGTATCTGGAATCGGAGGACCCACTGAACACCTGTCACAGCTAGTTGACTACTGGCTCCAACCAGTTGTGCACCAACTTCCGTCTTTTGTAAAAGATACAACACATTTTCTAAGGATTGTTGAAGAATGGAAACAAACATTCGAGCCATTTCCACAAGATGCGCTGTTAGTCACGATCGATGTTGTGGGTTTATATACGAACATTCCGCACCATGAAGTGGGTCCGTCTATTCAGGCAGCCCTAAACCACTACACCGCTGCACCAGAGACACCTCCACTAGACCGACGTGTTCCAATTATTGAACATGTCCTCCACAACAATGTGTTCCAGTTTGACAATGAAACATACCGACAAAGATTTGGCACAGCGATGGGAACACCCATGGCACCTACAATAGCCAATATTTTGATGGCCTGGGTGGAGAATACTATCCTCACCACCTCCCCATGGACCATTGACAACAACTGCTGGAAAAGATTCATTGATGATATTGCGATGCTATGGTTTCATGGAGAAGACCAATTTAAACTGTTTCTCCAATGGATGAACAATCTCCACCCGACAATCAAATTTACAGCAAGCTATGGTTGTTGCAACATCTCATACCTGGATGTGAGTTTGAATATCAATGACAACAAACTCTTTACTGATTTATAGGTAAAACCCACTGATGCCAACATGTGTCTAACGTTCCACAGCTGTCACCCCCGACATTGTACACGCTCCATTCCATACAGCCAATGCCTGCGTATTCGACGCATCTGCTCTGACGATTCCACTTTCATGAAAAGAGCTAAAGAACTCGAAGAGAAATTGAAAACAAGGGGTTACCCAAAAAAACTGTTAAAACAAGCCATACAAAAGGTAGCAGCAATACACAGACAAAGCACGCTGAACTACAAGGAACGACAACAGACAGAGTTCCAGTGATAGTAACACACAATCCTAGTAACCCCCCTCTGTTACAATGGCTCAAGGAGTACATGCCTGTCCTTCATTCTAGTACCAGAATGAAAAAAGCAGTTCCAGAACCACCCATTGTTGGAGAAAGAAACTGCAGGAACCTGCGTAGCATGCTTATGCCAAGCAAGTTACCTAAAGAGATAAAAAAACAAAACTGCGAACAACAGCAGCTACAGCAGAACAAATCACAGGAACCACAGCCGCAAACACAAGAACACCAACAACTGTCACAACAGGCTCAACTGCATCATCAGTCGAGACAGTCGCAACAGCAGCAGTCGCAACAACAACAGTTGCTACAGCATCGTTCTCAGCAGCAGCAGTTACAGCTACAGCAGTCGCAGCCGCAGTAACAGCAGTTACAACAGCAGCAGTCGAAGCATCAACAGTCGCAGCAGCAGCAGTCGCCACAACAACAGTTGCAGCAGCAGCGATCGCAGCAGCAGCAGTCACAGCTAAAGCGGCCGCAGCAACAACAGCAACTAGAGTTGCAGCAGCAGTCACAGCTACATCAGCCGCAGCAGAAGTACCAACCGTTGAAGCAACAGCACTCGCAGAAACTACCTAATGGATGTTATCAATGTAATGCGAAAAGATGTGTCATCTGCCAGAACCATTTGAACACAACCAAAACATTTACGAGTGTTGTTAATGGAGGCAAACACAACATTTGCATTGAACTTAGCTGCACTTCAACCAACTTGGTGTACCTCATTGACTGTGCTAAATGTAATCAAGTGCAGTATGTAGGAGAAACTGGTCAGACACTGAAAAAAAGACTTTATGGACGCAGACATAACATCAGTCACTTCAATGACCGCCACGACAATGACTCTCTTCTTTAACCTTGTGAACGAGAATTTCGAAGCTAAGAAGGGGGATGGTTCACGGTCTAGTTTTAGAGGTAACGGTTATGAATGAGTTTGTTGTTGTTGTTGTCGTCGTTTTTGTTTTCTGTCTACTCGACATGCATTCTTTTCAGGTCTTTGTGTCTTTTGAACGGCTGTTTGTTCTTTCAGTGCTTGTACGCTGTATATATTGTTCTTCTATTTGCCATAAATAGTGGACATTTTTCGTCTCCTCCCTCCGTGCCTCCTTTCTGCCAAGAGTCAGGGGTGTTGAGTTTCACTCGTATATTACCTTGGAGAATTCCAAGCATCTCGGATTCTTCCCGAAGGTGTTAATATATGTATCTTTTTACGGGTGGAATGGCGAGTAGGAGGGGTATATATATATATATATATATATATATATATATATATATATATATATATATATATATATATATATATATATATATATATATATATATATGTATATGCTCAACGGATGTATCAAGTACTATAGGAATAAGACGGGTACATTGAAATGCTGTGTATAGGTTAGACGGGTTTTGAAGAATGTAGCTGGGCACTTCCCAATTCCCCAATTCGAATACTTTGTTTACTTTTAGCGATAACGGGTTTACCCTAAAATTCGCATTGTTATTACATTACACAATGATGAAGTGGGCTTTCGTTGCTCAAATCAACCGCTATAGTTTGAAGTTTTCCATGTCGGTTCTGACTGGGAGTGATTTGTCCTGTTTTAACGGTACATCGTTTCTGAATGAACCACGCGGCTTGAGAACAGCGTCTTTGGTGTCAATGGGTCAGTTTTATCAACCTAACACGAACAATCTTACCGAAAAACATTTTTTGGCGAACCTTTTTTTTTTTTGCCGGCTTTGGTAGCTGTTGTTTTTAACTCCAGAATGTTGATTGGCCAGTCAAAGATTGTTGCTATTAATATGTACAAAAGCTACGGAATTTATTCATTTTAAAAAACTATACTTTCGAACGAGTTGTGTTGTGCTAACAAGGTTGAAGCCCATTTGGAAAGACATGACCATCAGTCTACATTCCAAGGTCAGACTGCTGCGCTGCCTTGTCATCTCCATCTTCCTATACGCTTGCCAAACACGGACCCTACCAACCAATCTACAACGAAGAATACAAAGCATGGAGATGAGGCGCTACAGAAGACTTCTGGGCATTTCCTATACCCAGCACATCACCAACGACGAAGTCCCACAGACCATCACACAAGCCATTGGATAACGCAATCACAGGCTCACAGTGGTGAAGAAATGGAATCTCCGATGGTATGGCCACGTCACCAGAGCATCAGGCCTTGCAAAGACGATCCTGCAAGGCACGGTGCAAAGAGGCAGAAGAAGAGGGATACAGAAAAAGAGGTGGGAGGACAACATTCGAGAATGGACTGGCTTGACACTGAGCGAAGCCATGAGGGTTGCTGAGGACAGAGAAAGATGGAGTACGCTGATAAAGAGATGGTCTGCGGTGCCCCAAATACCTTCGAGTTACGGAATAGGATAGGATAGGTATTGTTGTTGTGGTAATCTTATTTTTTCAGTAGGGCAACACTCACTGTGAATGTTGGAAAGGGTCCGTCGAGAGGGCGTGGTCAAAGTAGGTTCCTTGAAATAAAACCTGCCTTTCTAACAAAATGCTTTCATTGGATTAAAGGGCTGGATCCTATAAACAATGACTAACTAAGTCTTGCTAGCGGCTTGCTTCTGTTGATACCCCCGTTGGGGTGCCGGGAGTTTCAGTATAAATAGTAGACTATCCCCACTTTCTGGAAATTTAGTGCTTTAAATTCCCACTGTCGCTGTCTTCCTCATTTGCTCTTTCTCATTACTGCTCTGTTCTATCAATCTGCTATAGTACTACTATCGTCTTCTTCGCTAGACCAGTCTCCTACCTTTTTTCTTGAAAACTCTTCCGGGACAAGACTCCTTGTTTGTGTATGAGGTCTGTTGGATCAGCTTGGGAATATTGGACGCTTTGTGCCAGGTGGTCACTAGGGCTTCCTATGATGTTATTATTTAGCAATGTAGGCATTTTATATGTATGCGTTTTGTTGATAATTTATAATGACGTTTGTATGCTATTTTGTTTTTAATAAGTTGGGGTGAAGCCTCAGCCGTCCCCTGCGTGGGATGTCTTTATTGTAAAGTGACTGGCTGGTGGAGGGCATTCAGTTTTCCCACTAGGGTTGTTTCAGCAGATCTGTTATGCGGATTGGGGGTTGTCCGGTCCTGATTTGGCTCGGAAGAGTCCGCTAGACCTAAAGCAACAATTATGTAATGTAATGTAATGCTTTTGTTGATAGCTGTGAACCTTAATATGTTTGTGGTGTTAACTTCACTACTGATGATAGTAATGTATGTGTATAAAGTGGTGAGAGAGAGAGCGAGAGACATAGAGAGAGAGAGAGAGAGAGAGAGAGAGAGAGAGAGAGAGAGAGAGAGAGAGAGAGAGAAATAAAGTCCTGTAGATGGAGTGAGAGATAGATGCACGTGACCGGTTGTATACCTTTTGCGTTCTAGAGAAAGAGAGAGAGAGAGAGAGAGAGAGAGAGAGAGAGAGAGAGAGAGAGAGAGAGAGAGAGAGAGAGAGAGAGAGAGAGAGATGTGTGTGACTTGTTTTGCGTCATCATATGTGCCATCGGTTCTTTTATGTATTTTTTCATCGTGTTCTTTTCGTTTTGTTTGTGTGTAGCTGAGGAAGTGTAACAAATTACACGAAATAATTCTAGTTTACGGTGTTTGGGTGTTCGTTTTTATCACAAATATCAGGCGAGCTGCAGAATTTTGAACGCTAACGCTTTTCTCGACCGGACTACTGCGACTCACTTCTTCCTCGTTTGCCTGCGTATCATCCATGAAGGATGTAGGTGGATGATGCGCAGGCCAACGAAAAAGAAGTGAGTTGCAGTAGTCCGGTCGAGAAAGGATGACAGAAATAATTAGCTTTTTTGTGGCATCAGTGGTGAGGTACTTACGAATAAGAAGATGAAAGAAACATGACTGGCAGGTTTTCTGAATGAAGTTATGCATTGAAAGGGTTTCGTTAATGGTGACACCAAGATTTTTGTTAGAAGAAGAAAGGGGGATTGTGCCATGTCCAAAATAAATTTAATCAGTAGAGACAGAAGAAAGTTTTTGTTTGATTCCATTGAATATGGCAACGGTCTTGTCAGCGTTGAGTTGAAGTTTGTTGGCAAAGGCAAAAAGTCAAAAGGCAAAGGCAAGGCAAAGGCAAAGGCAAATTTTATTCCAGAAAAAAACCATTAAGGGCACATGGACATGGTTAAAATAATATACACAAACATGCACAATAATTAATTAACGTTTTAGATTAAAAAAATAAAATAAAAATTTTAAACTATTTATTTATACAGCGGGATAGCGTGGAGTGGGGGGAGGTGGCAGGGGGAGGTATGGAGTGGGGAAAAGAAGAAAAAAAAAAGATCAAAGAAAAAAAGAAAAAGAACTTGATTGGGGACAACAACTATGAATTATAACTAACAATACAATTCAACCTAAACACATCAATGACAAACTACTGAAATAATTTTTATTACACATAACCTGTCAACATCAGAACTATATTAATTTTTGACATGGGATAAAAACGTTAAATTTGTTTAATTATTAATTTCATTAGACTTACAAGCTTTAATAATTCTGACTTTTTGTTAGATGACAATAATTCTTGAAATTTGATGGCATTGGGGAATCTATAATAATATGATTTTAATAAATCTCTTCTCGAGTTCCAAAAATGTGAACACAAAAATAAATAATGAAACTCATCACCAAGATCGCCACTATTACATTTTTGACATACACGTTCGTGTCTAGGAATGTTAAAATATCGGCCTCTCTGCACTGGCATTCTGTGGTTAAGTGTCCTAAACTTTAGAACAGATATTGCAAGATTTGTTGGTAGAACATGCATTAATATTTTTCAAATTCAAAATGTAGCTTAAACATTCGATAATTATAGTAAAATTCATTATTGTTTATTTCCTCGAACCAGCCTTGAATAAACTGATCATGTAGGCGTTGTTTAATTGTACACCTAAAAACTGAAGCAGAAGGCATAACATTGGTTAGCCCCTGATTTAACCAAAAATTACCAAGTCCTAGATTATTTAACTCTTTCCGCACTGAATCGAGGAATGAAGATTTATAACCTTTATGCAAATCAATGTGAAACAAAAAAGTGTACATAACGCTGGACAATTTATTACTGTTATCAGGGTAAACAAGCTTATACCAAAAAATTTACATTCTTTGCTTTGCCTGTAACTCCAGAGGAACTTGCCCTAATTCACCAAAAATCATTTGAGAAGGAGTAGACTTACCCAGCTTTAAAATTAGTTTATAAAAACGCAGTTGCAGTTTAGTGGCAAGGTCACTCATTTGAGGACACCATATCTCTGAACCATATAACAGAATAGGAACTATAGTTTTCTCAAACAGGTCAATTTGAATTTCTAGTGGTAACATAAGCTTTCTAATTTTTCTTAAAAGAGAAAACATAGGTTTGGAGGCACGATCATATAAATTTTTCTGGGCTGGTTTAAAGCTACCATTATAGTTAATTTTAATTCCGAGATACTGAAAATCATATACCACGTCCAATTTAACACCATTGTAAAATACATTAGGTAGATTTCTGACTTTGCCTTTTGAAAAAAACAACGACCTTAGTTTTAGCAGCATTGACTTTTAATTTGTATTTAGTGCAATAGTGATGCATGGCATCTAAAGAAGACTGTAATTCAGCAGAAGATTCACAAAAAATTACGGTGTCATCGGCATAAAGCAAAATAAACATTTTATACAGAGTCTCAATATAGTCATCAAGAAAAATATCCGATGCTGCAAGCTTAACAGTTCTTAGACCAATTAGTTTTTCACCAAGAAAACTTTTTAAATCATTCAAAAATACAGCAAACAATAACGGAGACAGATTTTCACCTTGTCTGACACCTGTTTTACAAAAAAAATAATCAGAAAGAGTATCATTCCACTGTACCTGTGATTTAGCTTTATTATACAAGTCTTTTATTATACGGAGTATATTTCCGTTTACATTAGAATTTAATAATTTCTGCCATAACAAAGAACGATTAACAAAATCAAATGCCTTTTCATAATCAATAAAAAACACAGTACAAACGCTTTTTCTTTGATAGGAAGAATTCTACAAGAGAGTGTAAAGTGAATATATGATCAGAAACAGAGTATCCACCCCTAAATCCAGCCTGTTCTTCACCCAGAACATTATTAGACTCCAAGAAAGAACCTAGTCTTTTGTTAATTAAGCTTGTAAACAATTTACCAAAACAGCTCAAGATAGATATTCCACGATAATTATTTGCATTGTCTTTGTCCCCCTTCTGCTTATAAAGAGGTTTAATAATCCCTATAGTCCAATCCTCGGGCACTTTACCAGATTGTAGTACAATATTATAGTATTTAGTTATCAACTTAATGAATTCATAAGGGACTGACTTCAAAAATTCATTAGTTATATAATCTATACCACAAGCTTTGTTATTTTTTAAAGTACGTATAGCTTCTTTAACCTCCTCCTCATTGAAGGGTTGATCAAGGAGAAAATGTGTTTTGTTGTCGTGCATGCTTGTATTCTGGTCAAGAGTGTCATTCTCAACATCGGAATCAGAAATTTTCTTAAAATGTTCAAAAAACGTTTCACATGTTATTTAACCATATGTGTCCCTTTTTTCAGTGCGTGTACCATTTAGAAGCTTCCAAAAGCATTTTGGATCATTACTTTTCAATTTTCTAATTTTCTTAATTAAATTTGATTGATATTTTTTAAATGATATTCTTAACTGTCTTTTATAATTATTGCTTGCTTTGTGCTTAATTTCCTTAAGAAATGAGTTTGTATTTTTCCTACAAGCATTTTTAGATTTAAGAAATTATTTCCTACTCTTTTCACATTCACTATCAAACTACGGGAGGTTTTCATTTGTTCGATTCGTTTTCTGCGGTTTTTTCTTTATTTTAAATAAACCTATCATGTCCGCTGCTTGCCTCATGATGGTACATATTTTATTGCAAATATCATCAATATCACTTTGATGAAGGACAACAGAATTATTATTTAAGATATTGTCAAGTGAAGAATTTAGTAAGGTAACTTCCGCCATGTTAAGGTTTTTGACAAACTTTTGTTTGCTATCTGGGTACCATTTTGGTTTATTAATAGCTTCAGTTTTACAGTTAGATATGCTGTTATTTGTTTCTTCGGCCAATTCGTCATTGACATTTTTAATCCAGAGTTTTAATGTTATTGCTTTGTGTACATCTGAATACAGTTCACAGAAATCGTGAATATAAAAGTCTGAGATGCGTTTAAACAAGTTATTTGAGATAATACAACAATCTACAACACTGGCATCTTTACAAGTGAACTGTTTACTATTATCGGGTAGGCCTATTCGGCCAATAACTATACAGGCATTCATGATTTTGCAAAAGTTAATTAAATTATGACCCATTACGTTTTCAAATTTATCATCAGAGAGACGTTCTGGGAAGACAATTTTACTGGCATCAAAAATGAGCTCATTCATCTGGCTTAACTCGTCAACATCAAAATCATCATTGTCATGATCATTACCATCAACATCGCTATCATCATTACCATGATCGTCTACATTATTTTTATCAGCTTTAACACTTATGCAACTCACATCAAAATCAAATAAACAACCTGTCCTAGCATTAAAATCTCCAAGTAAACAAAGTCTGTCTGCATTTAAGCAAGCGATTGAGTTTTCAAGATTTGTAAAAGCACAACGATCAAAATAACCCGAGTTCTCAGGAGGAAAATAGACACCACCAAATAATAGGTGTGATCCTATAAAACTCTTATCTAGCTGGAAAAATAAAACATCGTGACTCAATTCATAGTCAACAAATTTATAATAAGATAATACTGACGTATCTACTTTATCCTGTCTATTACTAGATTCAATCACGCTAACATACTGAGAAATGTTGTCTTTTACACAGAGAACTAGGCCCCCAGACTTCCTCTTGAATTTACTTCTGTTTTTGAAAAATATTGTATACCCAGGGATGCAGATATGATCAGCGTCGTCAAGTTTTGTTTCAGATAAAAGCACAATATCATAACCTGCAACAAGCTGCACAAAATCGGGGGACAGCAACTTACTTCGAACACCACAAACGTTTAAGGCTAGAAAAGATAGGAAGTTTTTAGGTTCATATTTATCTATGCCACCACCAGCCTCATCAGTCACACCATCATTACCATCAGTGCCAGCACCGTCAATATGAATCACAGTGTCATCACGAACATCATCAAATGAATTACCAGCATAAGTAGTTTCATAATCACAATCGTCATTAGCATCTTCGGAGTTTCTATTAATAACATCATCATCACACTCATCACCACCACCAGCCTCATCAATCACACAATCACCACTATCAGCACCATCATCATCATCATCATCATCATCATCTTTATCATCAAAGGCATTAGCAAAAGCATCTTCGGAGTTTCTATTAATAACATCATCATCACACTCATCACCACCACCAGCCTCATCAATCACACCATCACCACCATCATCATCATTATCATCAAAGGCATTAACAATAGCAACTTCGGTGTTTGTATTAATAACATTATCATCACACTCATTACCACCACCGGCCTCATCGATCACATCACCACCATCATCAGCGCCATCATCACCATCATCATCACCACCACCACCACCATCATCATCATCATCATCATCATCATCATCATCATCATCATCATCATCATCATCAAAGGCACCAGCAATGGCATCTTCGAAGTTTCTATTAATAACATCATCATCATCATCACCATCATCATCATCATCATCAAAGGCACCAGCAATGGCATCTTCGAAGTTTCTATTAATAACATCATCACCCTCATCACCACCACCAGCATCATCAATCACATCACCACCACCATCAGCGCCAGCCCCATCATGAAAACCATCATCACCAGCAGAATCATGATCGATAACATCCTCCTCCTCATCAATTCCTCCCTTATCAGAATCAATACCATGATTTACCGGCTTTGTATGCCAGTGAAACAGTCAGAGATCCTTTGAAGAGGGTTGGAAGATTTTCAAGAGAGTCGCTGTCATGAAGTTGGCTATCGTCAGAGTAGAAGTTATGATTGATGTGTTGGTTTCAAACATTTTAGACCTCGTTATTGTAAATGATGAATTACTTATCTCTGACATTAAACACTTATGCCCCATAGGTAAAAGTGATCATGAAGCATTGTCGTTTGTTATGTATATAGATAGAAGCAAACACAATAAGGACAGAACTGGTAATGATACCAAATTTAATTTAAAAAGACGACGTTATGACTTAATGAGGGAGGAGATAAATATGACAGACTGGACTGTATTAGATAATAAAAATGTAAATGATTGCTGGAAAGAAATTAAATTTTAAATTTTAAAATGCATGGAGTCACATATTCCTAAAGTAAGAATAAAACAAAATCAAAACAAGCCCATATGGATGAACAGTAAAACATTAAAAAGTAAAAAAAGAAGCATATGCTATACAAACGATACTTAGCAACTAAAGATAGAATGGATTACCAGCGATATATAGTGGTAAGAAACTACTGTAACAAAGTTATCAAAAATGCCAAACGAGAATATGAAAGAAAAGTGTGTAAAAGTAGCAAAACAAATGCTAAGAGCTTCTGGAAATATGTTAACAGTAAACTACAGTCAAAATGTAGTATTAGCCCATTAACAACTAGTAGTGGTGACACCGCTGTAACAGATAAAGATAAAGCTGATACATTGAATCATTTTTTTGCAAGTGTATTTACAAGAGAGAAGCTAGATACTATGCCGTCTGTTACTAAATCAGGTAGAAGCAATGGTATAAATATTACGGAGGTTGACATAACGCCTAAGTTGGTTGAAGATAAATTAAAAAATTTAGATCCTAATAAGGCCCATGGACCTGATGGTATACCATCGAGAGTACTTATGGAGTTGCATAAAGAACTTTCTATTCCATTGTGTAAATTATTTAATAAATCTATTGGCGAAGGCATTGTCCCAGATGACTGGAAAGAAGCAAATGTAATAGCTATTTTTAAAAAAGGCACAAGATGTGTTTATTATTATTATTATTATTATTATTATTATTATTATTATTATTATTATTATTATTATTATTATTGTTGTTGTTGTTGTTGTTATCATCATCATCATCATTATCATCATCATCATTATTATTATTATTATTATTATTATTATTATTATTATTATTATTATTATTGCCATTGTTGGTGTTATTATTATTATTATTGTCATCATCATCATCATTATTGGCGGTTGCAGAAGTAGTTAAATAGATTAATACAGGAATGTGGGATAATTATTCTAATGATTATTGATGTGTTATTAATGGACATTAATTATTGCCAAATTTTTTATTCAGTTAAGGGTCTGCTGTGTTGATATTAGAATTTAATAAGAAGTAAGAACGCAGAATGTTTTTTATTCTTTGAACTAGCTTTTTATTCTTAAATTTAATGTGAGGGCATTTACTGGACTCGTAGACCATGTACAGAGTCTTTGCTCTACTGTTTTTACAGATAAATCAATGTCATTATTCTTATTATTAATTTTAAAACAATTCTTCATACGGTGGTATCTAGACGTGTGATGTGGGTGTGCATACATGCACTAACATATTATATATTTAATATAATCTAATGCATAAATATTTACTGATAATGTTCGATGCATTATTCTTATTATTAACTTTAAAATGACAATTCCTATTTATTGATAATGTTCTATGCATTTTGTTTTAAAAGAATTTCTTTTAGGAAATATATAGAGAGCGAGAGAGGGAGATAGAGAGCGCATGTGTATGTGTGCGTGCGCGCGCGAATGGGGGCATTTGTAGAGAAATGTATAATGTGTATTAACCCTGAGTTATTTTAATTGAATCATTCTCCTACCCCCAACCTTATCCCCTCGGCGAGCCTTTCAGGCCTATTTGTCTACAAAACAATCTTCCCACCCTAACATTACCTTTCTTCATTACCTGCTTTTATAAGTCGCGCAAGCCATACAAATATCACGGTCACAGGTAAGAGCCATCAATGTAGAATAATTTTCCTTAGTAGGAAAACAAACAATGACATATCTTCCCTTTGTGGAATTTCAGCATTCTCATCCCTCCTGGTACTTGTACATCCAGTAATAGTATTCCAAGTAATCCAGTGTGTAACTTCACTTTTCACAGCTTTATTTTGTCGTTTTTTTAATAGGTTTCTCTTCTGGCAGCGACACAGCGTGATTCCGATTCCCCTTAAGAGTTAGACTGCTAAAATCACTAACTCTATTTCTTGGATCTGTCTCTCCTTTATAATTATATGTCATAACTACACCATACAATAGGCCTATATTATTTAGTTATGAACGTGGCATGCGTGAGGGGTTGTGCAGCTGGATGCACCCTCTGTGTGTGTGTGTGTGTGTGTGTGTGTGTGTGTGCGTGTGTGTGTATGTGTGAGCGCATGCTTTTTTGTTGTTTTCTTTTCTTATTTTGGTAGTCTGCTTTTTTTTTGTTTTGTTTCCTGACAAAATTTATGTGCGGTTTGCTGATGCTTTGTGGATGTGAGTGAATGAAGAAATTGTTTTTAGGTCCCGAGATATTCACAGATGTCGGGACCAATTGTGTTTTTAATTGTTACTTTCAATGATTTATGCCATTCCCGGACGCGCAAAGCAAATTCTTCTGTGTGTTACATTTGAAGCGAATAAAGAATCTTATGTCTTATGTCTAGAAGCGAACCTAGTAATTATCGCCCTGTTAGTCTTACATGTGTAATTTGCAAGGTACTGGAGGGAATATTACGTGATGTTATAGTAAATTATATGGGTAGCAATAAACTATTTTCTGACTGCCAGCATGGTTTTCGAAAACATAGATCATGTATTACTCAACTTTTGGAAGTTATGGAAGACTTTACACAAATGTTAGATAACAAAGATGCTATTGATATACTTTATTTAGACTTTCAGAAAGCATTCGACTCTGTCCCCCACGAAAGATTACTCCTAAAAATTGAAGAAAATGGTATATCTGGCAATATCATACAGTGGATAAGAAATTTTTTGACAGACCGGACACAAAGAGTTAGAGTTGGTAATGAATATTCTATAAAAAAAAAAAACCACACAAGTTTTCAGCGGTATTCCCCAAGGTAGCATTCTTGGACCAATACTGTTCATACTTTTTATTAATGACTTGCCAGATTCTGTGCAAAGTTCATGTAAAATATTTGCAGACGATACAAAATTATATTGTTCTCCAAAAGATAGTCAAATTATACAAAATGATTTAAATGAACTACAGAAATGGACAGAAAACTGGCAACTATATTTTAATACTACCAAATGTAAGGTCCTTCACATAGGCAAAAACAACCCCCAAAATGATTATTACATGACTATGAACAATGTGCAGGTATTAGTTACTAAATGTGATAGCGAAAAAGATTTAGGAATAACATTTGACTCCATGTTAACTTTTGACTGTCACATTAGTGAAGTAATTAATAAGGCAAATAAAACTCGGAATTATACGGCGATGTTTTTTGTATCTAGATAGATCATCATTTGTACAACTTTACAAGTCCTTGGTTAGACCTCTTCTAGAATATGGCAATATTATTTGGTACCCTTTATTAAAGAGACAGTCCGCTGCTATTGAGCGTGTACAAAGACGAGCAACTAAAATGGTTCCAGGACTGAAAGATATTTCTTACAAAGACAAACTGGAATCATTATGTCTGCCAAGCCTAAAAGCCAGAAGAGTGAGAGGAGACCTAATACAAGCTTATAAAATTTTAAATAACATTGATGAATTAGATACTAACAAATTTTTTGAACTAAACAAATTTGATATAACAAGAAACTCTGTTAACAAATTATTTATTAAGCATAGCCGTACTAATCTTCGAAAACATACTTTCAGTAATAGAGTTGCACCTCTATGGAACAAACTTCCACAAAATATTAAACAGGCAAAAACTTTAAACAGTTTCAAAAATCTGATTGATGAACAAGAAATTTTAAAATCTATAAAATATGATTTTGATAGTTGAGCGTCTTGAGCCGGCTTATATCAGACCTGAAATATATGTGCTAAAGATGGGACATTAAATAAGCCGTAAGGCTTAATGATCACCATGATCTAGTCCCTACACTACTACTACTACTACTACTACTACTACTACTACTACTACTACTACTACTACTACTACTACTACTACTACTACTACTATTTTTTATGTAAAGGACAAACTGCTCCGAAACTGGCTGGAATGTATCCAAGAATGGGCTAAAGTATGAAGGCATGACAGTAAACATTCCACGCCAAAGATGCCGATATCGTACACTGTCAAGATATATGATGGTTTTTAATTTTCAAGGCGCAAGATGTTAGATGTTTAGCAAGCGTTGCATTCCTATTTGTGTGTGTCTCATATGCTGTTTGAAAATTCCAGTTTGCCCATCTGTTCTCAGGCTATGTGAACCACGGGTGCAACGGACACAAGACATAAATTATTCATTGTATAAACCCCGATTAAAGTATCTGGTTATCACTGGTTAAATCATGGCAAGTGTGATGACACTTATAAATCGCGCATTTTTAATAAGCTACTCAAAGTCTGAGTAGCAAAGCTATAAAACTAGCACTTTTTTAAGTCGCCATTCACGCAAAAAACTACAGATGCATATAAAATAGCAGGAATTATCCCCGACTGGATATATTTGTCGTGTGCTTAATAGATAATTAGAGCTAGATCAGTAAGTAATAATATAGAAGAAGAATTACAAGTAGCCTAAGATCGGATACACATTTTTTTCAACAGTCTCAAACAGTACAACATTTTCTGATAATTGCAACCTTTACTACAGAAATACTACGCGAAGACAATGATACGGAAGAAAACAGAGCTAGAAAATAATTTTATAATAATAACAATAATAACTGATTTTTTATATAGCGGGTAGTCGGGTACTCCAGCCTATGACCAGACTCACCACGCTTTACATAATCAAATTATCAGAGCTAGGTTTAAAATGCTAATTATGATATTCAATTTACCATGGAAAACAAGATTGATCACTTAAATACTATAGCAGCGGATGCAAGAATTAACTGAAATGAAAAACATTCTTATCAACTAAAATATGTATATAAACGGATGGTTCTGTTCTAGAAAATGGTGATGCAGCAACAGCCTTTGTAATCCCAGAACTTAAGATTACGGATTCGTATTATTTTGGAAAATGATATTCAATATTTACAGCAAATATTATAGCCATTGTGAGGGCCATAAATACGATTTGAACGTTGGCACTTAACTTATTTAGCATCGTTATATTTGTTAACTCTAATTCTGTATTACGAGGCCCTAAAATTAAATAATTGCAAAGAAAGAAAAGACAATATATTTGAAATAAAATGCGCAGTTCATAGTCTAATCACGAATGGAACTCAGAATACAATTTTTTCTGGGTTCCTTCTCACGGTGGATTCAGTTTCAACGATTGGGCCGATTGAGCTGCTTAACAGGGGCTGCTATTTTTTTAATTGCTTTTTCACAACAAATACTTTGTATTCTAAGAAAATAGAACGATTAGTTGAATATCCAGACCAGTTGTACTCGTATCAATTGCATACCTGATATTTTTGAATTCTAAAATAACTAAATATTGCAGAAACGTAAATTGTTTATGTAATCATGCTATGTCTCTGAGTCATGTATTATTTGATTGCAACGATGCGTATACGTTTTACCTGTAAACTTTCAGGCTTTTATAACTCCTGTGGACAAAATTGGTTAAAAGAAATACGCTTACTCAAACACATCAACAAACACGCACATAGTTTATAGCGTTGCCATTATTTTCCATATAAGACCAGTCCGATTTATTTTTTGTTCATTTAATAAGAATGATTTGTGACGAAAAATAAATGTTCTAAATATTCGCAAGAAGAAAATTGTTTACCTCCTTGTGGGCTGGATCAAGTTCGGAGAAAGAATGCGCAAATGGATGTGGAGTGTTGGCTTTTATATGCGACAATCACTAGACCTTTTTTTTTCTTAGAAATTAATTATGAGGCAACGTTCCTGAGAATTATATTCAAGGTCAAAGTCAGGGCGCTATTTTTTTAGAACAGGGCTCCATGCCAAATCCGACCGAGCAGAGAGAGAGAGGGAGAAAGAGAGAGAGAGAGAGAGAGAGAGAGAGAGAGAGAGAGAGAGAGAGAGAGAGAGAGAGAGAGAGAGACATTGACATTTGACATTTGGACATCGTCCTTTTACTTCCCAAAAAATATTACATACATACATTTCACACAATCTTCGGGCCACCAGCCCATAGAAAGGTAGAGTTGCGGATCACGTGATTAATAAATATTGCATAGTTCTGTAAACTTAATATAATTTCATTTAAATTTATGATGAAGTAACATGCTCGTAGAATTCTGTTCGTACTTTTAGGGCATGGAACATAAACAAACAAATTCTCCACAGATGAAATTTTGTTCCGTATTTTAGTAGATGGACACATGATTGAACATGGAAAGTTATATACTTAGCTCTTAAATCATTGTATAATGTACATGCAGTTAGGAAATGATCTTCGTCTTCTGGTACTTTGCAACATTTACACATAATATCTCCTGTTGTATCAAAAGTCAGTCTAAAAAATGAAGCTCTCACAGGCAAAACACCAAGCCGTAGCTTAATCAGACAATCTCTAAAACATTTTACATGAACGCTTTCAAAGTACGCTTCTGTTTCAAAAACATTCTTGAATATTCGATATCGTTGGTATGTGTCTTTTATCAAAACTGAACTGTCCCATTCCTGGATATAAACATCTTTCATCCTTTGTTTGAGCACAGCAATAAAGTTTTTTTCACAACCCACTCCCTGCTGTAACCATGCGTAACCAAAGCCCAGAGTGAACAAAGTACTGTATTTTCCAACCTCGACACCCAGCATTTCTTTCCCTTCTCATGTAGGTTGAAGAGCATAGAATATGCCTGCCTTGGTAATCTAGATGAATCTAACTTCAGAAGTTTAAGCCAATAACGTATGCATCGCACAGCACTGTTTATATATAAAGGATATCTCCCTGTTTCTCCATACACAAGTTTATTTGGCACACCTATTGGAATATTCAAAAAACGTTTACAAGCAAACGTATGAACCTTTTCAATGTTGTCTAGTCTGTGGAGACCCCAAACCTCAGAGGCATACAACAATACTGGCTGAACTTGGGTATCAAAAATTTTAAAGTAGCAGTTTCTGGAGATATCTCTTACTTTGGAGATCGTTTTCACGCATTCAAAACAAGCTTTTCTTCCCTTTAACGCTAGTGCATGTACACCCTTATTGATACTCATTTTTGTCGTGAACATAAAACCTAGGTAATTGTATTCATTTACAACTTCCAATTTGTTCCCATCTAAATTCCAATTCTCATATTTTCCCAGGAAACCCCCTTTACGAAAAACACTTTATTTTTGACTCCGATGCATAGCAAGCATGTGAATCTGTGTACTCAACCGCCAATCACAACACTACGCCCAACCCCAACCCCACTCCACCCCCCCAAAAAAAGCAACCAAAACCAAAAAAAAACAAACAAGATTTTTGCAAATCTGTGCAAGATAATTCCTAAATAGTTCAAAGACAGTAGTTAACCCGTTTCAGTTTTACTGAGCACTCATTTTCATGTAGAAAATTGCAAGTTCCATTTACATATTTATTTATTTTAAAGTCTATTCACACCTGTGATATCAAACAGGCAAGTTCTATAAGGAGCATGTGAGTCACATGGGCTTTGCCCTTCTAGTTCCTGCACTGTTTGCTATTAGAGCTGGGTACTGTGGGTCAAAGTCGTACCGGTATTACCGCGGTATTTTTAGATCGTATCGGTATTTCGTACCGGTATACCGCGATTTTAAGTGTCAATCAAATGGGATATGGCACTGATAGTAGTGACTGACGCAAAAGAAAGCTTGTCATACACTTCAAAACAGTTTCAAAGAACCCCATTTCCATAGAAACTGAAGCTTTATTATTGCTTGAACGCCTTCAAAACAAATTATGATAAATCACTGTTTAGAACATCAGCAAACTTTAAACCACAAAATCAAAATAAAACAAAAAACATTCAACGGGAAAGGTCTTTAAGAACTTTAAGAGTTCAGAAGGATTGGCGACTGGTACTATGCTCAAACACGTAGATATCGATAAGCTGTTGTTCTTATAAGTTCTTCTTCAAGAACAGCTGCCTATCCACGAGTTTGGACTTTAGGCTTGCTCTCTGGGCGGACAAGAGGTCGCCCACTGTCGAGTTATGTGTTGTCGAGATTTCCCAGTAAACCGGACCTTTGACACCCGCACCGGTATATTGTACCGTCGCGTTTCTGAACCTTAATACAGCTACGTATCGGTTAAACCGTCCAGCATTATTTGCCATATTCTTGACGGTGTTGGGTGACGTAACACGATATATTTAAGCCCCCAGTTAAATACGGCGACACTTGATAAGGTATAATCTCTGGTTTACTGCATTATTTAAACCTCGATGGCGGTAATTTTCCCGTCTGTGCATTGCCTAACTTTACAGCCAGCACAATAACACAATAGATTAAAAGTACCTAAGTCACATTTTTGCATATTTGGAGTTGATTGCAGAAAATGGTCCTCCTATGTGTGCTAAGTCCACCCACTTAATTGTGAATCATTAAGAAGTGCCTAAGTCGTCCCGTTTTGAAAAAGGCTTGGTGTCAGGTTTTCTCACAACAAGTACTCAAGTCTAGGTTTTTTGAACGAAAAGTACCTTAGTCCTTGGAAAGAACGTGTGGTAATCATTTGAAAATTTATACAGACGGATCTGTGTCTGAAACTTTACTTGCTGGAGCCGGTTTTACTATTCCTGATCTAAAAATATATAAAAAGTCGTATTACGTTGGTAAGATGTATCAATTTTCACAGCAGAATTGTGTGCCATTTTAATGGCTTTGGACACTATTAGCAACACCCCTATTGCCTTTTCTAACATAGTTTTACGTGTTGATTCTAAAGCTGTTCTCAAAGCCCTTCAAAATTGGTATTTTAAAACTAGATCAGACATTATTTTCGATATTAGATCATTAATTCATGCTATTATGTCAAATGGTGTAGGAATATCTTTTTGTTGGGTTCCTTCACATTGTGGCATTTATTTTAATGAAGTAGTGGATACTTTAGCAAAGGAAGGGTCATTCTCAGTAAGTGAAAACTACATTGTTAGACCATCTACATCGGAACTTATTTCGTTGGTAGAAAGATCAATGTACTCCACTTTATCACAAAGTACTGGAATAGATCATTACTCATTTTCTAGAAACTTATGTAGAATAATCAATAAGCTAAGAGTCAACTCATGGAATACTAAATTTTTAGCTAATGCTATGTGTCCATGTTCTCAACCAATTTCCGTTGAACATCTGTTAAAAACTTGCCCCATAATAACTTCAGAATATTTAAACAAATATATTAAAACAAATGTAAAGGTAATCCCATAGCCTTGTGGCCGTAGGGGAGCGTGATGTTGGAGATCACACTTATCTTGGGCCAGCGTAATGAGGGTGATGCCCATCTCTCTCCCTCGCTGCTTTACCTTCCCCACCCTTAAGAGAGTAGGTACTCAGTCACAGTTGAGTCAACTGGGGGCGTTGTTATTTGTCGCTTCACGTTTTTGCGGTCACCCATCCAAGTGCTAACCGCACCGGACGGTGCTTAACTTGCGACACAGTAACGAGTGCTCCAACCACTGCGCTATCCGACACCCCGAAGTGCTGCAGTATCCAACAATTATTACAATAGCACAAATTATTAGCCAGTCTCCAGTGAGCAAATTTTTGCGATCATTATGCCTGATCCTTGGATGTGCTTTTTGTATTTTGCGTGTGATTGTGTGTATATGCTTGCCTGTATGGTCTAATATCACAAACTGTGAATAGACGTTAAATAAAATTATTGATTGATTTATTGACCTTAATCCATGACAGCCAATCACCGCTCTCCTCGGCGTCATAGAAACAGTAACACAAAATGGCTGAAAGTGCACACGACAACGAGGATGCTGCAGCACCGAAGGGAAAAAAAGAGACGATTAACGCCGTCTGAATGGAAACGAAGCAAGATAAAAGTTGCAAAAGTCAGACGTAAGGATATTGGGTTTATTTCAAAGGAAATAATATTGTTATAACCGCAGTAAGCTTCGATGTAAATAAACGAGTGAAAAATGGGTCAAACAGTAAAAAAAGTACGCAAGTCCACTTTGCCTAGTATGCACAAGCATGAATTTTCAGTGTGTATTTGTGAAAACTAATGTCTTTGTAAATGCAAAGGCCCATGTATAAGCAAAATTTTTACAGTATCTTCAAAGAATATAGATATACAAGAAACAGAACTTGCGATTGAAACGCGATACCGCAGGAAGTGTTATCCATGCCTGTCTGCGTGTTCAACGTGGTATAAATATAACTATAAAAACCACGTTATTAATGCCTTGAGCCGAAGGTTTAACACACAAACAGAGGGTGACGTAATCTGTATTTGATGTCTAAAAAATTTGCTAATAGACATCATTGAGCTCAGCGTCTTATTATTATCATAGTCTTTCGTATCTTCATGCACTGTCTTGAATATTTTCAATCTTCCACCAGAAGCTACATTCTATGACAACCTCCGTTGACTGGAAAGGGTTGAGGATGATGATGAGGACGAATAAGATTCACAAGCTAAATAATGCAAAAGACAATGTGACAAGACATTCTTTTATTTTTCTTCAGTATCTGCAAGGGCACAATATTTTTCTGTTAATTGTGGTTACATTGTGTTTGAGGATGGTAAAAAAATATTGCTGAGTTTGAGGTAAAAATTTAAAAATAATAATAATAATACGCACGTGTTCATTCATTTGTGTTATGCATACAAAAAAAGATTGTTTGTGGAAGCTTAGTCCTAGCAGTTTAGTGCTAAAAGTACTTAAGTCGTTGATTTGACAGAAAAGTACTTAAGTCCATTTTAATTAACTCAATTAATAGAAGGTAGAAAGACAAAATATCTTATTATTTGCCATTTTCACATTTGTATAATCATATCCTAAGGATATAACCTAAGCAGAATAACATCAGCACGAATACCCGATTTCACTAAAGAATTTAAACTTTGAAGCCGTTTTTCTCAGAACAGACATTTTGTGACTTAGGTACTTTTAATCCTAGGGTCTTCAATTTGGGTAACACTGAGGAAAAACGGGTTGAACACTATCATCCCACCTGACATTAATATTATTGCATGACTAGTATCTTTGGGACTTTTTTTTCCGGTGATATCGTTACTTACTGCATTTTTTGACATCTCTCTCTCTCTCCCCTCTCCTATTTCTCTCTCAATTCTCTAACAAAAAAAAAACAAAAAAAAATAAAGAAAAAAAAGAATAATTTGAAAAAAAAATGAAAATAAAGAAAAAAAATAGAAAAAGGAAAAGATCTTAAATAAAACTATTCACAGCGAAAACTGTGCATCTTTCTCTCCGTCATTTGTGTACTGTGTGTGTGTGTGTGGGGGGGGGGGGTGTGTGTATCAGTGTGTGTGTGTGTGTGGTGTGTGTGTGTCATTGTTGGTGCCTTTTATTATTTTTTTCCCTGGAATGGCATGAAGGGGTGTGGGAGTTAACATATAAGGGGTACCTTCGTAGTTCACCATATACAATATTCTTTGGGGTCCCTCTGGGGGAAGCCAGAAATCGTTTGCAAAGCAATTAAGTGTACGTTTTCAATGCCTGCGACTTCATGGATGGATGCCTCAGCGTTAGTTAAAGTCGGGTGAAGGGGATTGTTTTGTAAGGAATGAAGCGAGGGCCATCCACAGGGGAGCCACAACCTATATAATTATCCAGTAACCAGTGCTCCGGCCTTCCGCCTTGGCCGCCCATCCTTTTCCCTCCCCATGTGTCCATATCCGGATCGCCACCCTTTACAACACCCTCAATTTCGGTCGGGGCCTACCTACCCCCCCACCCCCCTCCCTTTTTTTTAAAGTGATCTTAACCTCCTCTACCACCTCCCATATCCACATTCCCCTCTTTTGCATTCCCCCGCCCCCCCCTTTCCCTCGACCCCCACCCCCACCTCCTCTACCGGGGTGTCCCCTTACCTTACAGGTATTAGTCGTCATTGCGAAACAACATTTTGCCCTAGGCCTCACCCAGTTCCCACAGCAATGTGGAATTCTCATCAGTGTTCGTTTTAAACAACCAAAGGCATCTTCTGATCTTCCTCTTCCTCATTACAAGAATGAGAAATTAATTAGACAAATAGTAACTATCAACTTCAAAAATAAAGCTTAATTATAAATACAGTAAATAAATAAACGAATGAATAAATAAATTAACAAATAAACGAATAAAAAATAAATAAATAAATAAACAGACCTGTTCACCCCTACCAATGCCAGTCAGGAGTAAGCAGACTGTCTGTCAGGAGTTTCATCTGTCTGTCAGGAGTACAGTACTGGAATACATTTTTTGAGAGATTGAGAAAAAAGAAAACAAAAAGACAGTTACATTTACTACAAAAACACATTAAAAAGTAAATTTGAAAAAGCATTCACTTATTTATTGCTTTAGCAATAAACGAGCTTATTGTGCGTTGGTTAGCCTGCTCTTGTTGCAACTGCTTGTGTCTACCACAGTTCACGTGCCTTTCAATGGCATTTCTACCGCCGTCCGCAACGCTGAAGTCAAGTTTGCAAATTTTGCAGTAAGCATAGTTTTTAGACCTTTCGGAGCTCGTTAAGCACTTATGCAGTTCTGAATAAGAAGCATTCCACTTCTGCGTGTAAAGCATCTTCTTTTTGGGTGGTGTTTGTCCACCATCTTCTGCGTTTTTTATTTTCGGCATCGCGAACAGACTAGTCACATCGAAAACATGCACAAATGCTCGATCACACACGAAAGAAAGTGCGAGAGCCGGAAATCGAAACTTGTACAGGAAATTCCAGTTTTTGTCTTATTACGTAAAACTTACTAAACGGAAAAAAGCGTCTTTCTACCGAAAAAAATACAATTTTTTTTATCGCTCGCGTTTGAAACCGGAGTTTTCGTTTGCGGATTTTTACAGTCAAAACGGAAAAAATCCGGTCAAACCGGAGGAGTGAACAGCTCTGAATACAGCAGGTTTTATTTTTTTAATTTTTTTTATTTACCTTATTGTCCCTTTTTCCATAGGGAAATTCTGGGCCGCCTTCCCTGGGGAAAGCGTAGTCGCAGCCTTTGGCGCGCCCAAACCCAACCTACCTAACATTAGTTGTGATTTTTGAAAATTTGCTGGGGGAGCAAACCGGAGTACCCGGAGAAAACCCCCGAGACGTTGCCCGAGTCGAAAGTAAATAATATTCGGAGAAACATAACGCCCAGATGTTGGATCGAACCCACACCTGTCAGGCGCCATTGGTTTCTGGCCTGTGGACAAGGCAAGTTATTCCCGCCTTAGCCCACTTGGCCACAACGCTCGATTTTACTTTTTCAAGTTCATGATTACACACGCAATTTTGTAAATTATAAAACTATTAAAAGAAGAAATAAACAAGATGACAAGCCATTCAAATGTATTTCCAGACACTCACATACATACATAGCTGAAAACTTAGAATTTTCAAAAGAGTTAATTTGCTTAGAAGTGCTGCGACTCCTTTTCATCATACCGAAGAGAAAGAAAAACATAAAATGACAGGTTACCCTCTGAAGCGTCGGCAAGCCAAACAATATCCAAATCTGCAGAGCCAATTTATAGATACAGCGCAAGACGTATTTCGAAAATGGTGAGGCACGAAGACCTTGAACTTTGAAAAAGTCCAACTTTGAATGATCTAACCTAACATGCTCAACAGTAGTTAAAGTATCCGCAAAAGTAAAAATGGAGAATTTCGATCCAGTTATTCTTGAGAAAAAGCAAACCATTTATTTTGAACAGAAAAGTGAAATTTTGAGCGACCGACTGACTGGAAACCAGACTGCTACTGACGGATGGTCCATGATTTGAAGTCTACGTATACCAAAACACAACACAAGCGCATCAGCCGTTTTTGAGATATTGTGCAAAACGTGTTTAGCAACAACATGAATCCAGTGACCTTGACCTTTGCAGAACAGTTATTATGAGGACACGGAAGGCAAGCCACTGACCTAGGCAATGTTTTGTTTTTCTTTTTTTTTAAAAAATAAAGTTTGGTCAAAATCCGTTCAGTTGTTCTTGAGATACCGGTTTTCCGACTGACCGACATTTGGCTCGTTCTGATCCCACCCCTCCTCTCCTACCCCTCCGACTATTTCAAAGTATTTCCAGATCAGTCAGGAAATATGAAAACTCATAACACTGAAGGGGGGTAAAGTTACTCATTTTTGGTTTTATTTATTTTAATTTTTTTATTTATTTTTTTAAATTGTTTAGCAAGTGCGTGCAAAATAGTGTCCACATTCTAGTTGTATAAAATTTTTTTTTTTTTTTATGGGATTATGTAAGATTGTCTACTTTTATTTGAGTCAGAATCGTCAGATAACTTTTTTTTTTAATAGTGCAGAAGTGTTAAAGCAGTACCCTAAAATAAAATGTAATTCCACTAAGTAGGATTCTCTGCAGGTGTGTGGGTGTATGTGTGTGGGTGTAGAGGAGAAGAAGAAGAAGAAGAAGACGAAGAAGAAGAAGAAGCGGAAGTGTTACACGCGGTAGTGCTACTCGCGGTAGTGTTTCACACGCGATAGTGTTACACACGCGGAAGTGTTACACGCGGTACTGTTACTCGCGGTAGTGATACACACGCGATAGTGTTACACGCGGTAGTGTTACACGCGGTTGTGACGCTCGCGGTAGTGACGCACAACTTTTGTTATCCTAAAGAAGACTAAGTCTTTTATACCCTGTCGGGTCCCACTGTGTGATGCAATTGCTCCTAAATATTTGAAGCTGTATACCGTGTTGTGGGATTGGCCTTGGACTTTAATGTCCGTGTTGATGCCATTGGTGTTGTTGGTCATCGTTTATGGTCTTTTCTGCAATGTGTTATTCATTTATTGTCTATTACCCACCTAAGTGATTTAGACATTGAAAATAAGAAAATGAGCATATTACTGAAGACATTTAAATAATTAATTATATTAAATAAGCCTACTCAACTCATTAATGAGAACAACTAAGAAAAAATAAATTAAATAAAATCTCTCTCTCTCTCTCTCTCTCTCTCTCTCTCTCTCTCTCTCTCTCTCTCTCTCTCTCTCTCTCTCTCCCATACCTCTAAGATTTAATTTACACATACTATAGTCACTGAAAGAAGCAACTACATAAATCTTCCAACAGATACATAAAAAAATTTTTTTGCAAGTCTTCTTTGCACTTATTTTCAAGATGGCAAGCTATTAAAAACCTCATTCGATTGAGAGTATAAACCGAGGTCTAGTTTGTGCACGCACGCATTTCTCGCATGGACGTTAAAGATCCTGACGCTCATGTTCTAAACTGGCTACACAAATACACCCAGCACGCACTAGGTCCCTTTTCCCCATTCCCAGCCGCCCAGGACTGTGCTCATTCGTCTGGGCGTCATACTATCGTCGTGTTGGATCCTGTATCGGCCAGCGCCTTGAGCAGCTTTTGAGCTGGAAAAAGAGCTATACAAAAAAGTCTTTTCATTAATTAAAACGAGTTTAGACTTTCACAAAAATATACATACGGATGCATAAACACACACACGCTCAGACGCGTGCTTACTTAATTATGTAAATATAAATGGGGACGATCATCTTCAAATATTGTGCAGCCAAAGCCCGAAACTAACCCAAGCAGAAACTACTTGAAAATCTCGCTGGGAACACAAATTTATGAAGAGGTGGTTTGTGGGTCGATCTGCTCTGCTGGTAAACCGGGGAGCAAGTGAAGCTTCTTTACTCACCCAATATCGCTTTTATGTTCATTACCCTCCTTAGCCTATACCCTCCCTAGCATTACCCTCCCTAGCCTTACCCTCCCTAGCCTTATCCTCCCTAGCTTATACTCTCCATGCTCACTTCACTGCTTTTCGCAGTCTCACCTTGCACTGTACCTTGGACTACTAAAGTATGAATAATAATAATAACTAGCATTTATAAAGCGCCTACCCTAAGGATCTAAGCGCTATACACGCACACTTTCTTACGCAAACACATATACACACTATACATATACTATAATTATAAGACAAGTTACTCTTTCACGCGTACATACTACTTCTGTGTAAATCAATATGACAAAAACATACTAAAGTACTACTTAACCCCCCACCCCTCCAAATCCCTTTTACAACTACAGATACTGCTGAAAGACTTTTGAGAAAAAATACGTTTTAAGGTTGAATTTGAACGATTCACAGGAGGTAGAATGTCTAACATGAAAGGGGAGAGAATTCCATAGGTGAGGGCCGTGGACAGCAAAAGAGCGGAAACCATGAG
The DNA here is from genome assembly GCA_036898135.1 of Oncomelania hupensis. Lineage (NCBI taxonomy): Eukaryota > Metazoa > Mollusca > Gastropoda > Littorinimorpha > Pomatiopsidae > Oncomelania > Oncomelania hupensis. The sequence goes on from JBAHVR010000302.1 coordinate 291,261, forward strand.
ATTTTCTTTTGTCTACTGGCGCCAAAAACCGAGAGTTACCATTATTACGAGATAATTGAAGTTAACACGTTTTCCTTTTAATTTACAGAGATACCGGCAATTCACAGTGTTAATTAATAATTATCAGTATTTGCCACGCCTTCCTAGCGCCAAAACCTGATAATTACAAATATCATGAGATAATTACACATATCATAGGAAAATTAAAATTATCAAGGGATAATTACAATTATCATTGAAAAATTACAAACATCCCCAGAACAGAGAAGAGATCCTTCTCCGAGAACAAGTTAAGGCAGCAGAGCAATCGCTGAAGAAGGGGAAGTTAGAGGGAGTAAACAACATACCCGCAGAATTGCTTCAAGCACGAGGAGAAGCGATTATTGACGCCCTCACCATTTTCTTTAACACGATCTGGCAGAGTGGGGAGTGGCCTACACTACTGATCCGGTTGCTTGTAGATTGGGGAGTGATCCAGGTCTTGTCATCACTCTTCCCACAAAGGGCAACCTTCAGGAGTGCCAAAACTAGCGCATCATCAGCCTCATCAGCCATCCCAGAAACTAATACTTAACAGCTTGAAACCCCAAACTGAACAAATCATAGCTGAAGAACAAGCAGGATTCAGTGCAGGGCGAAGTACTGTGATGGGGTTTTTATTGTTGCTGGGCTCTGCCCAATGGACTGCTATTACCTCCTCGTCTTAGTCGGTGGGGATCACTAGTAATCTCCCTTTGACTTCACTTAATGCATTTATTTGTTTAGCTCGGTCTGTGTTAAGGCTGAGGTACAGAGATAGATAGAAAAATGGTAAATGATCACTGTCACATTAGCTTTCACACGGCTATAAATCATTATGTAGCCCAGCCACTTAATAACAGTAAAAATCACACATTTATTTCCTCTACTCTATACATGATCTTCGATGCACCAAACTATCTTAAAAGTTCAAATGTCAATGCGAATATATAGTGCGAATGATAGTCTAGGCAGCTACTTTTTCATCATAGGGCACTGGATGATTTCTGCCTTAATTATCAGATTTCTTGACGAGTGGACTACTGTGGTCTTGTTTATACAGAATTTTAGTGCACTTAGCGAAGATGCACTTAATTTCGTTGTTGAAGCGCTGCGTTGAGGTCGCTTCCAGGACAATCTGTGTAGTCGTGGCTTGTGTTTGACGGGTGGGCTGTCTGCGCACAATGCTGTAGATGCCTCGGCAGCCAACTCTAAGCGTCGATTAGGTTCTGTCCTTTGCTGAGTTGGGCTAACGATATACCGCCTGTTCGTCTGTAACATATGAGACGAAATTCTGCACAACCCTGAATAATAGGTCTGTACAGAGCGTCTCACTGAAGGCCAAAGTAGCCCTCAGTGATAGCTACACATCTCTATACATAAGCGACGAACATTCTGCTAAGTCCGTGGTCCACTGGAATCTCCACTCTAATTTCCTATACATATACAAATATAAATCGTGGCTAACTATACACATAAAGAAATAATAATATTATAAACATTCTCTGGTACAGCCACTGGTCTGCAAGCATAAATACAGGTTAAACAACAGTGGTTCCGTCAGGTATACAACATGGCGTCAAACCCGGTCGTGCTCGACACGTGGTCGGCTTCTCCACATGGTCAGGCAAAGTTGGACTAACAATTCAATTCTATGCATAGCAAATTCCACAAACATAATTCCAACAATAATATAAATACATCACGATGAAACAAAAGTATGTTCGTTTACCTGTTTGACAATATCAGGCCGTGGCTACTTGATTGAATTCGAATATTCAACAAGTACTGCTTCCCTGGTCTATCAGTGGAGAGATTTCTGCTAGGAAGTAGCTGTGTACTGCTCAGCGTTTTCAACACAAATGACCCTCTACCTAGCCTTGGCCTACCCAGTCAGAACTAGTTCTACCTAACGGTGCTGTGATCTGATAGGCTGAAGAAATCTGAGAGGCTGTAAAATTCGAAGCCCTCCACCGTCAGCTGCGATGATGTCACTAACTATGCGGGCGTCAGGCTACAACTGTTAGGCATGATCACTTCTGTCGTCTGCTAGAGACTAACAGTAACCTTCTAAGTCTAACTGACTAAACAAGCAAAATCTTAAAGGCAGTGGAAACAGCGGATTTTCAACCTCAGGATTATCTGTGAGAAATGCTTACAGCACCAACGACATCTATATCATGTGTTTGTATACTTCAGGAAAAGGTTTGACCAAGTCTCGCATGCAGCTCTTTGGGCAACAATAAAAGTATACAACATAATCCCCAACATTATTGAATTCATCAAAAGCTTGAATGGCAAGGCTACCAGTGCAGTCCTCCACAACAGCGCCATCGGAAACTGTTTCAGAACAACAATCGGCGTGCGTCAAGGATGACTACTCTCTCCAACACTCTTTAACATCTTCTTGGAGACCATCAGGTCAGATGCCTTTGCAGATCACAAAGTTTGACACTAAGCGAAGCCATGAGGGTTCCTGAGGACAGAGAAAGATGGAGTACGCTGTTTAAACGATCATCTTCGGTGCCCCAGCGACTTTCGAGTTACGGGATAGGATAGAATAGGAGGTCCACAGTGTTGGAGCATAGAGGAAAGAGACCTTTTTCCAAACATGTTTAGAGAGTACCTTCGAAATGCAAGGAGGGAAGCATATCTTTAGATCGTAAGGAGCGGGTTGGTTGACAGACATGCAGGAGTTCAGACAGAGATGATGGAGTGTTTTGAGAATAAATACATCTGAGAGGTCTAGTCTGTGTGTCGCATACATTCCATCATAACGGATTTTAAAGATCCTGACGCTCATGTCCTAGACGGGTGAGTGCCGGTAACAAGAACACACCCAGCACGCACTTGGTCCTTCTCCCCCATCCCTGGCTGCCCAGGATTGTGCTCAGTTGTCCGGGCGTCAGACCATGTGCCCAAAGGCTGCGGGTGGGCGTCTCGGGCGGTTTGAGTTATATCTTTATCGGCCAGCGCTTTGAGCGGCTCTTGAGTTGGTAAAGCGCTATATTTAAAGTGATTAAATAAAAAATAAATACATTGGTAGGAGAGATAAGCGATCTTGTAGAAAAGACTTTTAATACCAAGATGGTTTACTCGCTTGAATTTGTAAGCACAAGACCGAGTTAAGTTAAGTTAATGCCCGTCACCCCTGCCAGGTATGGGCCGCCAACAACAGCTCTTCAGAGTCCTCTGTCCTGTGCCATTCTTTCTAACTGATCCCAGGCGTAGCCCATCTTGGTGGTGTCGGCCTCGAGGTCGCGTCGCCAGGTGTTCCTTGGACGGCCTCTCTTTCGCTTTCCCTGGGGGTTCTACTTCACGTTAGCACAGAAAAGCAGTTGTGGATGCAGTCTTTATAGGTCTCCGATGCAGCTGACTGGATTTGACGATTTCGGGCGGGTACGCTGGGTGGTGGGACAGCGAAGTCAGCGAAGCGGATTCGGCCGGAATCTCAGATACACTATCGTGACACAGTCGGCAGTGCGCAAATGCCCAATATAGTCCTCGGTGCAACGTGCATGCGATTCGATATCCGTTGTAGTGTTGTCTGCGACAGTGCTCCTGAAGAAAGACGATGTCCCTATGGCAGTAAGGGGCGCCTCGAGTGAGATCCTGTATCAGCCAGCGCCTTGAGCTACCCTTTGAGCTGGAAAAGCGCTTTGTAAGGACGATGAAATAAATGAGGACGATGACATCAACGAAGACGATAAAATAAACGAGGACGATGAAATAAAGCGACACCAACAATATTAATTACAGTAGACTAACCAGTGACACATGCGAGCAGAGAGAGAGGGAGAGCGAGAGATAGGGAGAGAGAGAGCGAGGGAGAGCAAGAGAAAGAGAGCGAGAAAGAGAGAGAGGGAGAGAGAGAAAGAGAGAGAGAGAGAGGGAGAGAGAGAGAGAGAGAGAGAGAGAGAGAGAGAGAGAGAGAGAGAGGATTTTAAAGTAAAAGAAAAGGCCGTAAACGGTAAAGATCACAAATAACGCGATTTTATTGGTGTCAGTCATTAAAATACAAAAGTAGGCTAATTGTCATGATACACAACATTAACACAGTTGATGTACAATAAACAAGTTGTAGCGGAAATAAACAGCAAAAGTGTGTACGTGGAAGACGAGGAAGTTTTCTGATCACACTAGAGCTACTCTGCACATACTTTGGGATCAGGGATACCTCATTCGTCAGAGCGCACGACTTGCGTCTCGGGCGACGTGGGTTCGAATCCTGACTTCAGCAAACTATTTTGTGATTGATGGATAGTAGTGGCCAGCGCTTTGAGAAGCTCTCTGAGCTTGTAAGTGCGCTATATAAGAGTAATATCTTTCTTTCTTATTTCATCACTCACTCAAGCACGCGCGCTCGCAAACAACACACGCCTCTCTTTCATTCCCTCTGAATACAATACAAGATTATTGCTTTAGGTCCAGCGGACTCTTCCGAGCCAAATCAGGACCAGTTCCCTCTGAATACATACTAATGTAGGCTACTCTCTATCTCGCACTCAACTTTCTCTTTTCTCTTACTCTAACACCATACATAATGCAGGCTACTCTATCTCCCAATCAACTTTTTTTTCCCTCACCCCCACCCCCACCCTCACCCCCATCCCCACATTTTGTCTCACATATGAACACTTAATCGTCTCATCCAAACAGATAACTCACTTGTGTTTTTTGCCACAAACCACAAGATCTATAGAAGAAGCATTAGTGGACATATTTCACTAAATAATGAACAATAATCCAAATAAATATATGGCTTAACCTTCGCTTTTTTTTTTTTTGCATCTTATTTACCCGTCGTGTGTAAAAAAACTATCCATATCACGCAAAGACAATATTCCTATTATTACATCGTGTGAAGACACAGGGCCTACTGAAAACGTAAACGACGACTCCAAAAGAATGTGCTATCTGTGTGTGTGTGTGTGTGTGCGCGCGCGCGTGCGTGGGTGTGTGCGTGAGAGAGAGACAGAGACAGAGGCAGAGAGAGAGAGAGAGAGAGAGAGAGAGAGAAGTCGAAGTCGAAGTCGAAACCTTTAATAGGATAATAGCATTAGGTCCTATGGACCTGTCCTTAATAAAATTGTAAAAGAAAAAAAAAAGAGAAAAAATAAAAATAAAAATTCAGAACAAACAAAATAATTAACATAAAATTGATTGCAAACTAACACAAACCTTAACAATGGTAAGAATTAAAAAAAATACTAAGAAAATTAATGTACCGAAATACACATACTCCCTCCCCCACCTCCCTCCAATACCCATTTCCTACTCCCACTCTCCCCACCCCCGCCACCACAACCAAACACATACACAAGCTATTTCACACATGAACAAATTAAACTGTCGCAAGATAGGAAAGAACAAAATGTATACAATCATCTTAAATATTAGGAGCAATGGAAAATAGAAATTTGTGGAGTCTAATTTTAAACAACAATAATGATTTACTTTCCTTGATCTCTTGTGGGAGAGAATTCCACATACTTGGACCAGAATATGACAGAGATGTTTTAAATATGTCTAAGCGTGGCTGTGGCAAGGTTAAATTATGTTTGAAAATTGAATAACGAGATGAAGGTTTGCTAAAAAGTACTTTTAAATAATCAGGAGCTCTATTGTTTAGTATTTTGTACATTAAAACGGCTTTATTGTAATTAAGGTGTTTGTTAAGGGGAAGCATACCAGCTAGTTTTAATTTTGAATCAGTTTTGATGGAAGTGTTGGAGATAAGTAATTTTGCAGCTCTGCGATGAATAGAATTACTTTTTTAAACAAGGCATCACTGCAGCCGTCCCATATTGTTGATGCATAATCAATGTGAGGTTTGATATAAGCATTGTAAAAAAGCTTTTTAGCATCTGCAGTTATGATAGATTGAAGCTTAGATATAGACAACATAAATAATTTTGTTGAGAGAGTTTTACAACGATTTTCAATATGTGAATGCCAACTGAGTTTGTTGTCTACGAGGACGCCTAAAAGTTTATGAGTTTCAACCTGTTTAATATTATTTCCATTCATGACTAAATCAAGAGAAAGCGGAGCCCGCTGATGCTTTTGTCTAGTTGTTATTAACATTGCTTTTGATTTAGCTGGATTCAATGACATATGATTTAACTTGCACCAATCAGCAACATTGTTAAGAGCACCTTGTAGAGATTGCTGAATTTCACCTATGTTCCTCCCCTGATTGTACAATGTTGTGTCATCAGCTAACATGTGGCATTCAACAGAATTATCTGAGAGATGTAGCGGTAAATCATTAATATAAATACAAAATAAAATAGGAACGAGAACCGATCCTTGAGGAACCCCATGCATTATAAGGCCTACAGAGGAATTTATTCCATGAATATGTACAAATTGCGTACGTTCATAAAGATAGGAACGAAACAAATTTAACGCAACTGAACCATTGAGGTACAGTTGAAGTTTCTGAAGCAGTATGTGGTGGTTGACGAGATCAAAAGCTTTGGAAAGATCAAGAAAAACAACTCCTGACAAAGTAGATTTATTCATTGCAGAGAGCCATTTGTCAGTTAAAAGTGCCAGGGCAGTAGCACAAGAATGGTGGCTACGGAAACCATATTGTAGATTATGAAAAAGGCCAAGATCATCCATGTATTTTGTAAGATGAGTGTGAATATGTCGTTCCAGAATCTTTGAAAGTGTAGATAGCAGAGATATTGGCCGATAGTGATTAAGATAAGAACTGACTCTTGATTTAGGAAGGGGAATAACAGCTTGTTTCCATGCAGTCGGAAATATATTTTTTACAATGCATAAATTGAAGATGTATGTAAGGGAATTAATAATATAAGGCAAAGAAATTTTCAAGATCTTATTACTAATTTCATCTGAACCTGCCGATTTTTTATTTTTAAGTTTTGATATGTATTTAGTAACTTCATATACAGGAATGAGTGGTATTTCAAAGGGTGAAGAGTTATTTGTTCTTTTCTTACAAAATTGTGTAAGATAATCAGAGCAAGAGTACTGTGTACATTTTGAGGAATCCGATTTCAGAACGGAAATAGCGACTAAAAGGAAATGGTTGTTGAAGTCATTAGCAGATAAAGTGGAAGGAATTTCATCATGATTTGAAGATGAGCCTTTAATAAAAGAATTCAGTGCATGCCAAAGTTGAGAAATGTCTCTTTTATTTTCTATTAGTGTATTAAAGTAGTTTCCTTTGGAGTCACGCACCATGTTTTTTATTTTATTACGAATTTTTTGGTACTTTTGAAATTGTTGAGTACATTTAAGTTTGTCACGCAGTGACATTGCATGTATGATTTCTGAAGTCACCCATGTTGGGAGTTTAGAATGTTTTACTCTTTTTTTTTTAAAGTGGCGCGTGCTTGTTGAGTATTGATAGATAGTGTACCAACGATTAATGGTCACTTATGATCATACCAGAAAGGGATGCTTGCTCAATTGTTGCAGGTGCGTTGGTGTAAATGTGGTCGATTAAAGATGATGTTGATGATGTTACCCTAGTAGGTGAAGATATTAACTGACTAAGACCAAGAGAGGATATTAGGCAGTCCCTTCATGAGAGAGAGAGAGAGAGGGAGTTACCCGGTAGACTACTCACATGTAGGCTATTCACACTTTTCTGCTATCCTATGCACCAACGGGAATCCCCTCTATGAAAACTACTTCCGTTTTTTTTTCTCCGCGTGTTTTAGTGAGTTATTTCCAAATATTCAAGAATAATAACATGTGTCACTGGCCACCTGTATCGTACCCTCACATATTTTTATTTTTTTTGGCTGCAGTTTATTATCCCTTTCTATCGCCAGTGGCGCGCCTAAACCCTACCTACCTAACATTATTTGTGAATTTTTGAAAAATATTCGGAAAAACATAACGCCAAGATGCTGGCTCGAACCCACACCTGTCAGGCGCCATTGGTTTCTGGCTTGTGGACAAGGCAAGTTAGTCCCGCCTTAGCCCACTTGGCCACAACGCTCGCCTAACATAGTCAGTTACTTCGTGTTTTGTGAAGGTTGCGACGGCGAAGCTATGGAAAACTACAAGAGTCTTCAGGTCCTGTTTCACTTTCTGTAGATGATCGACGCACCTCCGAAGTCGCCACAAATACAGGCCTCTACGATTGTTTTTTTTGCATCCTTTCACTGAGCATGTACTTCCTCCTATGGGGCGCCATGTGTCCATTTATTCTATGTGACTATTCTATACATAGAATAAATTATATGCACATAGAAAGCATTCTATGCACACAAAAAGCATTCATTAGTTGAAATTCCATTTATAAAAAAGAAACCATTATTGTAAGTCATAGAATAAAATTCTTTGTATAGAATAACATTCTATAATATAGTGTAAAATTCTATGTCCATAATACAATTCTATGTATAGAATAACATTTTATAATAGAGAATAAGATTCTATGTATGTAATACAATTCTATATTATAGAATGCACTTGTATGCATAGAATTGTATTCTATAACATAGAATGAATTCTATTACAAAGAATGAATTCTATAACATAGAATTTATTCTATGTGCATACAATTCATTCTATAACATAGAATGAATTCTTTAACATAAAATAAATTATATGACATAAAATGAATTCTATGTGCATAGAATAAATTGTATAACATAGAATGAATTCTATAATAAAGAATGAATTCTATATGCATAGAATGAATTTTATAGCATGGAATGAATTCTATGACATAGAATGAATTCTATAGGCATAGAATGAATAGTATAACATAGAATGAATAAGACGACATAGAATGAATTCTATGACATAGAATGAATTCTATAACATAGAAGGAATTCTATAGCATAGAATGAATTCTATGACATAGAATTTATTCTATAGCATAGAATGAATTCTATAACATAGAATGAATTCCATAGCATAGAATGAATTTTATGACATAGAATTTATTCTATAGCATAGAATGAATTCTATGTTACAGAATGAATTCTATGTCATAGAATTCATTCTATGCTATAGAATTCATTCTATGCTATAGAATAAATTCTATGTCATAGAATTCATTCTTTGCTATAGAATTCATTATATGTTATAGAATTCATTCTATGTCATAGAATTCATTCTATGTCATCTTATTCATTCTATGTTATAGAATTCATTCTATGTCATAGAATTCATTCTATGTCATAGAATTCATTCTATGTCATAGAATTCATTCTATGTCATAGAATTCATTCTATGTCATAGAATTCATTCTATGTCATAGAATTCATTCTATGTTATAGAATGAAATCAATATATACACTTTTTTTAAAATAGTAAAAACTGGGGCACTGTCAAGGTATAGAGAACATTTTTTATGGCATGGGACTGTATTGCAGAGATATATACACATTGCCACATCCCATCACCACACCACATCACTCTACATCACACTGCACCACAAATGTGATGGGTAGGTGTGGAGTGATTAGGTTAGGTGATGATGTGGTCTGATTCACTGCTTTTAAGGCATAATAGAACTGTATTGCAGATACGTACATACACATTACCACATCACATCACCACACTACATCACTCTAAATCACACCACACTGCACCACAAATGTGATGGGTGGGAGGGGTGGGGTGATTAGATTATGTGATGTGATTCACTGATGCCATGATATGTGCTGTCTGCTGCAATGTGAAGATGTGCTGCTGCTGTGATGGCTGATGTGATGTGATAATTAGTTGATATGATGTGATTTTATGTGGTGGTGCGTTTTCACGATGATGGTGATGAAGCAATGTGATGCAGTGATGTGATGTGATGATGTGATCGATGTGGTGATGATGCGATGTGGTGATGTGTCATACGATATCTTTTTTTAATTCTAAATTTTGTTACAATTTATTAGTTTTTTTTTATTTTATGTGAATGAAATGAATTATATGTATATAGAATTAATTGTATAACACAGCAAGAATTGTATGACATAAAATTCCTTTTTTAACATAAAATGGATTTTATTCGCAACACTGAATACATTCTATTTTCATAGAATTGTTTTTTAACATTTGGTGCACATAGAATGCATTCTATGTTATAGAATGTTCATTCTATAACATAGAATGTTCATTCTATAACATAGGATCCATTCTATAACATAGAATGTTCATTCTATAACATAGAATGGTCATTCTATAACATAGAATGGTCATTCTATAACATAGAATTCATTCTATAATATAGAATGTTCATTCTATAACATAGAATCCATTCTATAACTTAGAATGTTCATTCTATAACATAGAATCCATTCTATAACATAGAATATTCATTCTATAACATAGAATGCATTCTATAACATAGAATGCTCATTCTATGCGCAACTAGGTCATTCTATGTGAAACGAGGCTATGACGTATAAAGGGACACGTGGAGCCTTGCACGCGCGCGAGAACTGAAGAAATGGCTGACGTACCAAGCGCTCTGCGGCTTTATCAGACATCATAATTTCGTGAACAAGCATTTAGGTTTCTTGTTCTTCTTCGACGGTATAATTAGTGTGAGTAGTTCGCGTAGCGATAAAAATAATTGACGTCACACCCTACCCCCCCCCCTCCGCCCCTGCGTGCTTGCTTTTTTCATTACAATGTGCTGAGGTTCTGTAAGGGTTTATAGTGTCAAAATCTAATTAAATAATCAGTTCTTTTCGCTCAATACCGAAGAAATAACCGTACTGTACACTCATAAAAAGCAATAATTAATATATTTAAAGGTCGAATATTGCTATACAACTCTGAGACATAATAAATGAAAGGTTCATAAAGCTGATTATTGCAAAAAATCTATTTCACCCCAAGCGGCCCCCCAGGGCGCTATGCACAAAGGCGTGGCGGCCACGTGCTGCGGGAATAACACAGCGTGATCGAGTTTGAAAATGGTGAAGTACTGTGCTGCGTTTGGATGCTCTAACTCCGACGTAAAACCTTTCTGCAAAGAAAAGAACATTTCCTTTCATCGATTTCCACTTCGAGCGCAAATGATGAAGCACTGCATGTCGTCAACTCTAAACTGAATGTCAGTGACAAATCGCTCTGTAATCATTATTGCACGAGTGTGCTATGTTCAAAACATCACAATATCCCAAAATGTCGGTAAATTTATTTAAGCAGCTTTGGAGTACACGCGAGCGAGCTAAAAGAAGCCGTGACCGGGTTGTTATTCCCGCGCCACGTGACCATGCCGCCGACTTGTGCATAGAGCCCAAGATGAGTTCCTTCCGTTAATAAAATGGATAGCATCATAGCATTAGGAACGTACGTCAGCCATTGATGTAGAGTGATGTGGTGTGGTGATGGGATGTGGCTATGTGTATCTCTCTGCAATACAGTCCCATGCCATAAAAAAATGTTCTCTATACCTTGACAGTGCCCCAGTTTTTACTATTTAAAAAAAGTTTTTATATTGATTTCATTCTATAACATAGAATGAATTCTATGACATAGAATGAATTCTATGACATAGAATGAATTCTATGACATAGAATGAATTCTATGACATAGAATGAATTCTATAGCATAGAATGAATAGTATAACATAGAATGAATAAGATGACATAGAATGATTTCTATGACATAGAATGAATTCTATAATATAGAATGAATTCTATGACATAGAATGAATTCTATGACATAGAATTTATTCTATAGCATAGAATGAATTCTATAACATAGAATGAATTCTATAGCATAGAATGAATTCTATGACATAGAATTCATTCTGTAACATAGAATTCATTCTATGCTATAGAATAAATTCTATGTTATAGAATTCATTCTATGCTATAGAATTCATTCTATGTTATAGAATTCATTCTATGTCATAGAATTCATTCAATGTCAAAGAATTCATTCTATGTCATCTTATTCATTCCATGTTATACTATTCATTCTATGCCTATAGAATTCATTCTATGTCATAGAATGAATTCTATGTCATAGAATTCATTCTATGCTATAACATTCATTCTATGCATATAGAATTCATTCTTTATTATAGAATTCATTCTATGTTATACAATTTATTCTATGCACATAGAATTCATTTTATGTCATATAATTTATTTTATGTTAAAGAATTCATTCTATGTTATAGAATGAATTCTATGCGTATAGAATCAATTCTATGTCATGCAATTTATTTTATTTTAAAGAACTCATTCTATGTTATAGAATTCATTCTTTGTAATAGAATTCATTCTATGTTATAGAATATAATTCTATGCATACAAGTGCATTCTATAATATAGAATTGTATTACATACATAGAATATTATTCTCTATTATAAAATGTTATTCTATACATAGAATTGTATTATGGACATAGAATTGTACACTATATTATAGAATGTTATTCTATACAAAGAATTTTATTCTATGACTTACAATATTGGTTTCTTTTTTATAAATGGAATTTCAACTAATGAATGCTTTTTGTGTGCATAGAATGCTTTCTATGTGCATATAATTTATTCTATGTATAGAATGGTCACATAGAATAAATGGACACATGGCGCCCCATATCTCCACCGTTTTTATACTTATCCCACTCGTTTTCTGGCTCTAACAATCGTCGTTTTCGGCAATTTGCCATATTTAAAAGTCACGCATCAAGCTTTGATAAAAGCAAAACAAGCTAGACCAGAACTTGGTTTCATGCTAACCTGTTTTAATTTATAATGGCGATACCCATGAGTTTTTATGAGAGGTGCCTTAAAGTTGTGAATAGAGTCAACAATTTCAACTCTGTGTCATTTTCATTCACTTCATAGATTTGAAGGACATATATTCTTTTACAGGACTTAGAAGATTCCGCCCATTTGCTGCTATCAACTTACTGGTAGACTAACCCCAAAAATAGAACACAGAAACTTTCAATAAAATCTCACATACGTGTGAGTAGTTACCATCACGCACAAATATAATTATAAAGTGGTGGTATAGCCCCTTAAAGTAAATACAACTGCACAGTCAGGACATTTGCCTAACTGTAGAAGTCTGTCTTTCAGACAGTTGTTTTCAGTTACACCATTCAGTTACACCAAGACCACACACGTCAAGTGCAGATTATGTTCTGATTTTATTCTCCAAAAATCAACTAAGAAGTAAATGCATTCCAAAAGTGAACACATAACACTCAAAGACATGGACATACACAATGACGATTATTATTAATTAAAGTGTGAGATTAGTACTCACACTGCTACATGTTTTTCCTTACAAAACAGAAAAATAAAACGAAATTTAAAGTAAATAACAAATTTATTTAACTACGAATGCATAACAAATTTTAGAAAATTTGAGAGGATAAATTTATTTAAGGAAAACAGATTTAGGAATAATAAAAGATTGCGATTCAAATATTATTTATGCTACAAAATGTAATTTATTTGGGAAGCGTACGGGAGGTCTGCTGTGTCTGCCATAACGTGTGGTGATGATTGGCTGTGCAGGACTGAGTGCCTCCACGTGAGCAGGCGTGTCTTTGACGTCAGGTTCAGGTGGTTGAGGGTCATCAATAGAAACTGGTTCATCTGGTGGTGGAACAGTCAATGTTTCATTCGTCTTCCTCAGCATGGCTCTGTTTCTGCGATACGTGGTGCCACCCTCAGAACGTATCACATACGAGCGCGGCTCCGGTGCTGCCGAAATCACGACAGCCGGTCTCCAGGTGCTATCTTTCTCCATCTGCATGCGTACATGGTCTCCGGGATGCAGGGTAGGAAGGGGCTGGGGAAGGGCAGTCTTGTTGTAATCCTTTGCTTGCTGCGTCAGTCGTTTGGTCACTGCCTTCTGAACCTGTTCCTTGCACGGAATTTTGGGCAGTAACAAAGAGTCTGTTACTGGCAGTGTGGTTCTGAGGCGTCTGTTCATTAATAGCTGAGCAGGCGAGGCGTTGTCTGGTAACGGCGTGTTGCGGTACAGCAGCAGGGCGATATAAGGATCCTGCTGGGCTGCTTTGGCTTTCTTTAGTATGTTTTTTTAGTGTTTGTATGCTGCGTTCAGCCAGACTATTAGATTGAGGATGCCTCGGACTGGAAGTATGGTGCTTGAATCCCCAACCCGAAGCAAACTGAGTAAACAGCGTACAGCTAAACTGTGGCCCATTGTCAGTGATAAGCAGCTTCGGGATTCCGTGACGTGAAAAATGCGACTTCATAGTGTCACAAGCAGACCCGTTTACCCCGCGCTATTTGAGCTTTTGCTTGTTTAGCAGTAGTAAAACTCAGAAGGTTACTGTAGTCTATAGCAGACGATTAAGGTATAACTGATGTGTACACACACACTGCGAGCTGACGCGAGCCGTTTAGTGACATCATCGCGGCCTACGATGGAGTTTTGAACTTTATAGCCGCTTTGATTGTTTCAGCCAATCGGGACACAGGTAGAGGGTTAGAACCAGTTCTGGCTGATTCAGTCCAAGCCTAGTATAGGTCAATTGTGTGGAAAGCTCTGAGCAGTACACAGTTATCCTTGAGCAGAGAAATATCTCCACTGATAGAACAGGGAAGCAGTGCTTGTTGAATTTTTGAATTCAATCAAGTAGCCACGGGCCTCACATTGTCGAACAGGTAAATGAACATACTTCTGTTTCATCGTGATGTATTTATATTATTGTTGAAATTATGTTTGTGGAATTTGCTATGCATAGAATTGAAGTGTTAGTCCGAATTTGCCTTACCACGTGGAGAAGCGGAACACGTGTCAAGCACGACCCGTTTTGACGCCATGTTGTATACCTGACGGAACCACTGTTGTTTAATCTATATGTATGCTTGCAGACCAGTGGCTGTACCAGTGAATGTTTATAATAGTATTAATTCTTTATGTGTATAGTTAGCCACGATTTATATTTATGTATAGGAAATTAGAGTGGAGATTCCAGTGTACCACGGACCTAGCAGAATGTTCGTCGCTTATGTATAGAGATGTGGAGCTATCGCTGAGGGCTACTTTGGCTTTCTGTGAGACGCTCTGCACAGACCTATTATTCAGGGTTGTGCAGAATTTCGTCTCATATGTTACAAACGAGCAGGCAGGATATCGTGAGCCCAACTCAACAGAAGAGCAGAACCTAATCTACGATTCAAGTTGGCTGCCGAGGCATCTACAGAATCGTGCACAGACAGCCTCAAACGTCGTACCAAAAGTCAAAGACTACTTGACGACCCAGCGTGTACCAGAAGCTACCTCAACGCAGTGCTTCACGCAACCGCTGGACCTAAAGCAACAATAAATCAATCAATCAATCTAGCACGCAACACTTCAGTTAAGTGCCAAGGAAACAGTGCACTAAAACTGTAGCAAAAGAAACACAGTAGTCCACTCTTCATGAACGCTAGTAGCCAGTGCCCTATGAAGAATAAGTAACTGCCTAGACTATCAGCGAGCGAACCATTCGCATTGACAATTGAACTTTTAAGTTAGATTCGTACTTCGAAGATCGTGTATAGAGTAGAAGAAATAAATGTGTGATTTTGACTGTTATCAAGTGGCTGGACTACATATGATTCATAGCCGTGTGAAAGCTAGTGTAACAGTGATCTTTTACCATTTTTCTATCTATCTCTGTACCCCAGCCTTAACACAGACCGAGCTAAATAAATAAATGTATTAAAGTAATTCACCGGGTGACTCACTAGCGCTTCCCATAGAATAGACGTGAGGGTTGCAGCATTCCATTGTGCAGAGCCCAGCAACAATAAAAAAAAAACCTGTTACACTTTAATTGGCGAGCCTAGTTAGGATCTGTGTTTAATTGGAATTGGGTATAACCGGATCTAGGTACAATAGAATAAGATAACAATAGTAGTAGTAGAATAACTTAGAATAGTTGCAAGTGTAGGACAAGGACAGAGTTTTGGTGCACTATTCATTTATTTAAAAACTTTTTTGCTTCAATTCTTTTTGTACCTGTATGTTGCATTGTTCTTTTGCAGGTTTTGCTTAAATAACTGTTGTATGCCATTTGACTCTTGTTTTATTCTATTATTGATTACGAATTTTATGGTCTTTGCATTGTTGTTACTGAATTGCAATATTGCTAGTGTGTTTGTATTCCACGTGATTCCAAGGTTGGTCATAGACACTGTTGACAATGTCAGACCCAGTAGCCTTGAGATTGAGCTTCAAGGAATTAGGAGAAGCTTTGCACTTAGCAGTAGGAGACCTAATTGCGTATATCAATGAAGAGGCAGAGAAGCAGGAAGCTAAGGCAGAGAGGGCAGCAGAGAGAGAACAGAAGAAAATAGAAGCAGAACAGAGGAAATCAGAATAAGAAGCAGAGAGAGAAGCGAAGAAATTAGAAGCAGACCAGAAGAAACTAGAGTTAGAGGCAGAGAGAGAACAGAAGAAACTAGAATTAGAAGCAGAACAGAAGAAGGCAGCAATAGCAGCAGAGAGAGAAGCAGAAGTTAGGAGATGGGAGTATAGCGATCTAACCGGCGAAAAGATCACCCTGAAGCTGGCCGACGCATCGCAACCCAGCACTACGCTACCAATTGCCAGGATCAATGTCGCCAGCCGATACGTCACTGGTGGAGTCCATGGCCGCCGTCCAGACTCGCGCCCAAACGAAACTAGCCTCGACCCCACCACGATACCCAACCAGATGCCGGAACAGATCCGGAAGGCACAAGAAGAGGACGCCACCTTGCGCAAATGCTTCGGGAAACTACCCGCCGCGCGCACTCCACCCAAGACCGGAGACTTCTTTGTCGAAGACGGACTCCTGTACCGTCAGAAGGACGACCACTCCCAGCTGGTCGTACCCGCGACCTTTCGTCCCCAAGTCCTAGAACTTGGCCACAGCATGCCCCTGAGTGGTCACATGGGAAATAGGAGCCACCGTCCTGCGTATCAGCGCGCAGTACCATTGGCCTGGGATGTCAGATGACATAAAGCGATACGTCAAGTCGTGTCGCCAGTGCCAGCGTTACTCACCCCGCCATCATACCGTCCCAGTAACCATCAGCCCCACCGTCGTCGTAGGAACGCCATTCCAACGAGTAGCCGCCGACATAGTTGGGCCCCTACCGCAAACCAAGAAGCGGAACCAATACCTGCTCACCTTGGTCGACGCATGCTCCATGTGGTGTGAGGCAGTTCCCCTACCGAAGATCGACGCCGCCCGAGTCGCCGACGCGCTCGTCGCCATCTTCACCCGAGTCGGATTCCCGGAGAGCATCATGACCGACAACGGGTCGCAGTTCACGGGAAGACTAATGCAGGAAGTCTTCAACCTACTCCGCATCCGTCACATCCGAACTCCACCCTACCACCCTGCCAGCAACGGACAGGTCGAGCGCCTGAACGGAACGCTCATCGCCATCATCCGGAAGATCGCCGACGACCAACCCAACGCGTGGGACAGCTACTTCACGTCAGCGCTCTTCGCGTACAGAGAAACGGCCCACACATCGACCGGATACACTCCACGTTACTCTTTGGGAGACCCCTCTCTGGACCCCTAGCTGCCTTGCGACGCAGCTGGACAGACGCCAAGCTCGACGAGACACCGGTCGACGCTACCAAGTACGTCACCAACCTCCAGGAGACCCTCAAGGCCACGTGGAAAGCCGCCTCCGCCAACCTGAAGAAGGCGAGAGAGAGACAAGCCAGGTACCACAACCGCCGCGCCCGAGACCGGGAGCTACAAATAGGAGAACAGGTCCTGCTACTACTCCCCAGTGGCACAACCAAACTCGATATCGCCTGGCAAGGACCATACAAGGTGCTGGAGAAACTCTCCAGAACAACCTACCGCATCGAAGTGGATGGCAAGCCCAGAACCCACCACATCAACCTCCTCAAGCGATACATGGAACCGCCCGCAGTCGCCCCGGATACACACTCTCTGCTTACGGTCGCGCTGGCCGTCGAGGTGGATGGAACGGAGACCGGCGTCGCCGAATATCCGCTACATGGGAAGGAATCCTTCCGAGACGTATCTCGCGACCCATCGCTCCCCGCCAGCCAGCAACGCCAACTGCACTCCATCATCGCCGACTACAAAGAGGTACTCACCGACGTACCCGGGAGAACGGACCTCGAGGAAGTACACTTGACTCTGACCGACTCCACACCCGTCCGCCAGAAGCCATACCCCGTCCCACTATCCCAACAGCAGATAGTGAGGAAGGAAGTCGACGCTCTGCTTCAAGCCGGAGTCATCTCTCCATCACGTTCCCCCTACAGCGCCGGCATAGTCCTCTCACGTAAGCCAAGTGGAGAGCACCGCCTCTGCATCGATTTCCGCCAGCTCAACCTCGTGACTCAGTTCGTACCCGGCCCCATGTCAGACCCAACTGACCTGTTCGCGAAACTGCAGTCAGCGAAATATTTCTCCTGCGTAGACCTGAGTAAAGGATTCTACCAGATCCCGGTACACCCATCTTATCGACAATACCTAGCATTCAGCACCATGGATGGCCACTACGAGTTCAATGTCCTGCCTTTTGGGCTTCACAACGCGCCGAGCATATTCAACACCATGTTGAGGAAGCTACTGGACCCCCTCCACTGCTCGTCCCTGCATTCCTTCTTGGATGACATCCTTGTCGCCACCGAAACCTGGGAAGAGCACCTACGAGTGTTACGCCAGTTGCTACACCGCCTCAAAGAAGCTGGACTCACCGCCCGACCGACCTAGTGCCAATTCGGCTACCAGGAACTAGAGTTCCTAGGCCACACGATCAGCCATGGACAGCTTCGACCTCTAGAGAAAACCATCCAGCGCCTACGAGACGCGCCCCGTCCCAAGACTAAGAAGGACGTCCAATCCTTCTTGGGATTGAGCGGATTCTACCAAAAGTTCGTGCCGGGATACAACGGAATAACAGCACCCCTATCGAGCCTGACCAGAAAGTCAGCGCCCGACCGAGTTCTGTGGACACCGCAATGCGAAGCCGCATTTCAAGACCTGAAACAGAAACTGACGTCGCAACCAGTTCTGCGGCTCCCCGACCACACGCAACCCTTCATCCTGCGTACCGACGCCAGCGACGTAGGCCTCGGAGCCGTACTTCTGCAACGGGACTCCGCAGACGCTACCACGCTTTTCCCCGTCGCCTACGCCAGCAGGAAGCTGAAACCAGCGGAGCAAAACTACGCCACGTCCGAGAAGGAGTGCCTCGCACTCGTCTGGGCCGTGCAAAAGTTCCAGCTATATCTGTACGGTACCCACTTTACCGTACAGGTCGACCACCAGCCGCTGTCGTTTCTTGCCACCTCGAAATCTCTCAACGCCCGATTGATGAGATGGGCTCTGTTGCTCCAAGCCTACTCCTTCCAGCTTGAGCACATCCCCGGGAAGGACAACCACGGAGCGGACTTTCTCAGCCGTCATCCCGCCACCGACTCCGCCGAGTCCCCACTGAGGGCCGACGCCCCAGTGTTCATCCCATCCGCCACCCACTAGCCGCCGCCGGAACCCGGCAACCCCCGCGGACCCCATCCTTGGGCATCTGCCGCCTACCGCCCTGAACCCTGTATAGCCTTAACATCTCCAGGACCACCTCTACCAACATCCCACTTCGCACCAGGCTCCAGTGCTAATCTGCCGCGTTCGAAGCCGAGGCCGATGACCTCGCCTTTTCCTTGGTGGGGCCTCTGTGACAAGCAGACTTCTTAGCCTGTCGCCTCCTGTCGATGAAATTCCACTCACTTGGCCGAACAACAACAACACGTAACAGTCACGAGCGTTGGCCTCGCCACTGACCACGCGTCCCAAGCCCCGCCCATCAAAGACAGTCCCACGTGACCCCGGACTGGACTTTTGAAAAGTGACGCCTAACCTAGTCAGTCCACGCTTGCATGCCTACGACAACACATCACCCTGCTAGAGACACGTCCGCCATTGCCGCGACCCCTGAGCTCAAGCCTTAATTGTGTGTTCTCATCCGTTCTTTGGTCAAGGTAAGAGTAGTGACTTTATCCCATATCATTTTGCCTACCCATCACCCGTCGATTTCCCCATGTGTTCGTATGTCTTGTAAATACTTACGTCCATGTCTGTGTATTGTTGGGATGAAGTGCTTGCTGATATGCCATTTTGCACTCTGTACTCGTTATCTGTGGTTTTGGTTGATGTACATAAATATGCATATATATATATATATATATATATATATATATATATATATATATATATATATATATATATATATATATATATATATATATATATATATATATATATATATATATATATATATATATATATATATATATATATATATATATATATATAGACATGAATTGTTCTTATGTGGGGTATTTTCCGTATTTTTGAGTTTATTGTGGGGCATGAAAAAATTGTGGGGCTTGTAAAACGCCCCACAATTTTAACCTGTTTACAATATTGCCGCGGGGTTGCTGATTACTGTCCTGTATAGATCTCACAACAACGTTTTATATAAAATTTTAACCAAAAAATAATTGGATTGCCTCCCTTGCTTCAAAACTTTTCAATCTGTCCGCCATGGTGATTTTGCCATGGTGATTTTAATCTTCAATGTGAAAGGAGAGTTACCGTTCTTGATTGCAACGAGAATGGCCTCACGAAGATTCAGAGAGCCTGTGCTTAAACCGGTGAGTGGAAATTTGTTATACTAGTACAACACTAAGTTTGAACAAAATTGGTCGATGTAGTTGTTTATCTTTCAAAGCAAATTTTGTTTTTAACATGTCGGCGAAGGTTGCTCAGTGAAGCACCGGTGCGGTGGGTCGCTATTTTTCATTGAACTTATTTTACTAAGTCTAAGGGGTTTGGTCTAGGTGCATGAGTAAACGCGTGTTCAACTACGCATTGCATAATGTTACAGTCTTCTTCTTCTTCTTCTTCTTCTTCTTCTTCTTGGATTGTAGCACTACAATAACATTTTGATGACAAAGAAGACACCTTTGCCGATGTTTTCAACGCAACAAAAATCGTGATTTGTTTTGGGAAAGTGACATTTTTGCTACTACAGTACTAGACTACACGCAAAAAGCCGAGGCACTTTTTCGGTATATCTCTAAAACTCTAACAAGGTCTACGCCACAGTTCATACTTAAACGCCATTTAGATTATGTCTACTGCATTTCATTTTAACTCAAAAGGGCACAGTCGCTAAAGGCTTGTACATGTTTTGTAGGCCTACGTTTTGCTTGTCAATCGTGGCAGCCATTTTCGATGGTCAACTTTCAAACAATCATTTACACTCAATTTTCCACAGAAAATGTTTATTAGGGAATCCGATGACAGATGAATTATTCATTTCTGCTTTTATGCGGGTATCGTTTGGAATATTACTACATTTAATGTAAATCAAGCTGTTTTTCACAACCCTACCTAACAGGAAAATCGGCACACACCGATTGGCTGAATGGCTTTTCCTAGCAGAAGTCTTGTTTGCGCTTTTTCACTATCGTACGCTTTATGATTAATCACAGAATTCTAAGTTTTTCTTTCAAAAGTTGATAATTGAATGGTGTTTAAAGATAAACTAGGCGTACAGTTTGTTAAATCTACAGAAATAAACCAAAAAGCTGTATCAGAACAGTAGATAATAGTGATATTTATTTAAAATTCCTTTTAATATAGGCCTACTCCCTACTGTACTGCGTTGCTAACATTGTTGTGTAAATAGACTATTAAAAAAAGTTTTTCTTTGCCTTTGGTTTATTGGTTTATTACAATGCTGTGACAAAAGGCTTTTTTAACTTACTGCTTTGGATTATTTTTATTTGATTAGACTAATTATTTCATTTATTTATGTAATTTTTTATTTCATTTTATTTATTTTATTTTATTTTATTTATTTTCTTTTTTTTGGGGGGGGAGGTAGGAGGAGGGGGGTGTTGAATTTGTATCATTTTTTTTTCAGAAATCTAATAACTATATTAAATCAAAAAGTGAAAGAAGAAATAGTTTCCAATGGTAAAAAGCCGAAGTTGCTGTGCATAATTTATTCTCGTTTGTCACTACCCTACGGTAAAAAAATGTATGTACTCTCCTCCCTCCCCCCTCCCTCCCGTCGCAAATTTGGAATACCCCCCCCCCCCCCCCCCCCTCTGAAGGCCTTGATCCGGCCCTGGCTCATCAGAGAGAGAGAGAGGAGAAAGAGAGAGAGAGAGAGAGAGAGAGAGAGAGAGAGAGAGAGAGAAGAGAGAGAGAGAGGATAGGGGGCCTAGTATAAGGCAAAACGAACCACATCCTTGAGAGTAGATAATGATCTAGGCTTTGGAGACAGAGGAGATAGCACGCAAGAAGTAAAAATGTTAGTCCCCTGTACTTCTTACTAAAAGGGTAACACTGTATATATATATAATATAGGCCTAAATATAAAATTTCTTTTTTTTTTTACTTTGTTTACACAGTGGATCGTACATGCAAAGTTCAGCAGTGGTTGAAGGGCAATCCAGCACAGACCTGTGATGAAACATCTATGGAATCGTTGGTAAGAAACATGTTGTCTAGGCTACTGTTGTCTGTTAAGTTACTTTCTTCTTCTTCTTCTTCTTCTTCTTCTTCTTCTTCTTCTTCTTCTTCTTCTTCTTCTTCTTCTTCTTCTTCTTCTTCTATCACCATCGTCAGCAGCAGAAGCAGCACCAGCAGCTTTATCTTCCTCCTCCTCCTTCTCTTTTTCCTCCTCCTCCTTATCATCATCATCATCATCATCATCAACAACATTATAATCATCATCTTTTTCTTCTTCTTCTTCTATCATCATCGTCAGCAGCAGGAGCTTTCTCTTCCCCCTCCTCCTCCTCCTCCTCCACCTCCTCATCATCATAATCATCACCATCTTCTTCATCTTCTTCTTCTTCTTCTTCTGAATCAGAAACTTTCAGATAACCATTTTTTACTAATCTATCAATAGGGATACATTGTCCTTGCTAAGAAAGCAATTACCAGCAAATCGATGCATGTATCTCCAAGAAAGAAAAAAAATTGTTCACGGCAATGACATTTAAATTTACATTGGCTTACTCTTGTGAAGGAAAACTACTTGCTACATGCCAAATTTTCTCCTGTTTTAACGCCCAGCAGACTACTCTTTATTGTCTAACTTTAATGTGCATGTTTATACTTTATTTTTATTTTATTATTATTAATATTATTATTATTATTATTATTATTATTATTATTATTATTATTATTTTATTATTATTTTTTTTAAATTCAGCCTCCTGATTGCTCAGACGATGAAAGGCTTGACTTTGAGTTCGACCCAGAATCAGAGTCGGAGGTGGAGTCAGTGATGGAGTTGGTGATGGCACATGACGGTAATTTTGTTAATATTCCTGAGAAATAATATTTTGGTAATTTTCCTGAAAGACTGTAAACAGTGGAATCTGCTGGACACACTTTAAGGATTTTGTGTTTATTCAGTTGTGGTTTGTCTGGTTTGTTTCCACTAGATCATTAAGGCCATAGAAGTAAACTGGTCTAACTTGACTTTTTCTTGTTCAGAAAAACTACCTCCAAAGGTTTTGGAAAACGTATGTCGGGACACATTTTACATCATTTACTTCACTTACTTTAAAATGTGTCTGTGTGTGAATTGTAGACACTGACATGTATTTGGATAAATTATGATGTCATGCTATTGTTTTTCATATGTATGCTTCAGTTCATCGGTATGGTTATATTCCAAAAACTTGTACTATTAGTATTACCTTGGGTTGTTTTTTTAATGTGAATGAATGCTTCAGTTCCTCTGTATGTTTATGTCCTGAAAACTTTTCGTGTACTGTAAATTGTTCATGTATCCCTTTATAAATGGGGCAAGGGCTAGATGTAAAGAAGCACCCCTGCTTACTCTTCACCCTGAGAATAAAAAGATTCTCTCTCTCTCTCTCTCTCTCTCTCTCTCTCTCTCTCTCTCTCTCTCTCTTCTATTTTCTTTCCATTTTTCCATTTTCCCTTCCTAAATTTGGGTGGTTTGCATCCAAGTGCAATACTAATTTTCTTATTTTTAAATTGTGTGTGTGTGTGTGTGTGTGTGTGTGTGTGTGTGTGTGTGTGTGTTTACAGGTGCTGCGGATTGGACGAGGAGAACTAACAGTGGTCAGGCGCCCAAGTTCTGTAGAAGATGCTAAACGTGAAAACTATCTTCCTTGTGTTCAATGTAAAGGGTGGAGTTTTGAAAACAATTTATCGCTACATTCAATCAATCATTTTATTGTCCGGTTTACCCTATAACCAATGTTTTATCTCATCTTATTCAACAATCTGTAGATATTTAGCAATCGTTACATATATAAAATTAAAACTTACAACAAACGAGGGGAAAATGATTTGGTAAAATGTGAATTTTTTGTTGCATTTTACCATGCCATATTTTGATATATTTTTTACTTTACAAGAATGCAAGTTTTTTGTGCATGAAAATCGTTTCTTTTGTTTTACTTGAGTGGTAAGGGAGAAAGGTGTATAGGGAAGATGCACTTAAACAAAATACATAAAAATGTACATTGAAAGTACCCTTTTCAATACCTAAGGTGCTAGTAATTTTGTGCCTAAAATGCCTTAGATGTCACAGATTTTAACCTTTATTTAAAAAAAATTTAACCCATGTAAATGCCAATTACCTAAAAAGAATATTTGGCATAATTATTTGTTTTGCATAATGATCTGCTGTAATAAAGTTTAAAGTGAAAATAAACATTCAGTAAAAGTTTTATTTAAAAAAATCTCTCTCTCTCTCTCTCTCTCTCTCTCTCTTTCTCCCCCTCTCTCCCCCCCCTCTCTCTCTGTCCTTCTTCTTCTCCTTTCTTCTTTTTCTTCTTCTTCTTCTTTTCAAGTTTTCTTTACCTTAGTTATTGAAAAAAAATCGGTTTACTCATTTCATGTTTAGTTCGTTGCCAAATTTTCAGCCGATTCGGGTCAACATAATAATAAATGAAAAACAAACCGGGTTGGTGGGGGACATTTAAGGAAGAGAATAGGTATTCATAAGAAGACACTAAGTAGAAAGTAAAAAGAAAATAAATAAATAAACTCAGCCTTAATCCATACAATAAATTATAATAAAAACATTAATGATGGGGTTTAGAATGATTTCATTATGCATTCATTCACTTCTTCATTGATTTATGCAATCCTGCTTCGTTCATTCATTCTTTAATAGTTTACATTGTATCGAGAGCAGAGACATACACACATTAATTTGAATAAAAATGTAGCAGATGAAATATTTAATTTCCAATGATCAAAAAATGCATGAAACATTCATTCACACTGCAATTACACAACAATAAATTACTTTCTTCCTTTTCCCATTCACATAATAATAATTAATAATAATTTATTTCATTTAAACATTCTACGCCTTTCCCTCAGGAGAAGCTCAAAGCGCAGTTACAGCCAGCCTTAATTAAATAATCAAGGAACATAAAAGAATAAAAGCATCAAACACAATACCAAACACCACAGTATTAAAATATAGTCAAACACACCCACTCACTCTATGTCTCCCACGCATACACACACACACATACATACACACACATACACACAACCACAACCACACACACAATAAAATACAAAAGCACAATAAAATTGTCTATCTCTATCACCACAGTATTAAAACATAGTCAAACACACCCACTCACACACCCAAAGACACACACACAATAAAATACAAAGCACAATAAAAAATTATCTATCTCTATCACCACAGTATTAAAACATAGTCAAACACACCCACTCTCTCAATGTCTCCCACGCACACACACACACAATAAAATACAAAGCACAATAAAATTGTCTATCTCTATCAGTATACGTGCATTTCACACAGAAACAGAAACGAGCAATTTGCTTAAAAACGCCATGGAACAACTACTATGATCAGCACAAAAAGACACCACAACACAACACCTGCACAGACACTCAAGCAGCCAAACACACCTGGGCCACAACGACGACGAAGATGAGGAAAACAGCGACGATGACGACGACACTGAGAAAGAAGATGACAACGACGGTGACGATGATATGATGAGGCTGATGACGACGATGATGATGATGACGACCATGATGACGACGATGATGAAGGTACGATGACCACAAAAGAGGTTGAGGACGGCTGGTGGGCAGGAATTTATTTCAAGAGGTGTTCATGGAAAAGATGTGTTTTAAGTCTAGATTTGAATGCAGATAGAGTAGGAGTGTCACGGAGAGGCTGAGGCAAGGAATTCCAAAGTGTAGGAGCAGCAAAAGAGAAAGAACGACGACCATACGTCTCCAGCTTGATGCGTGGCACAGAAAGGTGACCAGCGTCAGCGGAACGGAGAGATATATGGCCCACAACATGTAACATATAATGGCCCACAACTAGCAACAGTAGGCCTATATATCTGCCTCATAAACAATTCTATTATAAAAAGCCCCACAATGCTCTACATTTTGAAATACATATATATATAATGCCCCACAAACCAACACCAGACAGAAAACCCCACAATAGGTTTATACATATAATGCCCCACAACTAGCAACAATATACATCTGCCTCATAAACAATTCTAATATAAAAAGCCCCACAAAGGTCTAATATAAAAAGCCCCACAAAGGTCAACATTTTTTATATATATATATATATATACATAAAGCCCCATAAAAAAATGCCCCACAAACCAACACCAGACAGAAAACCCCACAAAAGGTGAGGTTCATGTATATAATATATATATATATATATATATATATATATATATATATATATATATATATATATATATATATATATATATATATATATATATATATATATATATAATGTAGACCTTTGTGGGGCTTTATATATTAGACCTTTGTGGGGCTTTTATATTAGAATGGTTTATGAGGCAGATGTATATTGTTGCTAGTTGTGGGGCATTATATATATAAACCTATTGTGGGGTTTTCTGTCTGGTGTTGGTTTGAGGGGCATTATATTTATATGTATTTGAAAATGTAGAGCATTGTGGGTCTTTTTATAATAGAATTGTTTATGAGGCAGATATATAGGCCTACTGTTGCTAGTTGTGGGCCATTATATGTTACATGTTGTGGGCCATATATCTCTCCGTTCCGCTGACGCTGGTCACCTTTCTGTGCCACGCATCAAGCTGGAGACGTATGGTCGTCGTTCTTTCTCCTTTGCTGCTCCTACACTTTGGAATTCCTTGCCTCAGCCTCTCCGTGACACCCCTACTCTATCTGCATTCAAATCTAGACTTAAAACACATCTTTTCCATGAACACCTCTTGAAATAAATTCCTGCCCACCAGCCGTCCTCAACCTTTTTTGTGGTCATCGTACCTTCATCATCGTCGTCATCATGGTCATCATCATGGTCGTCATCATCATCATCGTCGTCATCAGCCTCATCATATCATCGTCACCGTCGTTGTCATCTTCTTTCTCAGTGTCGTCGTCATCGTCGTCGTCATCGTCGCTGTTTTCCTCATCTTCGTCGTCGTTGTGGCCCAGGTGTGTTTGGCTGCTTGAGTGTCTGTGCAGGTGTTGTGTTGTGGTGTCTTTTTGTGCTGATCATAGTAGTTGTTCCATGGCGTTTTTAAGCAAATTGCTCGTTTCTGTTTCTGTGTGAAATGCACGTATACTGATAGAGATAGACAATTTTATTGTGCTTTGTATTTTATTGTGTGTGTGTGTGTGTGTGTGTGTGTGCGTGGGAGACATTGAGAGAGTGGGTGTGTTTGACTATGTTTTAATACTGTGGTGATAGAGATAGACAATTTTTTATTGTGCTTTGTATTTTATTGTGTGTGTGTCTTTGTGTGTGTATGTGTGCTGTCTACGTGAGCCCTAGACTATTTTGGCTAAGTTTGAGCATAGTCCTTACCAAGATGCAATTATAAACTTGAGTGCGCATGTGCGTATTCGGCTATACACATTTTTACTAAGAAGGAGAGAGAGGGAGGCCAACTTGACAAATTTCCGCACTCATATCTGCAAGACGATTGGTCACACGTAGCGTCATACGACAAGCGCGCCGAGAGTGTCCCGCTGGAACGCGCGACGAGCCACTTTGACTCCACCCCTATAGCTTTGCGAGCGACTTAGACTCCACCCTACAGCCTTGCGAGCCTGCAATTGGCTCACCACTTCATTAATGAATTGTGACATCAACTATTGTGCCTAATAAGGTGTTCAAGGCTCCACCCCTAGAGCTTGCGAGCCTCGCATTGTCTCACTTCACACATACATTGTGGCTTCAACTATTCTGACTTATGGAGGCTGCTTTCGTCAATTTTTTTTCTTTCATCTTGCCTATGTAAGGCTAAATAGTATGTCCTTGTGAGCTGTAGCAACATATACGCTCATCTTTCTTATTCACACAGGTGGGAGGGGGGGGAGGAGGGGCAAAGCCGTAGCTCAAGTGGTAGAGGGTTAGCCTGGCACACCGATGACCCAGGTTCGAATCCCGTGGTGGGCGATATAAAATGTGGCCATTTTCACTGTCCATTTTAGCAGTATGATGGCTCTTGTGGTTCAGTATTGATTTAGGTCCCTACCCCTCTGTCCCTGGGATGGTTATCCCCGTCTGCCATATAGCCAATGGTGGGTGTAGACGTTAAACCTCAATGTTCATTCATTCATTCATTCATTCATTCATTCATTCACACAGGTGATGTAGTGACAGTAAAACTGTTGATAAAGTGGAGTAGAATATATACCTGTTTGAGTGATGGATGTGTATTTGGTGTGTGTGAGGGTGAATGAGACAGGTGAGCGTGTATGTTGGTATAGATCGCCGCGCTTTGAGCCTGATTGATTTGGGAAATGGCGTGTATATAGCATCTTGTATTATTATTATTATTATTATTATTATTATTATTATTATTATTATTATCATAATGCACTTTATTCCATTCAACATTCATCTTGAGGACTTGCTAACGGTCCCGAAAACGTTGGTCTAGAATCATGGTCCTCGGTCTTAATACGGTTTAAGAGTGTGTAAGCAAGTGTGTACGGAAGTCCTCAACATGAATGCTATTTGTGAATGTGTGTATTCAGTCCTCACAATACATTCCCGCCAGTCTTCACTTATCACGCAACATACCAAGTCTAATAGCTCAAAGAGCAGTTACTATTTTGAAACGTACGACCCCTGGCGCTGCTTTCGGGAGCCAAGAGACAATGATTGCAGTATCGAATCTCAAAAATATCTATTATTTCTAATAGTCCCCACAACCGAGGTCTAGAATCATAGTCCTCAGGCTGTGTAAGCGTTCAAGTAGGGGTGTGTGTGTGCGTGTGTGTGTGGTGTAAGAGAGAGAGAGAAAGAGAGAGAGAGAGAGAGAGAGAGAGAGAGAGAGAGAGAGAGAGAGAGAGAGAGAGAGAGAGAGAGAGAGAGAGAGAGAGAACCTGGTGCGTATTAACCATAGGATTTTAAACACATCTTTCGCAATACCTCGGGAGGTTCTCATTATTTTGCTGCTATCACCTTATTATGACGCTGTCAACACTGAACAATATAAATGAAAGAAAATATCAATTAAAGCTCACATGAAATTATCAGGCGATGCGCATGCGCAAATGATCTTTTCACGATTGTTTCTATCCTATCCTATCCCGTAACTCAAAGGACGTTGGGGCACCACAGATGATCGCTTCAGGATTCAGGGCAGGGCGAAGCACCACTGAAAAGAACTTCAACCTCAGAATAATCTGCGAGAAATACATACAGCACCAACAACATCTATATCATGTGTTTGTAGACTTCAAAAACGCGTTTGACCGAGTCTGAAATGCAGCTCTGTGGGCAACCATGAGAGTTTACAACATCAGCTTTAAATTTATTGAAGTCATCAAAAGCCTGTTTGACAAGGCTTCCAGTGCAGTCCTCCACAACAGCGTCATCTGGATCTGGATCAGGACAACAATCAGTGTGCGTCAAGTATGCCTACTCTTTCCAGCACTCTTTAACATCTTCCTAGAGCGCATCATGTCAGATGCCCTTGCAGATCACGAAGGCACAGTCAGCATAGGGGGTAGAGCAATCTCCAACCTCCGTTTTGAGTTTGACATTGATGGATTGGCTGGAGAGGAACAGAGCTTGAACAGCTTGTACAGAGGTTTTACACCACCTCCAAAGCCTATGGAATGAAAATGAGTGCAGATAAGACCAAAAATGATGACCAACAACACCAATGGCATCAATATGGACATTAAAGTCCAAGACCAGTCTCTCAACATATTCCTATATCCACAAAACCACCAACGACGGAGTCCGACAGACCATCACACAAGCCATTGGACAACACGATGACATGCTCACAGTGGTGAAGAAACTGAAACTTCGATGGTATGGCCACGTCACCAGAGCATCAGGCCTTGCAAAGACCATCCTGCAAGGCACGGTGCAATGAGGCAGAAGAAGAGGGAGACAGAAAAACATTCGAGAATGGACTGGTTTGACACTAAGCGAAGCTATGAGGGTTGCCGAGGACAGAGAAAGATGGAGTACGCAGATTAAACGATCATCTGTGGTGCCCCAACGACCTTCAAGTTACGGGATAGAATAGGATAGGATGGGACTCCATCTTTCTCTGGACATACACACATACACATACACAAATAACAGTCCTTGAATGTTTTTTGTACAGGCGGCAGTCCCACTGCCAGCAGTGTGCCCAGGCTCTGCACGCCAAACACTCCTCGACCCTCCACGTCTGACTTCTCTTAGCCGTCTACTTCAGCTGATCCCCAGAAAATTACCACTGCTACTAGACAAACTACAACGGAGTCTAAATGTAAACGGTTGTAATCTCCATTCATTAAGTAATTCAATACTTAGTTTAAAAAAAAAAAATTCAAACTTTTGTTCAAACTATTAAAGGCAACACAACAACAAAAACAACTACAACGAAGAACAAGAAGAAGAAGAAACAGACTGAAGAATGTTTAGGGTAATTTGTAGATTATTAATAAGCCAAGACTAGTTCTGAATATAGCATTATTACTAAATTTATTTTTGCATGTTCATTTTTCAGACAGCTCACTTCATGGAACCCGGGCCGGACTTTGGAAAGTGTGTTCATATCCTATCCTATCCCGTAACTCGGAGGTCGTAGGGGCACCACAGATGATCGTTTAACCTGCGTATTCTATCTTTCTCTGTCCTCAGCAACCCTGATGGTTTCGCTCAGTGTCAAACCAGTCCATTCTCGAATGTTGTCCTCCCACCTCTTCTTCGGTCTCCCGATTCTTCTTCCTCCTTGCACTGTGCCTTACAGGATGGTCTTTGCAAGACCTGATGATCTGGTGACGTGACCATACCATCGGAGTTTCCGTTTCTTCACCACTGTGAGTATGTCATCGTGTTGTCCAATGGCTTGTGTGATGGTCTGTCGGACTTCGTCGTTGGTGATGTGCTGGGTATAGGAAATGCCCAGAAGTCTTCTGTAGCACCTCATCTCCATGCTGCTTTGTATTCTTCGTTGTAGATCTGCTGTGAGGGTCCATGTTTCGCAAGCGTATAGGAAGATGGAGATGACAAGTGTGTTGGTGATGCGATACTGTTGACTTTGAATGACTATGACAAGTTCTCTCTCCTCACAGAACATTGGAACCCTTCGGAGACCTATCAATTTCCTATTACCACACAGTCGGGACATTCACGACGTTGACAAGGCAGGTGGCTGAAAGCCTATTTATGGCTAGCTTATTCTTCTGCAAAAGATGGGTTGTACTGAAAACACTGCGTGCTCTTTACCACTTCAGGAAGCATCCCTACTGGACAGTTTGTGACTTATGCCTTCAAACTTTGGAAGAAAGCACTAGAAAAGTTTAAAGAACGTTCTGCTTGTAAATATCACCAAGATGCATTGGAACGGAGTGAGAATTTTCTTCAAACAATGAGTAAGCCGGCAACAAGCGTGATCAGTTTGCTTGATACTCAAGCTGCGGAAAAGGTTGAATTCAACGGCAAGATTCATGCAAGCGTTGCTGAGACTGTTCTGTTGTGAGGACGGCAAGGGTTTGCACTGAGGGGCTCCAGAAATGACGGGGCATTCGAGGAAGAGAACGCGAGCAACTTCAACACACTGCTTGAATATCGCATCAAGGCATGGGACGCATGTCTTGGCGAACA
Organism: Oncomelania hupensis; assembly: GCA_036898135.1. NCBI lineage: Eukaryota > Metazoa > Mollusca > Gastropoda > Littorinimorpha > Pomatiopsidae > Oncomelania > Oncomelania hupensis. The sequence continues at coordinate 323,411 of JBAHVR010000302.1, forward strand.
TTTAAAGATGTGCGACCCTCGTACTACCTACGTCTCGAAGACCACCCAAAATCGAATAATTGTCATAATTGCTGATCAAATCACTGCGAATCTGCTTGTTGAGGTCCGCGAAGCAAAGTACTTCCACTTTCCTGGCAGATGAAGTCACTGATGTCAGCAACTGAGAGCAGTTATCCATCGTCTTAAGGTTTGTGGATTCTGACTTTAACGTCAGGGAAGAATTCTTGTGTTTTGTTTCCTGTCACAAGATAACAGGGGAAGCAATCGCAAACAGCATACTCCAGTGTCGAGACAATTGGGGTTTAGACCCACATGATCTCAGAGGACAAGGGTATGATATCGCCGCTTTGCCTCATGAAAGCGTGCAGTGTACCTCAGGTCATGAGCATATTCAGTGACCTGAAGGAAATATCCCTTTTATTCTCTTCTTCTCCAAAGCGCCAACGGAAACTTGAAGAGGTCTTGAGCAGCAATTCAAATGACACAAAAAAGAAGAAGCTGGTAGATCTGTGTAGAAAAAATTGGATGGAGCGGCTGACGGCATTGGACGTTCCATGAAAGGCACAGCAGTGTATGCCACTGCCTCAGACAGATGGTGGCTGAAGGACTAGGCAGTTGGGACGCAGGCACTTTAACTCGATCGTCGGGCCTACTCAAGAGCCTTCAAAGCAGCAGTTTCATTGTCGCGCTGGTAACTGCAAAGAATGGCTTGGCATACATTAAGTGTCCCACCGTGCAGTTGCCGAAGAAAAAGAATGACATCACAAGGGCGTATCAGGAGATACGGAATGTGATCTCCTGTTTGCAGGGCTTGCGGAATTCCATGGATGCCACATTTGAGGATGTCACAATAGGCTAGTTTGCACTCAGCACTAAGGTTTCACGCCACAAATAGTTCATCCTGCTTTGGCCTTTGTATCGTAAAGTCGATGCCTAGCAGACGACACAAGTCAGGACTATTCTAAGCATAGGTAAGGCTAACCTTCACTAGGTAGGCAGTGACCTCATCCTGCTGACCTATATCCGTCACCCCCGCATGAGGGCGCTCAGGTAATACCAGATTTCGCGGGCTTTAGCTTGACCACTACGTTAAGGTAGTCATTCTTTGTCTAACCCTCACACGAGAAGGACGCACGCTGAAATCTCTCTCAGAAGACTACGCTGGTGACGTATGAACTTCATTCATCGTAGTATAGCTAAAGCCTGACATTGTCAAAAAGGTAAATGATCAATCTTTTGTTTCATCGCAATTATTGATATTATTATTAGATTATGTTTGTGAAAGTCTTGCCAAATGTTATTATTGTGGATGCAAGTAAACTTTGCTTGAGCACGTGGCTGACACACACGACCGGTTTCAACACCATGAGGTAGCCCCTATGGACCCACTGTTGTTTCTCACATTGATATTATTGCAGAGCCACGGATGTACCAGAGAAAGTGTATATTGTTAATTACTTCTCCCTGTGTTTAGTTCAGCCATGATGTATGTATATGTATAGGATTAATGTTGGAGATTCCAGTGGACCACGCACGGACTTAGAAGAATGATCGTCTCTTATTTGTATAAGTGGAAGCGATCACTGAGGGCTGTTTCGGCCAACAGTGAGACGCTCTGCACACCCTTTGTAAACAAGGTGGTGCAGAAACTCGTCTTATGTTTTGCAGACGAGCAGGCTTGGTCCGAGGCAGGAGATAGACCACTGAGAGTCAACCCTAACATTCGGCCTGCATTGGACCAACGAGCACTGAGCTCTGATAGCCCAATAGTCAACAAACAAGAAGAGGAGACACCAGCACCTCACATCAACGATACAGCTAAGTGACACCGAAAACTTGCACAAACATTGATCTAGAAGGACTGTGCGGTAGTCCACTCTCCTGAAAAGAAACATTAGGCCAAAAAGAACAAATGGCCCAATGATGATACAGTAGCAAATATCGAGAACAGTAGCAGCATAGACCCATCAAGGAGCGAACTATTTTAAGTGAATTTGGCATGTTAAGTTAATCCTAGTTATATTACGTTTTAGACACTTAAGTTAATGTTGTGATTAGAATTAGTATAGAGCAGAGGAAATAAATGTGTGATATTTACTGTTAACAAGTGGCTGGACTACCTATGTTTCATAGCCGTGCGAGAGCTAGTGTGTCAGTGAATCTTTTATACGTTTCTCCCTATCTGTATAACCCTATCCGCACACAGACCGGACTAAACATATACATGTATTAAGATTAGTCATAGGGTGATTTAACTAACCGATCCCCGCAGACAAAAGACGCGTGGGTAATAGCATTCCATTGTTCAGAGCCCAGCAACAATAGACCCGCCGTCACATCTTAATTGGCGAGCCTTGCCAGGATCTGTGTATAATAGGATAGGAAAAATAATAGTTGTGGATTATAATCTAGAATAGTTAGTACCATATTTGTAAGTGTAGCAAGGAAAAAGTGTTGGTGCACCATTATTTTGTTAAAAAAAACTTTTTGCTTTAATTCTTTTTGTGCTTGGATGTTGCATGGTTCTTTTGCAGGTTTGCCTATGTAACTATTGTATGCCGTTTGACTTCTTGTTTTATTCTATAATTGATTACGGATTTTGTTGTCTTTGCATTATGTAACGGGCGGATATTTAGTGTGAGTGCATGCAAAGTATGTATGACTCCTAAAACGAATTAAGCGTGCGTGCAGGACTCTCTCTGTTTACTATCATACCCACAAAAGTACGGACTCTTCTCAACACAAACAAACACCAACACAAGATATCCGTTCCACGTTCTCAAAATTTATATAAATACTCAACAGTAGTTCTTATCAATCTTTCACTCTATTCCTTTCATACAGATAAACACAATTCCGTTAAACTTCACATACAAAACAACCACACTGGTATGATCACGCCGCAACTGAGCGACCGAGCTAGGACAAACGACGTCAGGCAATTACTTGTCCTGGCCAACACAATAAGTTCAAGACACACAGTACCTTTTTTAGCCGACTTCACACAAGCTGGCACCAGAAGTCGAGGCAGCCGTGAAATCGCTGAAGAAGGGGAAATCAGCGAGAGTGGACAACATACTCGCATAATTGCTTCAAGGAGGAGAAGAAACGATGATCGACGCACACATCATTATTTGTAACTAGATCTGCCAGAGTGGGGACGCCTTGGACTCAGTAGCTTGTCATCACTCTTCCCAAAAAGGGTACCCTTCATGAGTGTGAAAACTACCGCACCGTCAGCCTCAGCAATCTCAGCAAAGTCATCCTGAAAATACACTGAGAGTAGCCCCTTTCAATATCATCATCATCCAGGCCTATGCCCCAACAACAGACTATGACGACAACGAAGTCAAGGATTTCTAAGAATATCTGCAGGCTGCCTTGACCAAATGCCAAGGAATGATATAGTCATGGTGCAAGGCGAATGGAATGGCAAGATTGGCCAAGATACGTACCACAACAGGAGAGACACATGTGGACCCCAATGCAACAACGAGAAAATGACAGAGGTTTGAGACTCTTGTTGTTTGCCAGGTACAACAATCTGATACTGGCAAACATGCCTCGTACCCGCTTGGAACTTTGAACTTTGGAACTTTATCCTTTTATTTCACATAACATGATTTAAATATACAAAATGACAAGAGGCTCATAGCCCTTGGGGCTGTTTAGCCAAAACAGGGGGTTTGAGGGGTGGGGGGGGATTAGGATACACATAGTACTCGTACCATGAACGGCATTGTATAACACTACAGCTACATTTGCAATATATTCAGCAAATGGACTGACAAACACTAAGGAATTTACAATCACACAATAAAATGTGGCAAAACAAATAAATACACGGAACGATACCAATTTAACATCATACCAATCCAATACAATAAGATAAATAATACGTAAATCAGACAACATGTAAAGTAAAGAGTCAGCATATTGCACTTTTAAATTCGAGAAAAAAACTCTGGTTATAACCAAGAAGAAATGGTTATATCCAGGAAGAAAGCAATCTTGAGACAAATTCTATTTCAGTGTAATGATCATGATGAAATGCTAGTTCTATTTAAACAGAGAAAAGATAATTCTAATAAGACGACTCAGTTTTAATAATCTAGTTTTAGATTTTGAATTCATCAGTTGATGCATTTTATAGCAATTTGGATAATTTCTAAATATTGAGGTATAAGAGAGGATCTGCTGCCTATAAGTAATAATAATAATAATAATAATAACGGATTTTTATATAGCGGGTACTCCAGCCTATGACCAGACTCACCACGCTTTACATAGTCATTACATATAAATACATGCACTCGATAAAACATCACTTTTGCTACAATACACCAAAAGACGGAACAGTAAAGGTACAGACTATTTACAACTATGTACAGAAATTACAAAAAAGACAGAAATAGACTATTTACAACTATGTACACAAATGACAAAAAAGACAGAAATAGAATAGCAAATACCTATTCACAGCTATTTATATGCCCGGTTAGGCCCAGGAAGAAAAACAGTATAAATATTTACAGCCGTGTATACACTTACGGATCAGACATAGACAAAAGATGAGAGAATGGCAGCGGGATACAAATCAATCTGAATAATGCAGTTTGAAGAGGTGGGTTTTGAGGGCCTTTTTAAATGCTTGTGTTGATTGTATGTTGCGGATATGGGAGGGAAGGGAATTCCACTGCTTAGGTGCGGAGTAAGCGAATGCACGTTGGCCGTATGTCTTAGTGCGGGTGACGGGAACCTTGAGTGTGTGAGTGTCAGCAGAAGATCTTAAAGTGCGTGAAGGGGAGTAGACAGACAGTAGATCAGCAAGTTAGGAAGGACAAGAATCTGTGAAGAAGTTGTGACAGAGAACAGAGAGTTTGTACTCTATGCGTGCTTGCACAGGAAGCCAGTGAAGGGAATGTAGTAGAGGTGTGATGTGATCGCGTTTCTTAGCTCGGAATACTAGTCTAGCTGCTGAGTTCTGAACCTTTTGTAGTTTGTCAATGATGTGTTTTGGGGAGCCAGCAAGGAGAGAGTTGCAATAGTCAAGACGAGAAAGGACGAGAGCGCAGACTAGGGTTTTGGTGGCAGGGACTGTAAGATAGTGGCGAAAGGAGCTGATTTGGCGTATGTCCGTGTATGCAGAGCGACAGACGTTGGAGATGTGGTTGTTGAGGGACGGGTCATCGGAGAGAATGTAGCCGAGATTTCTTGCTGAGGATGAGAACTGAATGTTTGTTGTCCATACTGTAAGCGATGTTGGGAGAGGCGAGAGTGAGGAGGAGGTGTTGTGCTTGTGAATGAGGAGGGCTTCGGTTTTATCGTCATTAAGCTTAAGCTTGTTGAGTGTCATCCATGACTTAATGTCTGTGATGCAGTTATCCAAAGTCTGAACAGTGGAATTAAAGAGAGGGGGCGGTGGATTTATACAGTTGTGTGTCGTCTGCAAATGACTGACTCTCAACAGCATGCTTTCTAAGCAGGAGAAGCAGTGGCTTGGTGTACAGAGTGAATAACACCGGCCCTAAAACGGAACCCTGAGGCACGCCGCACACCAAGTCTGTGGAGAAACAGCCATCGACAGTGACTGCTTGTGATCTGTCAGAAAGATATGAGTGGAACCAAGCCAGGACTGAGCCAGAGATTCCAATGTAGTGTTGAAGAGTGTTAAAGAGAATGTGATGGTCGACTGTGTCAAAGGCGGCTGAGAGGTCTAATAAGGTGAGAACGGAGACGTTACCATTATCTAAGGCAAGCAACAGATCATTGGTTACCTTTAGGAGTGCTGTCTCAGTGCTGTGGAAGGGTCGGCAAAGTAAAGCGTTATCATATAGGTAGGCAAACAGTTGTTTGAGAACAATTTTTTCTATGACTTTGGACAGGAAGGAGAGGTTTGAAACAGGTCTATAGTTCTTTAGATTATTTTTGTCTAAACTTGGCTTTTTAAGGAGGGGTTTGATAACAGCCGCTTTGAGCACAGACGGAACAACACCAGAGGACAGACTCTCGTTGATAATGTGGCTAATGGTCGGGAGTAGAGGGTTAAGATTCTCTATCAACATGGGGGTAGGAATGGGGTCGAGAGAGCAAGATGTTGGTTTTGAGCTTAAGATGACTTTCTTGACTTCTTGCTCTGTTATTGGTTGAAAAACTTCCATCTTTGCGGTGGTGAGGGAAGGTGAGAAGTAAACGATTAGTGCATACAAACATATAATGGAATTCATCACCTATTTCACCTAGATTACACAAAGTGCACAATCTCTCTTCTCTAGCAATTTTCAGATATCTTTGAGACTGAAAATCCAGACTATGGACTTTTCACAGCCCCAGCGGGGAGCATCACAACTAGATCGACTACATCATGGTCAAGAAAAGCTCGAGATCAACCGTCAACATTGGCAAAACACACACTTTCCCAAGAGCAGACATCGGAAGTGACCACGATCTTGTGTTGATGTCTTTCCGGCTCCACGAAGAGAGTAAACAAAGCAAAGTGCACAAGGCTGAAGTTTGACCTGGACAAACTGCAGGACCCGGAGGTAGCAGAAGAGTTCCAAACCACAATTTGAGAGAAATTTGTATCACCGCTCATTTTGGGAGTTGATGAAGTAGGTGTAAACACCATGACCAACACCTTCATCTCAGCAATTACAGATGCCGCCACTGAGATCCTTGGCAAGCACCGCACAAAGAAGAAAACGTGGATCACGCCTGAACTATTGGACCTGTGTGGCAAGCGACGAGAGATGAAACAGAAAAAGAACAACTCACAGTGAGCGAATGCCTACCGAGAAATCGAGAAAAGGCACGCGCACAGCAAAGGAGAACTGGATAGGAGGTCAATACACAATAAATAGAGAACAGTCTGAACAAAAACAACAGCAAGAAGACCTACCAGACTGTAAAGCGGCTGAGAAGTGTTAATCAATCCAAGGTCTCCACGATCCAAAGCAAGTCTGGCTTATGCCTTACAGAAGAACAAGAAGTTTAGAGAGATTGACAGAATACTGCTCTGACCTTTACAATCACACACCGAACAAAGACCCATCAGTCCTAACATGTAGTTTACCCTGAACAGAGAAGAAGAAAAAATCCTCCAAATTCACCGAGAAGAAGTCGAGGCAGCCGTGAAATCGCTGAAGAAGGGGAAATCAGCGAGAGTGGACAACATAATCGCATAATTGCTTCAAGGAGGAGAAGAAACGATGATCGACGCACACATCATTATTTGTAACTAGATCTGCCAGAGTGGGGACGCCTTGGACTCAGTAGCTTGTCATCACTCTTCCCAAAAAAGGTACCCTTCATAAGTGTGAAAACTACCGCACCATCAGCCTCAGCAATCTCAGCAAAGTCATCCTGAAAATAATACCCAACAGTTTGCAACCCCAAGCTGAGCAAATCATAGCTGAAGAACAAGCAGGAATCAGGGCAGGGCGAAGTACCACTGAGCAGATTTTTTAACCTCGGAATAATCTGTGAGAAATATCTAGAGCCCCAGCATGTGTTTGTAGACTTCAAGAAAGCTTTTGACCGAGTGTGGCATGTAGCTCTGTGGGCAACCATGATAGTTTATGACAAGGCTACCAGTGCAGTCCTCCACAACAGCGCCATCGGGAACTGATTCAAAACAAACCATCCGTGTGCGTCAAGGATGCCTACTCTCTCCAACACTCTTCAACATCTTTCTAGAGCGCATCATTTTGGATGCCTTTGCAGAGCATGATGGCACAGTCAGCATAGGTGGTAGAGCAAACTCCAACCCCCAAGATCCTACACCATGGACCCAGTCGCTGGTCATCAATCTCTTCCAAAAAAGGGTAACCTTCAGGGGTGTGAAAATTACCGCACCATCAGCCTCATCAGCCATCCCAGCAAGGTCCTCCTGAAAATAATACTCAGCAGGTTGAAACTTTAAGTTGAACAAATTGTAACTGAAGAACAAGCAGAATTCAGGACAGGGCAAAGTACCACTGAACAAATTTCAACCTCAGAATAATCATACAGCACCAACAACATCTATGTCATATCTTTGTAGACTTCAATAAAGCGTTTGACCGAGTCTGTCATACAGCTCTGTGGGCAACCAGCAAGGTCCTCCTAAAAATTATATTCAACAGGTTGAAACCCCAAGCTGAACAAATCATAGCTGAAGAACAAGCAGGATTGAGGGCAGGGCGAAGTACCACTGAACAAATTTTCAACCTCAGAATAATCTGCGAGAAATACCTACAGCACCAGCAACATCTATATCATATGTGTTCGTAGACTTCAAGAAGGCGTTTGATCGAGTCTGGCATGCAGCTCTGTGGGCAACCATGAGAGTGCACAACTTCAGCCCTAAAATTATGGAAGTCATCAAAAGCCTGTATGACAAGGCTACCAATGCAGTCCTTCACAACAGCGCCATCAGGAACTGGTTCAGAACAACAATCGGTGTGCGTCAAGGGTGCCTAGTCTCTCCAACACTCTTCAACATCTTCCTAGAGCGCATCATGTAAGATGCTCTTGAAGATCACGATGGTACAGTCAGCATAGGGGGTAGAGCAATCTCCAATCTTCGTTTTGCGGATGACATCGATGGATTGGCTGGAGAGGATCAAGAACTTGAATAGGTGGTACAGAGGCCTGACATCACCTTCAGAGCCTATGGAATGGAAATAAGTGCAGAGAAGACCAAAATGATAACCAACAACACCAAAGACATCAACATGGACATCAAAGTCCAAGGCCAATGCCTCAACACAGTGCATAGCTTCAAATATTTAGGAGCCCTTTTATCATACAATGGGTCCCGACAGGAAATCCTCTCCAGGATCGCACAAACAACGGCGGCCCTTACAAAGTTTAAGCCCATTTGGAAAGACAGGACCATCAGTCTACATTTATAGGTAAGGCTGCTACTTCCTTGTCATCTACATCTTCCTATACCCTTGCGAAACATGGACCCTCACAGCAGGTCTACATGTCTACAACGAAGAATACAAAGCATTTTAAGGTGCTACAGAAGACTTCTGGGCATTTCCTATACACGACACATTATCAACGACGAAGTCCGACAGACCATCACACGATGACATGCTCACCAGTGGTGAATAAACGAAACTAGTGCTTTAAATTCCCACTGTCGCTGTCTTTCTCATTTGCTCTTTCTCATTCCTGCTCTGTTCTATCAATCTGCTATACTATCTTCTTCTTCGCTAGACCAGTCACCTACCTTTTTTTCTTGAAAACTCTTCCGGGACAAGACTCCTTATTTGTGTATGAGGTCTGTTGGATCAGCTTGGGAATATTGGACGCTTTCTGCCAGGTGGTCACTATGGCTTCCTATGATGTTATTATTTAGCAATGTAGGCATTTTATATGTGTTTGGTTCATTATTTATAATGATGTTTGTATTCTATTTTGTTTTTGTAAACGGGGGTTCGATAAATTAGAGTACAGCCTCCGCGTCCCCTGCGTGGGATGTCTTTATTGTAAAGTGACTGGCTGGTGGAGAGCTTTCAGTTTTACCACTAGGGTTGTTTCAGCAGATCTTTTATGCGGATCAAGGGTTGTTCGGTCCTGATTTGGCTCGGAAGAGTCTGCTGGACCTAAATCAATAATCATGTAATGTAATCTAATGTACATACACGCACACACGCGCTCCAACACTCAGCTGTAGACCTACTTTTAGGCCCATCGGATTGTTAGTGAAAGGCCAGCGCAAGGGAAACAACCCTTCAGATCACCTTGCGACCCTGACCTTGCACAACCTTCACATTCAGTAGAGAAAGTATGGAAGGAATTGTGGATAGCAAGTAAACAGCTTTACAAACCTTCCGTTAACGCGTTGGCTGAGCATTCAATGCCTTGAAGACATTCTAAGGCATCTTGAACAACGTAAGTGAACTATTTGATTTGTTAGATCCTGCAAGAGTGAACGCTTTTCAGTACGGCTGAAGTGGTTTCAAAAGACAAAACAATGTAATGTACTGACATGATGAGATTGAGAGCACTGAAATGTGACCACATGCTCTAAGTCAAGTATTTCGTCTTTATAACTTGAACTAACCTCTGACCATCTATATATAGATAGTATAGTCAGACAGTAGTAGATGGTAGAAGAAGTAACAAAGACGAAAAAAAAGACTTCCGAGCCTTTGGTGGTGAAGGTCTGCAATGGTGTTAGGTGTAGTAGTCCATTGCAACGTGTAGCGAGCGAGAGAGAGAGAGAGAGAGAGAGAGAGAGAGAGAGAGAGAGAGAGAGAGAGAGAGAGAGAGAGAGACAGACAGACAGACAGACAGACAGAGAGACAGAGAGACAGAGACAGAAAAATAAGTTAAGATAACAATTTTATTTAACAAGGGTAAAAGAGCAAGCACTAGGTGTGCTTTTTTTTTTTTTTTACATCTTATCCTTGGGGCTTGAACAATAATAATTAGTATAACAAAATAACTTAATATCATACTGTAGTGAGAAAGAGAGAGAGAGAGAGGAGAGAGAGAGAGAGAGAGAGAGAGAGAGAGAGAGAGAGAGAGAGAGAGAGAATAATAAAATTATTTCTGAAGGGTAAGAGGAATATATTATAATAATAATAATAATAATAATAATAATAATAATAATAATAATAATAATAATAATAATAATTTTATTTATAAAGCACATTATCAAACAATAGTCTGCTCAAGGCGCATGAAACACAGTCACCCGCACAGTACAATAGATAGAATACAATCAATAAATAAAATTAAAAACAAAATTCATTAAAATTTAAAGTAAGAAGTTGGAAGTAAAATGTATATATTTATTTATATAGTTTATTCAGGACCTCCAGTAAATTTTCTGGCACCGCTCTCTTCTCAAAGAGTTTAGGTTAATAGTTGAAATAAAATATATATATATACAGGGTGGGACAATAACATGTTACCACTTTATAATCGTAAATAAGTTTTTTCCTTCAGATGAGAGTATAAACCGTGGTCTAGTCTGTGTCACATATATTCCATCATAACGGACTTTAAAGATTCTGACGCTAAACTGGTGAGTGCCGGTGACAAGAACACACCCAGCATGCACCTAGGTCCTTCTCCCCCATACCTGGTTGCCCATGATTGTGCTCAGTTGTCTGGGGCATTATTACGGTGCGCCCAAAGGCTGCAAGTTGGCGCCTCAGGCGGCTTGAGTTAGATCCTGTATCAGCCAGCGCCTTGAGCAGCTCTTGAGCTGAAAAAGCGCTATATAAGAATGATTAAATAATAAATAAGTTCTTTTTTTTTTTAAAAAGAGAGCGTTTTCAAAAATCTTATTCACCAAAATGTCCAAATTATCATTTGATACCAAACATAATCAATTTTTTCACTGGATTTCCTCAAACAATTCTTTTCTGGAGATAGGCTTATCTAATGGCACACAGACAACTCATGACCTGCCTACTCTCCTGATCTTTCTCCCGCAGACTACTTCCTATGGGGGGGGGGGGGGGGGGAGGGGAACATGAAGGAGAGAGTGTACTACAACAAACCACAGACCATTGGGTCCTGAAGACCAAAATCCATCAGGAAATTGTGATAATCTCACTTGAGATGTGTGGCTATGTCATCACAAACTTCAATGTGCGTGTTGCAACTGTAATCCAGAGAAGAGGAGCATGGATTGAGCATATCATCAATTATTAAACTGTGTACAGAATGAATAAAAAAAATGGGAAATCTTTGGTATCAAATGATAATTTGGTGCTTCCGGGACATTTCTGTGAAGAAAATGTTCAAAAACGTTCTCATTGTAAAAACTGATGTACAATTAAAAAGTGTTAACATTTTATTGGCGCACCCTGTATATCTATATCTATCTATCTATCTATCTATCTATCTATCTATCTATCTATCTATCTATCTATCTATCTATCTATCTATCTATCTATCTATCTATCTATCTCTATCTTGGGAGGGAGGAAGGAAAATAACAATGTTATTGCAGAAAGGTAATATTATAATAAATAGATAAAATTACAAATACGGACTGTTTTGGAAATGTCACATTTTGAATATAACAGTTTTGCATCCATTGTTTTCCCCCACAGAATGTCAGCAATGAGGCCCAGTGAGTGAATCATTTTAGAAAACAACGACAAGCAACAACTGAACTGCTATAGTACAAGATGTCTGAAGAAAGAACACTCCTGCTAGCTCCCCAGGCTGATAGAGGACAGCAGACCAATGTTCCTTCATACGGGAGTAACTCACTGCAAGTTCCACATCATGGTAATAACAATGTTTGCATGCATTGGTTTTTTTCCTTCAGTTATAATTAAATTTTGCATGGAGATCGGGAGGGTGGGGAGAACTTTTGTACCTGATAGCACTTTCATGGGTGCCATTAACGTGACTCGATGCTCAGGCAGTGCAGTACTCTTACAAATGAGAGCAATGTTGTTGCAGTATCTCTCCAGCATTTGCTTCTGCAGTGTACCAGATCCAGAGAGTATAAACTGAAGTCTAGATTGTGCACACATGCAGTCCATCGCACAGACTTTAAAGATACTGGTGCCCATGTCTTAGCTATACAATTAAGTACCACACACACAAACACCATGCATGCACTATACTATTTCTCTTCTTCCTTATCTGCCATGCTTTCACTATAAAGGCAACCACAATTTTGACTGCATGGGTGTTGAATATTATTCCAACTCCAAATGTAAACAATTTAAAATTTTGTTTTGAATTTCAGTGCTATTATTTCAAATCTTACTTAGGGGCAGCTTTACTCATTATCTCAGAGTTCGTTCCTTTGACTCTTGTTAGGGACCTGGGAAAGTTTTGAAAATATTTGGTTTTATTTCATATTTTGATATACTGCCGTCTAAATGTCGCACATACTTTTATAATACAGTCCGTCTCTTTTAGTTTTAGGTAATAGACAAAGAAAATCCTGTTACAGTTAAACACTAATGTAGTGAGTGTCACTATGGGGGGTGCTGCAGCTAAGTTAATCCTTGTTTATAACATTAACAAAGGCAGAGAGAAGCTGGCACCATGACAACTTTTGAACGCAAGCAGTATTTGAATAAAATGGGATTATGTTTTTAGCTTCACTTTTTACAAGACAGATGTATGTTGCACAGTGCCATACAGTGACTCACGCAGCTCGCTGGGAGAGGAAGGGTGTGACTATGACATCAAACCTAACTCTGTCCATGTGCCACGAACACGTGACGTAAGTATCAGCCCTCTTAACCGATACCATTGAGCCAGTTAGCCATTATCTTTCATTAGGACCACAAGGATGTTGTAATTACGTTGTGTATGTAGCCATTAAAATGATCAACAGATTCAAGCAAAAATAAAAACAACATTACAGCAACATTAACAATGTAAACTTAGCGTTAATATTTCAATCTTTGTCATCCAGTGATGCCGGCACAGGGTTGCACATTTTTAAAAATCAAAGGGAATTCATCCCTCCAGTGATCACTTAGGTGTTTGTATTTTGCGCATCTCAGTACCACACGGGTCTCCTATGCTGAAGTTACTAGTGTCAAACGAATGGGCGTGGCTTTTTCTTGTATGGAAATATCTTATCTACTTTCATACCTTATGAAAAAATAAACTACTAGAAAATTACTTTTTCAGCAAACCTCTGCTCTGCCAGTACTATGTAATATTGAGTTATGACAGTCGTGATTCTGGGCTGTGGTAGGCTAAGAAGCAATAATGTTCATGGAAACTTGACAGGAGTATCGTCAGCTGGAAAACTTGAGAAGAAATGGGTGTGGAGACAGAAAAAATGTCCCTCTTGAGGCATGTGTGCTGTGGGATTTAGGTAGAATGTACAAGATGTGTCTCACATGTATCAATGATTCAATCTGACCAGCGCTTTCATCCATTGCATTTTTCACTGTCAGAACTTGTTCTTTATCAGTTCATTTGTTGTTGGTGGTGTTCCCTTTTCATTTTTTTCTTTTTTTTTTTTGCGCTGAAGAAATTGTTTTAATATGAATTTGTTTTTTGTTTGCACTGACAGCATAGGTTCCAGTGGAAGCGACTATGGGCATTCACTGGACCAGGATTCCTGATGAGCATCGCTTACCTGGATCCTGGCAACATCGAGTCTGACTTGCAGTCTGGAGCCGTCGCACAGTACAAGGTTTGCACAATATGCAATAATATGATTTTGCAGTAATACTATTTCCCCAGTGTTGGGGAATACTGTTTTAACTCAATCCCTAATAGTCAGTGCTAGAGTGATGAAAGTGCTACAGTGTTCAAAAACAAGACTGAAGAAACATCTTTTTGCCTCAGATTGAATCAGTTTTGCCTAGCACCACTCTGACTGTTTATTCCCTTACCCTTTCTCTCACCAGACTTTCTCTGTCCTGTCGTTTTTATTTCCCTGTGTTGTCCTTATGTTCTACAAGCATACTTCAGAATGGATACCTGAGCGGAAAAGTAATCGTCATCATCGTCATCATAATCACGAGAATCTAGGTAATAACTTGCCTATCACTTACCAAACAGATTACTTCGATTCTTGTATTCAATGGTTAACTTTTGAATAAACCAAATGGCGTCTGCTCTTGCATGAATGCAATTGTACTAGCTTACTGCCAATACAGTGCATTTTTGCTATCATTTCAGTTTGTTTAGATCTAATTTCGATCAAAGTGACATCGAATTTGATGCATTTGGTCTTAGCGATTGCATGCATGTTATGTACAAAATAACATCCTCAGGTCAGAACATGTTGTTTTTTGTTTTGTTTTTTAAGTGCCCAAAATACATAGTCCATTGAATGTGGTTCAAACTGCAGAATCAGATGATGGGTTGCAAATTCATTTAGTGCTATATTTTCTTGTATCTCTCTTTTGTTTTGTCTTTTGTAACTCTCTCTCTTTTTTTTTTTTTTAAACTAAAAAAAACTTTTTACTTATTTAACCTTTGCAAACACACAGTGTACAGTGTAAGGGAAACGTTTTCTGTAAAGGAATGAGTTTAAAAGCAATTCACATAACTCATCCATACTTCCGATTGAGTTAACAGTAGTATTGCTTCTTTGAGGTGATACATACACATCTTTCTCTGTAATTTAGTGTAATGTAATTTTGTATACGTTGTAATTGACAGTTGCTGTGGGTGTTGATGTGGTCAACTGTTATGGGACTGATCTTGCAGCTGTTGGCTGCTCGCCTGGGTTGCGTCACTGGTATGTGATGGTATTTTGTTTTTATGTGTTTATCTATTATTTGTACTGTGTTACAGGTATATACAGTCTGCAACTATTTACCGACCATTTTTTAACTCTCTGAACTTTCCATACGAGCTAAGATGATCAAAGCATGAATTGTGGGCCCTCAACATAAAAAAGGTTGATTTTGAATTAATAATAATAATAATAATAATAATAATAATAATAATAATAATAATAATAATAATAATAATAATAATAGGAGAAGAAGGAGAAGAAGAAGAAGAAGAAGAAGTAGAAGAAAAAGAAGACCAACAACCACAATAACCAACAACAACAACAATGGACTCTGAACACATGCTTTTCCTCAGCGAGGTGACCTGTAGCAACACACAGATTCACTTGATAAAAGGGAAAGGAAGAGGGGATAATACTGATAAATGCTGTTTGAACAGGAATGAACCTAGCTCAAGTATGCAGACAGGAATACACAATGGTTCCACGAGTGGTGCTGTGGTTGATGACGGAAGTGGCCATCATTGGTTCTGACATCCAGGAAGTGATTGGGTCTGCCATAGCTATCTTCCTCCTGTCAAACCATACGTACGTTTCTTATGAATGTTAAGTAATTGTTCTCATGTAGTATGTACTCTTACCATCTCAGGGAGATGCTGAAGACAGTGGCTGAAAATCAGGATCAAACAGTGGCTACACTTGCGCGCTTCTAGCATGATCTTCCTGGATTAAGCGCCTTACTAGTCTCCTTCATCATCATGATCATCATCATCATCATCATGATCATCATCATCATCATCATCATCATCATCATCATCATTATTATCATCATCAGATTCCTCATGTACTTCTAGTTTTTATGTCTTCGACCACTGTCCATGATCTTTGCCATGTCACTGAGGCAACACATGGGAATGTGAAATGCCATACAAGTTTCTGACTAGTTTGAATGTGCATAGGGGTTATATAAGACTTAAAATAGCAAACTTGTCCCTTTGAATATTATGACTTCAAAGAATCAACTAATGCAAAAATATGATTTTATCCACTTCGCTAGGTGAGAAACAACAATACATTAATATATGTATTAATGTATTGTTTTTATTATTTATTTATGTAATCATTCTTAATATATAGTGCTTTTCCAGGTCAAGTCCTGCTCAAGGGGCTGACCAATACAAGGTCCAACTCAAGCCGCCTATTTATTTTTGGTGGAAAAGTTTGTCACTCATATGTGAGTGAAATTCGGGTTGCGTTCTCCTGGGCAGCCACAGTAGAGCTCCATCGTTACTCATGCCTCTTTCTCCTTTTTTTTTTTTGCTTGCAGAGTGCCACTATGGGCTGGCGTGTTAATCACAGGAATAGACACGTTCACCTTTTTGTTTTTGGAGTCGGCCGGCCTGAGAAAGCTGGAGGCTTTCTTTGGTGCTCTCATCACCACCATGGCCGCTTGTTTTCTGTACATGGTGAGTGGCCGCTTGTTTTCTGTACATAGTGAGTGGCTGCTTGTTTTCTGTATATGGTGAGTGAACTGCCTGCCAGATTGATATGGGAATGACCATGGTGCTGGAAACCACAGGAATTTTTACTAGCTCACTAGGCCAGTGACTCTGACAAAATGTACTTGTTGGCAGCATTTCTCACTAGTCCATAAATAGGTAAAGATGTCCCTGTAACCTTTCAGGCAATGGGGGGGGGGGGGGGGGGGGAGTGCTTGGGGCCTCCCTTTTCTGTAGGCTAGCTTAACCTTCAAGCAAAAAGCAAACTACAACAGCAGCAACAACAATAAACAACAACAACAAAAAAAACCTGTTTACAGTTTGTTGAAACTGTAAAGAATTATGGCAAATAAAGTGGCATGGAAGGGTCGGATGGGAGCAGCAAAATTAAAAATAAAAGGTTTCTAGTTGGAAGAGGGAGCTACCAGATTTAGGTTACCCGAAAGGAACTTTACTTTCATGTCGTGACCGAGCCAGTGCTTCAAGGAATCCTCATTTATTGGTAGAACATTATTTACTATTCAAAATAAAATATCACAGCTTTTGATGAAGCACATTTGTTTTGCTCATGTAAATTGTAAAAGAAATGACAAAGTTGTGGTAGATAATAAAACCTGATTGACCTCATTTGGAAAAAGAACGTTTTTGGAAAAGCAGCTGTCCTTTACTGATGTACAATAAGGATGATTATGTCTGTATTTCATGTATTTTATTATTATTTTTAAAAATATTATTGTTATTATTATTATTATTATTATTATTATTATTATTATTATTATTATTATTATTATTATTGAAATAATAGTTGTGTTTTGTAAAGATTTATATTTTTTTAATTAACATGTTTAAAAAAAATTCTTATTTTTGTAATTATTATTTTTTGAGGGTAGGGGATGAAAGTTGGGTGGATGTGTGAGAGGAAGGGGTGCATCTGAACTGTTGAGATTGTTCAAATATGCATCATTTAGGTGATATTGAATGCCAGCTATTAGTTTTTTTATGTATTGGCTACCACTTGCACGTAGACTCAACCCTTGGCTATTTCTGATCGTGATGCCGCAAGATCGAAATAAACCAACACATGGAATCAGAGCACCAGGAAGGTGGATTGCAAATGAACGTAACAGAAAAAAACATTAGCCGTTAAACCTATGACTAAAATGTAATATGTTTTGTATGACTGTTGAATAGTAAGGGCAACACATGGTGTGTAATGAAATAAATGCCACACTATGAATTCCTAACCTATAATAAGGATTTGGCCAGCTGTATTATTGTCTTATCATTTCATGAAAAAAAGACATGAAAAACAATTGAACTGAACTGAGCTGCAACTGTAGCGTAAATTGTCGTGAAAGAGTTTCCGCAGCAGTCCACCAGCATTGTAACCCACAATGTTCCCAATGCCACTCTCCTACTAGTGTGCAGACTTGTATGGCTGTGTCTGCAGTACATCATGGTGGTGCCAGACCAAGGGAAGATCCTGGAGGGTCTGTGGTTCCCTTGGTGTACAGGCTGCAACAGAGAGGCCATCAAACAGTTGGTGGGCATTGTCGGTGCTGTTATCATGCCACATAACATCTACCTCCACTCCGCCCTTGTTCTGGTGAGTACTAGATGATGGTGGTAATGGTGGCGACGACAATGATGATCATGACAGTGATGATGATGGTGGTAGTGAGGAGGATGATGATGGTGATGATGATGATGATGATGATGATGATGATGATGATGATGATGATGATGATGATGATTGATGATGGTGATGAACACTTATCTCCACTCTAACCTAGTTGTTATTATGATGGTGAAAATGATTTTTTTTTTCAATGTAAGTACTGCTTTGTTTTAATTTATGTGTGTATAAAAATTCTGAATAATTTTTGTATGGGGTTTGTGAATCATGATTTACCATTAACATACGTTATCTTTAATACGTATGTCATTTTATTATTTTAGTCATTTATTTATGCATTTATATTTATTTATTTATTTATTTATTTATGCATGTATATAATTATAATCATGTGTTATGTTCTTATACATGTGCTGAATGCTGCATGTGTACATTTTATATCTTATGATACATTTTATGAATGTTTATATCTTACACGGTTTTGGTGCTTCACCAAGTCACAATCCTTGTGTAAAACTTGGTATAAAGTTTATTTGACTTGATTATCCGCAGTCCCGAGAGGTTGACCGAAGAGACAAAGAAGCTGTCAGAGAAGCCAACATGTATTATGCCATTGAATCAGGTAAATTGTGTGCTATTGGTATAATGTAGTCAGGTAATCCTTTGTTTCCTGCTGTTTGTTATTATGACTGAGTTTTGACGCTTGTATAGGAAGGCAGACATGTTTGTATCAGTGTGTACTTAAACAGAGCAGGACAGAAAAGGTATTGCCATTTCAACCTTTAGATGATACTTGTGTGTGAATATATGTGTGTGTTTGTGTGTGTGTGGGGAGTGAAAGTGCAGTGCAGGGTGCTTGCCTTCCTGCTTGTGCACATGCTTGAGAAACGTATTGCCAAATGTATCTAGTTTTATAGAATCATACCAATAATGGTAAAGCGAGTATTCATTTATCTTAAAAAATATTTTCTTAAAATATGTGTATTCAACTGAAATTTAAAAGCAGAGTTTGTAGCAACAAACCTGAAGTCAAATGGTGTGGGTGTGTTGAATTTGATGAATGTTGATTATTCTGTATTAATGTATGTTTACATGTATATTCTGTGTATTTATTATATTTATTATGTGCGTGAGTGAATGTGTATGTGTAACTTAATGTATGTTATTGCTGTTTGTATTCAATATGTATTTGCTTATGTATTGTATTGATTAGTGTATTTAGTGTCTCTATAATTATGACTGCTATGCAGTAGTTTATTGTTTGTTTTATAATAATAATAATAGTAATAATAATAATAATAATAATAATAATAATAATTAGTAGTAGTAGTAGTAGTAGTAGTAGTAGTATTAATGTGTTAGGGGAGAGAGAGAGAGAGAGAGAGAGAGAGAGAGAGAGAGAGAGAGAGAGAGACATTATTATAATTATTATTTAGTTTATTATTATTATTATTATGTAGTTTATTATTACTATTATTATTATGTAGTTTATTATTATTAATCATGTATTAGTTTATAGTATGTATGGTTTTAAATTGTGGTTGGACAATATATATGTATTGCATTGTAATGAATTCCCACTGGCGATGTGATGAAGTGTTTGTTTTCTCAAGTGAAAGTTTAATTCTGTGTGCGAATATTTTATTATTGATTTTTTTCTGATGATGATGTCATCATATTTAGCATAATAATGACATTTGCTGTTTTTTCAGCATTGGCCTTGTTCATGTCCTTCATGATAAACCTGTTCGTGGTAGCAGTGTTTGCAGAAGCTTTTGCAGGATCTACAGAATCCGCTTCCCTCAGAGAAGCTGTAAGTTTAATATGAATTGATTTACTATAGTAGAAATAGTAGTAGTAGTAGTAGTAGTAGTAGTAGTAGTAGTAAGGGCTTAGAGCATAGAGTAATAGTAGAATTGATGAAGTTTGTTTTAAAAAAAAAATAAAAACTGAAAGTTAATATAATTTTGCTTTTAATTTTGGTAATTGGTTACTCATAAATTTTGGTTACTCATATCTTTCTGACAGATCACAAGCAGTCACCGTCGATGGCTGTTTCTCCAGCACAGCAGACTTGGTGTGCGGCGTGGCTCAGGGTTCAGTTTTAGGGCCGGTGTTATTCACTCTGTACACCAAGCCACTGCTTCTCCTGCTTAGAAAGCATGCTGTTGAGAGTCAGTCATTTGCAGACAACACACAACTGTATAAATCCACCGCCCCCTCTCTCATTAATTCCACTGTTCAGACTTTGGAGAACTGCATCACAGACATTAAGTCATGAATGACACTCAACAAGCTTAAGCTTAATGACGATAAAACCGAAGCCCTCCTCATTCACAAGCACAACACCTCCTCCTCCTCACTCTTGCCTCTCCCAACATCGTTTACAGTAGGGACAACAAACATTCAGTTCTCATCCTCAGCAAGAAATCTCGGCTACATTCTCTCCGATGACCTGTCCCTCAACAACCACATCTCCAACGTCTGTCGCTCTGCATACACGGCCATACACCAAATCAGCTCCTTTCGCCACTATCTTACAGTCCCTGCCACCAAAATCCTAGTCTGCGCTCTCGTCCTTTCTCGTCTTGACTATTGCAACTCTCTCCTTGCTGGCTCCCCGAAACACATCATTGACAAATTACAAAAGGTTCAGAACTCAGCAGCTAGACTAGTATTCCGAGCTAAGAAACGCGATCACATCACACCTCTACTACATTCCCTTCACTGGCTTCCTGTGCAAGCACACATAGAGTACAAACTCTCTGTTCTCTGTCACAACTTCTTCACAGATTCTTGTCCTTCCTACCTTGCTGATCTACTGTCTGTCTACTCCCATTCACGCACTTTAAGATCTTCTGCTGACACTCGCACACTCAAGGTTCCCGTCAACCGCACTAAGACATACGGCCAACGTGCATTCGCTTACTCCGCACCTAAGCAGTGGAATTCCCTTCCCTCCCATATCCGCAACATACAATCAACACAAGCATTCAAAAAGGCCCTCAAAACCCACCTCTTCAAACTGCATTATTCAGATTGATTTGTATCCCGCTGCCATTCTCTCATCTTTTGTCTATGCCTGATCCGATAGTGTATACACGGCTGTAAATATTTATACTGTTTTTCTTCCTGGGCCTAACCGGGCATATAAATAGCTGTGAATAGGTTTTTGCTATTCTATTTCTGTCTTTTTTGTCATTTGTGCACATAGTTGTAAATAGTCTATTTCGGTCTTTTTTTGTAATTTATGTACATAGTTGTAAATAGTCTGTACCTTTACTGTTCCGTCTTTGGTGTATTGTTGCAAAAGTGATGTTTTATCGAGTGCATGTATTTATATGCAATGACTATGTAAAGCGTGGTGAGTCTGGTCATAGGCTGGAGTACCCGCTATATAAAAATCTGTTATTATTATTATTATTATTATTATTATTATTATTAATATCCTCAAGACATTTCAGTGACAATGTATTGAAGTTTGCTCTGGGATATTTTATTTTTAAGTTTCTTTGGAAGTTTGCTTTATAATTATTATTTTTTTAAAATTATTAACTACATAAGAAATAATAATTAAAGTTTTTATATGTTCAGATAATAGCAGGAAAATAACCAAACATGCATAACAGAAAGGGTAACAACAGCAATGAACTATGAAGTTACCGTTTCATGAATCAAGGGAGGTAATTGTAGGTTGACTTACTTGGTTCCCCCCTTTATTATTGATGATGACGTTAACAAATGGGGTCCAAGGTCTAAATAATAGTGGTAATTACAGTAGTGGTGATATTATGAGGATAAAACGGGCTTTGAAGTGGCGTTTCTCTTCCAGTATTTTACTTTGTTGTGTAGTGTTGGCAGTTTTCCAAACACTTTATCATTTCAATAGAATGAAAGGTTTAATTACGTGATTTTACACATTTACCTACATGACTTACCCTCATTTTGCACGCCTTTTCGTGCCCTGACAACTAAATCTTTGCCAAATGAGTGTCATATGTAATATTACTGTGCAGGGTGAATGGCTATTCAAGAACTATGGACTTCCCATGAAAATTGTATGGGCCGTAGGGCTGCTAGCTGCTGGACAGAGTTCCACCATGACGGTAAATATAGGTGTTTTTAAATACTGCAGTAAATAGGATTACACCGTTTAAAAATGATTAATAATTACAAAAATGAATGCATTGATAATTGTATATTATTGTTTAAAAATCTTTAGTGGGTTTTATCATGGTTGTGATGTTTCTATCTGTGGAGGAAAAAAAACTACTACTCCCTCCCCCCACCTCCACCCCCACCCATCCCCTTCAAACGCCTCCCCACCAATATACAGCAACACAACAAAACCAAACAGCTAAAATAACCTCACATAGAGCTGGGTCTATTGACGTTTTTGTGCAATCAAGATCAGGTTAATATATTTGCAAAGCAGTCTAACTTAGTTTTCATTCATTATTCACCGTTGTTCTTTCTTTTCCAGGGTACTTACGCTGGCCAGTTTGTTATGGAGGTAATTAGATTCGTCTTGTTTGTCCTTTGTCAGTTTACTTTACTGTTATTTTTTGCTTAGAATTCTGGACTTGGTAAAACATAATGATTGTAATAATTAGCAAATACATTTTAAAAGATTATATTAGTAATGGTATAGCTGTAAGCTTTCTTTCCTGAGCCATACAGTTCAAAACACTCAATAACCTAACCCTTTATGTACATGCTTGTCTCAAAAACTGATTTTGTGATTTTACTTTGCTAACTTCCATACTGACAAAAAGGGACAATAAAGTGTCCCCTCAAAAAATCCAACCCTTTTACTTCCTGGTGTGAATGGGTCCAAGTAGGCCGCAACACAATAATACATTTTGTATTTCTGAAATTTTGCTTCTAATTAATTTTCAAAGTATGCATTATCTAGCAAAGCTTTCTGACACACTTGACTCCAACTTCTTGCAGGGCTTCATGGAAATGCACTGGGCCAAGTGGAAGCGTGTGTTGCTGACTCGCTCGGTCTCCATCGTACCGACAGTGATCGTCGCCACAGTGTGGGCTACCAGCTTGGACACCATGACACAATGGATGAACGTGCTGCAGAGTATCCAGCTACCCTTTGCCCTCCTCCCCATCATGCAGTTCTCTAATAGTGAGCGGGTCATGGGGGAATTCAGAAACTCTGGGTATGTGTTTGTTATTTTGTTGATTTGGTGGGGATATTGTTTGTCTGGGACCCATGATTAAATGTATGATTTTTTTTTTAATGCGCTCATGAATGCATGTTTTAACTGATTTTTTTAAACATTTTATAATATTAAAAAAAAAAGTATTTGTTCCTTTTAAAGAATTGTATGAGTCCATAGGGGTTAGTTTTTTGGAATAAAGCTTCTCGTCTCGACTTTTTTAAAAACTTCAAGGTTATTCTTTGTATCATGATATCGTTCTTATAAATCATCTGGTCGTTGTGTGTGTGTTGGACCAGCGTGGTACGAGGCGTGATCTACGTGATAGTCACTCTATTGACAGCTGTCAACATGTACCTTGTCGCTCTCTATTTGGTAAGCATTCTCTTGTAATAATAATAATAATACAGGATGCTATGTACGCGCCTTTCCCCAAGGCTCAAAGCGCGGCGATCTATACCAACATACACGCTCACCTGTCTCATTTACCCTCACGCACACCAAATACACATACATCACTCAAACAGGTGGTGTAAAGGCAGGGAGACCGCTATTAGAAGACGGAAGAAAATCGAATTTTTATTTTTGAAATTTTTATATTGACTGCATCCTGTACCATTATTGAAGAGAGGGAGGAAACCGGAGTGCCCGGAGAAAACCCTCGGTGACCTCAATAGTCTCGTACCTAAGTCACATATGTTCGCCCCTTGCGGGAATCGAACCTTCGGCATAGGAAACCGGCGACTTATCCACTGCGCCACGAGGACAGCATGTTCAGCATGCTAGAGTGTACTACTCTGTGGTAGCCAAAGAGCACTGGTGTATATGCTTTGTAATGACCATTGGTTTATTACTATACTGGTTATACAAATAAGGGTGACAAAAGGTTTGTGTGTGAATCACAAGTATTAGTTGTCTCGCCTAAAGATAAGGGACTGGAGTTTATTAATAGCACCTTGGATATCATCTTTATTATAGGCTTTCCTCTAGGGAATAGCCTCACAAAAGTGCATAGCATGGAGTCATACTACCGGAAACGTGGGATTTAGCATATTTTTACCTTGTTGTAAATAAAAGGGAGGACAACATTCGAGAATGGACTGGTTTGACACTGAGCGAAGCCATCAGGGCTGCTGAGGACAGAGAAAGATGGTGTATGCTGGTTAAACGATCATCTGTGGTGCCCCTACAACCTCCGGGTTACGGGATAGGATAGGGATAGGATAGGAAATAAAACTAACAACTGCCACATGAGTGAGCAGTGCAGCAACTGACCGTTTGGACTGAAAAACCAGGTGTCGCTTAAGTGGCGATCTTTTCTTATATGTTGAGCAAATGAGCGAATCTCTGAGTTAGATCAAAGCCTTGGTGGTTCAGATTGATTGGGTGTCCTTGTTTAGCGCTTCACCACCTCTAAGAGCTGCTCGAGAGGCTGGTTGAAAACAGGATTTAACTCAAGCTGCACATGGAGCCAACTTGCTGCTTGATGCGCACCATCTAATGCCTCAGACAACTGGGCTATTTTCAAACGACTGAGGGAAATAGGACTTGCTGGGTGGTTTTTAATTGTTTATTGTTTTTATTCTGGCATTCGCGTGTCTAAGACATGATCTTTTAATAAAAGTCAATGCGATGGTATGAATGCATGTACAGACTAGCCCTTGGTTTTTACTTTCGTATGACGGAGTTTACTGTGGCGTCAAAGAATCCCGAATGTCGGGGACGTTATTGCATTATTGAATAATGATTTGCTGCATTTTTGATCTGTACACAGGATGGTGCTGGTCTTGCGTGGTACTGGTATACACTGATCGGCCTTGCTTTGGCAGTTTATGGATTTTTTCTTATCTCTTTGGTATGTATTCTCACCCTCCCCTCTCTTCTCTCTCTCTCTCCCCTTCCCTTCTTTCTTTTTTCTGGATGATAATGCGTTATGTTGAATCTGATTTCAGAATAAAATGCATATAACATCCAGTAGTAGTAGTAGTAGTAGTAGTAGTAGTAGTAGTAGTAGTAGTAGTAGTAGTAGTAGTAGTAGTAGTAGTAGTAGTCTATAATTATTATTATGAATTAATTTAATTATACAGAGCACAGGCCAGCAGCAAGTGTATACCTAGTGCAGAATGGGTTCAATCCTGACACGATCAGCTGAACCATGGTCAACAGCACCTGGAGCAGGTCCACGAGCTGGAGGGGGTTCTTTATAATTAGTCTAAAATTTTTAAGTGAACTTGGGTGTACTTGTTAAAAATTGTTTAGTGTTTACTGTTTTTATGTTTAATTTAATTTTATTTGGGGGTTGGTGGTAAAGTGATTTAATGTTTGTATTAAAATTGTTTGCATGAAGGCAAGCAAAGCATACATCACATAGTTATACAGATCTGTTCAGAATTTGGTTGTGTTTTCTTTTTTCAGGCTATGGGGATTTCCAGATATTTGAGGCTAAAGGTTTGTATAGGCAGCAATGTATTACAAACCAACATTGTTATAAGTCTTTTTAATATGTGTGTGTATTTATGTTTGTCTCTCTTTAACCATGTTTTTTTAATACTTTGATGTGAGGTTTGTTATTAATTATTATGATGTTTAACATGTTTTATCTCATGTTTTTGTACCATATAATATTGTTTAAATATTTATCCTTGTTAGATGCGATGTTTGTATTATTTCTTACGATGTTTAACTGTTTTATCTCATAATGTTGTACCATATTGTTTTAATATTTATTCTTGCGAGAGTATGTGTGTCTGTAAGTGTGCGAGCGCTTACAGCAAGCTTTAAGTTTGGTTTTTGCACTATAAAAATTAAATAATAATTATTGTAATATTACATTCATTTTGAAAAAAAATTTCCCAGAATTTTCTGTTCAGTTAAATTCAATATTTTTGTTGCTTTTAACATCGACTCATACTGTGTGTCTTGAATTAATGTGTCATGTGAGATGCATGCCCATTATACATTTTTTTGTGTTATTGAAGAGTGTTTTAGAACAAATTCATTAAATCTCATTCTCATGTGTGGTCATTAAAATATGTGATAAATAAATAGATGTTAAGAAAGAGATTAAAAAGAAAAATAACTCTCAATGTAAAAACCCACAATTAAAAACTTTTATAGGTTTATGTAAAACATTGGCCAAGTAAATAGATCTTGTTATTAATTTTATATTACTTTTATTGCAGAGGTGGATAAAGAATCTGTTTGGCTGCAACGTTTTGAGCGTGAATGCAGAAATTGAACGACGTCTGCATTTGTCGTATCCTCTGCTCAACGATAACGTCCCTCTGTTGGAGGCCAGCACCAGTGAAGACGACAGCAGGCCTGCACAGCACATCCACTTCAGTGCCAGTGGGGCCTCATTACAGCCCCAAGTATAAAGCTGAACAGAGAGTGAATTGTATGTGAAATATGTAACAAAGGTCGTTTGAAAGCTTTGCCATCTTTTATTCTGTCTGGAAATTAATAACAGCGTATCTTCCTGATAAGGTAAAAGGAAACAAAATTGACATTTTTTCAAGATAGTTTGCTTGTCGTTGCGGTGGAAAAATGCATATTAACATCTCCGCTATGGATTGTATTATGATACCCAGAAAATGTGTTAGGATTGTTGTGAGCCCGTGTTAGGTGTGAGATAAATGTGTATTCTATGTTTTCTTTAATGGGATAATTTATTATTATTTTTATTTATTGAAATCTTTTTTTGAGGGAGGAGAGGGTGGGGGGGGGGGGGGCAGAGGAGTGGTGTGGGTGTGTTTGTGTGTCCAGTATGTCTAATGGTGAAGACATTACATTTTGAACAACTTGCTTGAAACTCAGTAGGGTTGCTCAAAGAATGTATATATATGTGGTATAGAATTTATCAAAATAACGTAATGGATAAGGGTATCAACATGTAACCAACCATGCAAGGGAAGTTGTGCTGTAGCTCAAGTAGAAGAGCGTTCGCTTGGCACACCGATGACCCAGGTTCGAATCCCGTTGTGGGCGAAATTAAGAAGTGTCAATTTTTAATTGTGCAGTTTAGCAGTATGAATGCTCTGGTCCAGTGTTGATTTAGGTCTTGTTCCCTGGAATGGTTATCCCCATGTGCCATATCGCCAAAGACATTAAACCTTAATGTTCATTCTGTCAGGAGGAGACCTTTTCAAGGTTATGGCATCAACAGGTCAGAGGCCGTAGAATAAAACTGAGATTCTAAAGAATTAAATAGTAAGAGTGATGCTGTCGAGAGAGAGAGGAAGGGAGGGAGGGAGAAAATATCTATTGTGTGATAAGAAGAGAAGCGACAGTACATGGAAAGGCAGAGAGAGAGAAGCAGAAAGGGGGAGAAAGAGAGGCCTGTTGTTTGTACCATAGTGGTTTTCGTGTGGCCTGTTTTGTTTGTTTTCTACCTATATTATTTCCCGGAAACCCCAAGTCTTATGACTGAAGTTTTTAATATCTTATAAATGTGGTATAATAGTTTGGATATTTAAATTTTGCAAGACTGTGATCATCTCATTCATGTGATTGCATTGATTTTTTATTTTTTTTGCTGGCTAATAGCTATAACTCAGCACAACTGTTGAGAAGTACATTAGGTATAATATGGGTTTTTACATTTACATGTTGTCCATAGTTATATATCGTCGGTGTCCATTCAAAACCTCGTAACTCCGAAAAAGTAGTTTTTGCAATCTTTTCATGGTTATGTCCCTTGAATTTTTGCGCATTTTTTATCACAAGCTCGGAATTCATAGCTCAGTTAGAAAGCATCAGTAATACAAAATATCAAAACCTCGTATGTCCCAACAGGTCAAACGATTTATATCAAAATCTCGTATCTCACTTACGAGGTTTTTATCATTTGGAATAAATTTCTAAAACCTTGTAACTCAACTTACGAGGTTTCATTCAAATAAATGACGCGCTAAGAAGTTGAGTTGACGTCACTTACGCGGTTTTTGTTATTGCCATCGTGGAAATGTCAGCTGCTTCTGGTCAGTTTTTTCTACATTTTGGTGAGTACTGATGATACATGTTGTCATTTTATTCAATCATGATTTCTTCTAGATTGATATCGTCCAGATCTTCTCCATATTACTCTTCAGGAATAAACGAACAGGCACGTTATATCACACTCTGTGACTAAATCTGACACTGAATGAGTGCAGTCAAAGGCATACTGTGGCATAATTCAAAATAATTTACAAAATACAGAATAATATTGTGTGTTTTTAGTTTTTAGTTTAATGCCCGTCACCCCTGCCAGGGTATGGGCCGCCAACAACAGCTCTCCAGAGTCCTCTGTCCTATGCCATTCTTTCTAAATGACTCCAGGTGTAAGCCCATCTTGGTGGTGTCGGCCTCGAGGTCGCGTCGCCAGGTGTTCCTTGGACGTCCTCTCTTTTGCTTTCCCTGGGGGTTCCACTTCAGCGCTTGCCTGGTGACGTTCGTCGCTGGTTTGCGTAGGGTATGCCTTATCCAGCCCCATCTCCTTTTCCTGATTTCATCTTCAGCAGGGAGTTGGCGGGTCCTTTCCAAAGGTTGGTGTTGCTGATGGTGTCGGGCCAGCGGATCTGGGGAATCCTTCTGAGGCAACTGTTGATGAAGGACTTTACTTTTTTATGATGGTCTTGGTTGTCCTCCATGTCTCTGCTCCATACAGTAAGACTGAATTCACATTGGAGTTGAATACCCGTATCTTGGTGGCCAAAGACAGCTCTCTGGAGGTCCAGATGTTCTTGAGCTGAATGAAGACAGCTCTTGCTTTGCCGATCCTAGCCTTCCGCATCTGTGCCGCCCTGCTGATCAATGATGCTACCCAGGTAGGTGAAGGACTGCACTTCTTCCAAGGGACTTCCATTCACGATGACTGGTTCGGTACTGATGGAGTTGATCTTCAGGATCTTGCTCTTGTCCTTGTGGATGTTGAGGCCGACCTCCGACGATGTGGCCGCCACTGCATTTGTCTTCTCTAGCATCTGCTGTTGGCTATGGGAAAGAAGAGCAAGGTCGTCAGCGAAGTCCAGGTCCTCGAGCTGGTTCCACAGAATTTCATATTCGTTCCTACTTTCCCTGGTGGACATCTTCATAACCCAATCTGTGGCGATGAGGAAGAGGAAAGGTGACAACAAGCATCCTTTTCGGACTCCAGTTTTCACCTGGAAGTTGTCTGTGAGCTGTCCGCCATGGATAACTCTGCAGAACATGCCGTCATAGGAGTTCCTGATCAGATTGACCATCTTGGTCGGGATGCTGTAGTGTCGAAGGAGCTTCCAGAGGGTATTTCGATCCACGCTGTCAAACGCCTTCTCATAATCGACGAAGTTGATATACAATGGCGAGTTCCATTCCAGGGACTGCTCCACGATAATGCGGGGCGTTGCTATCTGGTCCGTGCAGGATCTATTCTGTCGGAAGCCTGCCTGCTCGTCTCGTAACTGTGGGTCGACAGTATCCTTCATCCTTTCCAAAAGGACCCGGTTGAAGACCTTCCCAGGCACAGATAGAAGTGTGATGCCCCTGTCCCTGTAGTTGTTACAGTTGCTGAGGTCACCTTTCTTGGGAAACTTGATCAGGTAACCTTCCTTTCAGTCTGCCGGAACATCTTCCTCCCAGATCCTCTCAAAGAGTGGGTACAGCATCTCCACTGATGCTTCCAAGTCCGCTTTTAGAGCCTCTGCTGGGATATCGTCTGGTCCAGCGGCCTTTCCGTTCTTCATCAGGGTGATGGCCTTCTTGATCTCTTCCATGGTCGGTTTCTCGCAGTTGATTGGAAGATCCACATTGGCTGGTTCAATGACTGGGGAATTCGTTGGTGCTGGTCTATTCAAAAGTTCATCAAAGTTTTCAGCCCATCTGTTCAACTGCTGGTCTATACTGTTTATGGTGTTTCTCTGCTTGTCCCTAACAGGTCTTTCTGGTTTGCTGAACTTTCCGGAGAGTCGCTTAGTGGTGTCGTACAACTGTTTCATATTGCCGCTGTACGCTGCCTGTTCCGCTTTAGCCGCCAGTCCATCCACGTAGGCCTTCTTATCTTTTTTTATGTTTCTTTTCACTTCTCTATGGGCTCCTGTGTAGTCTTCTTGGGCCTTGGCCTTAGCTGCTCTGGTTCTGCTGTTGTTGACTGTTGCCTTCCTCTTCTTTCTTTCTTCTATCTTGACCCAGAAAGTCTCCTCTCTGAAAATCCTTACCGGGAAGAGAGGGGACTATAAACTGATTAAATAAATATAAAAATATCTTGACCAAGGGCTCTGCTGTGATCCACTCTTTCTGTTGATGTTTCTTTGGCCCCACAACTTCTTGGCTTGACGATCTTAGTGTCTCTTTCACTTTCTGCCACCTGTTGAGTACACTGTCTTCTTCTTCTTCAAATAATTCCTGAAGCACTTCGCACCTGTTCCTTAGCGCCAGACTAAACTGTTCTTTTGTCTTTGGGTCTTTCAGAAGGATGATGTTGTACTTCATTCTTCTGCCTGACGAATGTCCTCTTCAACTTCAGCTTCAGTTTCGCCACCACCAAGTGATAGTCGGACGCCACGTCTGTTCCTCTACTCACTCTAACGTCTTGCAGGGATCTTCGGAATTTCTTGCTAATGCAGATGTGGTCGATCTGGTTCTCTGTCGCATTGTCTGGAGACACCCATGTACTCTTGTGGATCCGCTTGTGAGGAAAGATGCTGCCTCCGATGACTAGGTTGTTGAGTGCACACAGATCCGCAAATATCTCTCTATTCTCATTCATTACTCCTAAGGCGTAGGTGCCCATAACTGGTTCGTATCCGGTGTTGTCAGACCCAATCTTGGCATTGACATCTCCCATGAGGATGGTGATGTCCTTGTCTGGGTAGGTCTCAAGGATCTTCTGTAGTCTGCTTTAGAAATGGTCTTTAACATCCTCTTCCCTGTCGTTCGGTGGAGCATAGCACTGGACAAGGTTCATCTTGATCTTCCTCATCTTGGTACGGAAGGATGCTGTGATGATCCTGGGGCCATGGGCCTCCCATTCTATAAGTGCCCTCTGTGCCTGATTGGACAACATAAATCCTACTCCCTGCGTGTGGGGTGCATCGTTTTCTTCGTGCCCGGAATACAGCAATAGTTCTCCTGTCATCAGTCGCCTTTGTCCAGCTTGGGTCCATCGTGTCTCGCTGATGCCTAACACGGGCAGGTCATTATTCCTCATCTCAGTTGCTACCTGTGCCGTCTTTCCTGATTCGTACTTGGTCCGAACATTCCATGTGCCGATGGTGGTTCATTTAGGCTTATGTTATGGTAATAAATGTTCATTTAGACATATGGTAGTAAACGTTCATTTATTATGGTAATAAAAGTCCAGTTAAACTGTTACGGTAATAACAGTTAATTAAGACTATTACGTTAATGAAAGTTAATTTAGACTATTATGTTATGGTAATAAAAGTTCATTTAGACTGTTATGTTATGTTATGGTAATAAAAACTTCACATAAGTGTCATGTATTACTTAGCTTACATCTTATAATTCATTTCACAGGAAATTTCCGAGAAAGGACTTTGTGCTACTTTAAGTACAGGGCTT
Organism: Oncomelania hupensis; assembly: GCA_036898135.1. Classification (NCBI taxonomy): domain Eukaryota; kingdom Metazoa; phylum Mollusca; class Gastropoda; order Littorinimorpha; family Pomatiopsidae; genus Oncomelania; species Oncomelania hupensis. The sequence continues at coordinate 355,445 of JBAHVR010000302.1, forward strand.
GTACTGGTCAGAAGGACATTATTATGTCAGTGATGAATGCAACAACGCGTTCATTGATTGCTGGGTGTTAAGTGTTAATCTATCAATGGCCTATTAGCCTATTTCAATTTTGTAAAGACAAGGGTTGTGTCTGCATTATTGAATAAAACAACATTGACAATGTTTTCAACTGCATTTTTCGGTCTTTTATTTTGTATTAATGTTTCCTTTGTTGTTTGCTATTGTGACTAATCCTTATAACTTGCAACTTCAAGCTCAAGCAAAACAGTCAAAACCTCGTAAGTTGCACCTTCCAGCTCATACAAAATAGTAAAAACCTCGTATGTGAACATTTTTGTCTATTACTCAAACAAGCATGCGCTCTTAATCTTGTCACTATTACTGCCAAATTTCCTGTTCAATACTGAATGCAAATTATACTAAAACCATTTGTTTTGGTGACACCTGATTTTTTAAAACAGTTTTTTTCATTTTTCTCAAAACTGTATTTTGGGACATACGAGGTTTTGAATGGACACCGACGATATGCAATATATCATCGTTTTCACTCTCATCATTAACACCATTATCATCAGCAGCATCATCATTATCATCATCATCATTATTATCATCATCATCATCATCATCACCATCATCTTCACCACCATTTATTTTAGTGTCTCTAGAGTTCCTAATATATGATTGGTTGTTATTTGGGCATTTTTTGTAATGTTTAGTTTTTATTAGCTATTAGTTTATTAACTATTAGCTGCACTGATAGATATATTTTTTTTTGGAATTTAAGTTTTTTTTTAAATTATTTTTTGTGTAATCTTGTGATATATATGGTGTATATTTTGACCTACATATGTGAGTGCAAGCACACCATTTATAGTGTTTAAAAAATGTATAGTTCTTGCTGTCAGTCAACCTCTTTAATATTTATTTATTGACTTTAAATGCCAGTCTAACTGCGCCTTTAGCAAGCACACGATACTGTTTGGTTGTAGTAGACTGATGTTACTCGGCACAGCATTATTTATGTAAAAGAAAATATTTAAAGGGCTATAAACAATCGTACATTTTAATCGCAATTTTAATTTTAGAAATTAATCCAATCCAATGTATATTTGTATAGCGCACACACCCATGCAGCAGACGTGCTTGAGACATTTACTAAATACTATACAACATATTAACAGCTACTTTGGTTCATGTTTAATAATACCTTTTATTTTTAGTTTAATTCTGTTTCTGTACTTTCAGATCTGAATGATTTTCCTCTATTCTCGATGAACAAGATGATCTGAAGCTGTGTACAAAATATGAGATTTTGAAATATTTATGGATATTCAAATATGTTTTGTTTTGTGGTATTTCAAAGTTTATTTTTAATTGCGTTGGCACTGTATTGTTTTTGTTGTCGTGTGGTTCATTTACAAGTGGCGTTAGATAGTCATGTTGAGTTCATGTGGAATCTGACTGGCAAAACATTGTTTTATGTATTGTCCACTTTTGTGAACTTTTCGAAGACACATGGATTTCATTGCACTACAGTTGTAACCACTTTTCCGGTATCTGCAATTTTATCAGTGGAGCCAATCTACGTATTGTTTAAAAGGTCTACAATTTCATGATCGCGTTATTTATAGGCATTTCTAATATTTTCCAAAGTTCTTATTTTTTATTTCTTTATGTGTTGTGAATTTAGTTATAAACAAAGATGACTTTTGCAATGTGAATGGCTTTCATAGACTACAAGAAGATGAGACAGAGAGCTGAAAACCTAAGGAGATGAAACACAGAAGATTAAAAAGTTTTCTATATATGGGTTTCATTAAAACCTTTTTTAGAAGTTACAAGTCAGCTATTTACTGTGGATAACTGTTCTTAATGTTTTGGTAGTGTATCTGAAATACAATTGGGTGCAGAAAGTAACGAAACTGAAGTCAAATTAATACTTGTTTTAAATGTGACGAAGTTGCCCAAACTAAAAGTAGAGAAGGAAAACATTTTACCAAACCTGCAGTGGCTGTAATTTTAGCATCATAGGTAGGCATAATGCTAGCAATCATGTACATCAAAGGGCAAGATGCATCTTGTGAAACAGAATAGCTTTAATTTTGCTATGGACACTTTTTTGTTTTTTTTACTTCCATGTTTTGAGATGCATATTTTAGTTTTGTTTTTGCCTAGTTAATTTGTTTAATACCACAAACTCTTGAGTCTTCTGTGAGTAAAAAAAAAAAAAGTTTAAATGTAAATGAAGATACAGCTAGGGCTAAAGGCAAGCTAGTCCTGAGCACAGTGATATTATTGTTTTACAACTCTTAACTTCGACACAGAGATATTACATGTGACTGTATTTTTTTTCCGTCAACCTGATTATGATACTCTTCCAACTGGTTTTGATATATGGGGTACTCTTCATTGTTGTTTTGATATATGAAATACTCTGTAACCCTTTCACTGCCAGCTGTCCGCTAACACAGATAATCCCAGTGCCAGCTGTCCGGAAACGCAGATAGTGTTTGCGCACCTACACGTAATTCAACGTCAAATATTGACTACAGTCTGTGTAGGGCTGAGCGCCGAAGTTGCATTTCAGCGACTGGGTCCCATGGGAGACAACGCCGACTAGTGGTATTGTTGCAGAAATGTGTGAATGCACTTGGCCCTACATGAGCGGTGAAAGGGTGAAAGTTGTTTTATTATATGAAATACTCTCCATGGTAAATTATGTTGATATTAAAGTAAAAATTAAAATCCGCTGCCAGAAGCATGCGCAATACATATTAAATATATTTCTATTTATAGTGAGCGCAATGAAAACTCAGGTTTTCAACAACACGTTTTTGCCAGTTTTTTTTCAAAACAAATTTTTATTTGTCACTGTATTATATATTACCACAGTGCACCGTTTTCAACAAAAGTTTTAAGTGATTAAGATTTTTTTCTTTGGCCACATATGGTTACTTGAAACATTTCTGTAATAATTATTACTCCACATATATAACATTTTAAGTATGATGTATGCCATAACATTTTATTTCAAGAATGTAAAAACAAACATTGTAATATTAATGTTATATACCTATGATATTACATGATGATATAATATTACAAATAACACTATGTAACACAATTTTTGTTCCTGGCTTCTAAGTGTTATATTTCAATTGCTTATGTCTAAAGTACGTGAAAAAATGACTTCATTAAGCACAAACTTTGCTTACACGACAACAGCACGAAGAAAACTCGTTTTTTGTGAAAATAGAACGACTTTTTTTTCATTTTCGTCATTTTTATCAGGTAAAACCAAAAATTGCACAAAGAATAGACAAACACAGTCGGAAACCACTCAACAAGGTTCAGAAATGTGTAGATTTTCTAGATTTACGATAGTACTGTGAATCACTCTCTCAGTTCAGTTTATAAATTTATAGTCCCCAACATAGTATGCGTATAGGAGACTTTGGTATTATGATGTCCATGATATAAGAGGTCGTGCTGCAGTAAGAGGTCATATGAAGAGGGAGCGCGGGACGCTGCTACGACGTCCGGAAGAAGACGGAGATGGATCGATGGCAGGCATGAGGGGAAGGAGTACGAACGAACGGCGGCAGGAGTAGGACCGGGGTGCCAGGGAGGCCGCCAAGGCCAAGGGAGGGCAAGCACAGAGGGGGAAGGATGGGGGGCCCAGCAGTGACCAGGAGGGCGGGGGGAGGGGAACGTACCTAATTATATAAAAATTCTTCAGGACCACATTAAAAGTCGAGGAGGGCCGGGTAAAAGCTATAAACAATCAAGAATGGACCCATAAAACAAGGAAGGGAAAAAATGGTACAGTGAGGAAGGGAAAGTCATTCATGAAAACGGATACCCAGGACACAGGGGTCAACTGAAGGTATGAGTCGAGTCATGTGGAGGGGATGGTCAGTCATGGAAACGGATACACAGGCCCCGTGGGGTCGACTGAAGGTATGAGTCATGTGGAGGGGATGGTCAGTCATGGAAACGGATACCCAGGCCCCGTGGGGTCGACTGAAGGTATGAGCCATGTGGTATGGGATGTCAATCATGAAAACGAATCCCCAGGATCCAAGGGATCAACTGAGGTATAAGACATGTGGTGAGAAATGTCAGTAGTGGTATCTAATACCCAGGACACAAGGATCAACTGAAGGTATGAGTCATGTGAGGGGGGTGGTGGTGGTCAGTCATGGAAATGGATACCATGGGGTCGACTGGAGGTATGAGCCATGTGGTACCGTATGAGAGCAAGGTAGCTGAGCGGTATAAGTCAGTCGTGGTAGTAATACCCAGGACCCAATGGGTCAGCTGAGGTTACAATTCGTGTAGTAGTAGCTGAGTGGGAACATGTCACTTAAGTAGAGCATACCCAGGACCCGAGAAGGTACAGTCGAACCCATGGGCCAGGTGGGGGAATAGGTTACAAACAGGTAACTGAGTGGGGATAGTCATCATTAGTAGTTGTAAGACAAAGGAACCCAAGATGAGTTCCGGGGAGAGAACCGGCCAGGCGGTTGGGTCTAAAAGTGTACAGACACTCGTGAGCGGTAGGTGCACACCGCGGTCATGAACAGCAGTCCAAAGTTAGTCTACAAGGAGTAGGCTACCAGGTCGGCCATGGAGTCCAGATGCACGTCGCGGCAGGCAATCCTAACCGCGAAGAAGTCAGGCTCCAGGGCCAGACACTCGAGGACACAGTGGTCGTGTGCTTTTATATTTGTACAGCTACTTTTGGAACGTTCAAGAACGTTCTAGAAAGTTCTGAGAATTTCTCGAAAGTTCTGGAAGTTTCTTGAACGTTCTAGAGTGTTCAGGAGAATTGTAGAAACATGTGGACAACTCTAGCAGTTCAGGGAGGAAGCTCGGCATTGAAAGCAAATCGATAATTTTCTCGAACACACGCGATTTTCCAAATTTCATTGTCCCGGTCACAGAAGCAAAGTTTTTCTGGAATAACTGCGATTTCCTTTCTTTTCTAGACCTAACGGGTTAGGAAAACACACTTTGAACCCAGGAACAGAACAAAAGTGAAAATTTGTTACATAGTGTAATTACATAAGAATCTCAAAGGACTGTTTTACTATGGACCACCAGCTTACTGCTACATATAATTATGTTACCTTCTTCTTTGGTGGTAGAGCGGCCGACCCCCGTTGGGGTGCCGAGGGTTTCAGTATAAATAGTATCCCCACTTTCTGGAAATTTAGTGCTTTAAATTCCCACTGTCGCTGTCTTTCTCATATGCTCTTTCTCAGTCCGGCCTGCTCTGTTCTATCAATCTGCTATACTATCTTTTTCTTCGCTAGACCAGTCACCTACCTTTTTTCTTGAAAACTATTCCGGGACAAGACTCCTTGTTTGTGTGTGAGGTCTGTTGGATCAACTTGGGAATATTGGACGCTTTCTGCCAGGTGGTCACTAGGGCTTCCTATGATGTTATTATTTAGCAATGTAGGCATTTTATATGTATATGTTTTGTTGATAATTTATAATGATGTTTGTATTCTATTTTGTTTTTGTAAACAGGGGTTCGATAAGTTGGGGTGAAGCCTCAGCCGTCCCCTGCGTGGGATGTCTTTATTGTAAAGTGATTGGCTGGTGGAGGGCATTCAGTTTTCCCACTAGGGTTGTTTCGGCAGATCTTTTATGCGGATTGGGGGTTGTCCGGTCCTGATTTGGCTCGGAAGAGTCCGCTGGACCTAAAGCAACAATTATGTAATGTAATGTAATGTTGATAATTTATAATGATGTTTGTATTCTATTTTGTTTTTGTAAACGGGGGTTCGATAAGTTGGGGTGAAGCCTCAGCCGTCCCCTGCGTGGGATATCTTTATTGTAAAGTGACTGGCTGGTGGAGGGCATTCAGTTTTCCCACTAGGGTTGTTTCAGCAGATCTTTTATGCGGATTGGGGGTTGTCCGGTCCTGATTTGGTTCGGAAGAGTCCGCTAAACCTAAAGCAACAATTATGTAATGTAATGTAATGTAAAGGTAAAGCGGCCACAATAAATGTGTTGATTCATTGGCTGCTGTAGGTTGTTACTAGAGAGATGCCATGTGCTCCATGTTAAGTTTGACATTTTGCAAACTTGGCAAAACTTTAATATTTTTGGAACATGATATTCATAAGTTATAATGGTCTGCCTTTGTGAGTGGATTAATTTGCCAGATATTTGAAACAGCTATCTTGAATAATGGCTTGGGTTTTTATGAGGAACGTAAACTGGTGATAATGAGGATCTGACAGAGCATTCATTTAATATATATAAATTGTATAGCCTTTATAACAAGTCATGTGAAATTTATATGGCATATTTTAAAGTTAACTTGACTAGTATCTTCTTGGTGTTTGTCGTGAAATTTGCTGCTGATTGTGTGAGTATCTATCTGAAAATGCGAGTGCATAAATTGTTTAACCCTTTGCTTTTGACAAGCTACTCGTGTTCCTAGGGCAGGGTAATTGTCATCGTTAGTTTGAAAAATTTTGTTAGTACAATTTCAGCAGTCAACAAAACACAAATTCACAGCAATCAGACGTTAGCTGTTGAATATTTATCAGTTAGTTATAACACTGTTTTCATTGGCAAGTAATGGCTTTCCTTTTGGGAATGATTACCCTCGCAAGCCAGATTTGCTTGGCAAATGGTTGTAACTTGGTGCAATACCCCTTTGGTAGCAAAGGGTTATAAAAAATGGCCTGATTGATCAACGTTAGTTCTGGATTTTTAGTATAAATATGCAGTTTATTATACACAATCTTGTTCTTGTTGCATTCATGAAAAAAAAAGAAACTCATTCAAATTGAACACATATACATGGATTAAAAACAAAATTATTCCTTACTGTGATATAAATTATTGTTGTATTTATTTTTTTCTAAACAGATCTTGAATAGAAACTTTTTATTGTTGAAATCATGTATTTGCCATAGTATAAGGTGGTTGGGAGTTATTAATTATTTTATGGTAATGTTGCTTGCCAAAGTAATTAATAATGACGTTTATTTAATTAATTTGTTGTTTCAGATTGGTTTGGTGTAGACATTGAATCATTGTTAGCTGTACTGGTTCTGTAGATCTGGTTTTTGCTGTGTTGAACTTCTTATTTTCTAGCAGTCAAATTATGTACAATTGACTTCATATCAGAAAACAAATCATCTTGTATCTAACAGTTTAATTGTTTATTTCTTTTTTTTTTTTTTAAATCATGCGCACGTGTAATAATTGTTTAAATTATGCAATTCAAGGCGTTGGCATTCAGTCATTTTAAGTCATGCTTGCTACAGGTGTGCCCAAATTCAGATATTTTTGCATGTGCAAATCAGCACGGGTTCCCCTTTAGTGTTTAGGCCTGCATATATTTGATTGCCATGTACAAAGTGTGAATGGGTATTTGAATTGAAAAAAAAAATTGATTTGTTATTTCAAGTTTTTTGTTCTTCTTGTATTCAGTTTTAGTTTTGTTGGCTTTTGCAGATTATTACAATATTTAATAAAGAAAGAAAAAGAAGTCATTGCTTACTGTCCTTGTCATCTGCTGCTTTGAATGTGTGTGTGTGTGTGTGTGTGAGAGAGAGAGAGAGAGAGAGAGAGAGAGAGAGGCTGGAATGTGAGAATAAGGTAAAGATTATGTTAGCATTGAGAATGAAGTAATCGACACGTAGGCCTACACGGTTTGCTCAGCTGTGCGTGATACAGATGTGCATCTTGGTGACAAGGGTTTGAGCCTGGCTTCAGCAAACTTATTTTGTGCATGCTGAATCTCCGTGGACACGCCACACCAAGCTCTCGTTACATATAACAAGATTGTGTGTGGTTGAGTGAGCTTTTAAAAAAAAAATCTCTCTCCCCATTCTCCCTCTTCCCCACTAAAAAACAACAACAAAACCCAACCATTAAAAGCCTCAACTCAAAAGCTTTGTTTACCTTTTGGCGAAAACGGGTTTACCCCAAAATTCGCATTATTATTACATTAAACGATAATAAAGCGGGCTTTCTTTGCTCAAAGCAACCGCTAACGTTTGAATTTACCATTCCTGTTCTGAAAGGGAGCGAGTTCCCCCTGTTTAACTGTACATTACTTACCATATATATACATGTATATGGGTGACCTTTGACCCTAGTTTACCCCTTGGGGTCATGAGCAATCTTGCCACTGTAGATTGTTCTAACCTATAAAGGGAAAAGTAAAAGCCCCAGATGAAAACCTGTCTTGACTTTGTGGGCATGACCAATTCACTGCGGCAACAGTACCCCCGTTGGGGTGCCGGGGGTTTCAGTATAACTAGTATCCCCACTTTCTGGAAATTTAGTGCTTTAAATTCCCACTGTCGCTGTCTTCCTCATTTACTCTTTCCCATTCCTGCTCTGTCCTATCACTCTGCTATACTATCTTCTTCTTCGCTAGATCAATGACCTACCTTTTTTCTTGAAAACTCTTCCTGGACAAGACTCCTTGTTTGTGTATGAGGTCTGTTGGATCAGCTTGGGAGTGTTGGACGCTTTCTGCCGGGTGGTCACTAGGGCTTCCTATGATGTTATTATTTAGCAATATAGGCATTTTATATGTATATGTTTTGTTGATAATTTATAATGATGTTTGTATTCTATTTTGTTTTTGTAACCGGGGGTTCGAGTAGTTGGGGTAAAAGCCTGAGCCGTCCCCTGCGTGGGATGTCTTTATTGTAAAGTGACTGGCCGGTGGAGGGCGTTCAATTTTCCCACTAGGGTTGTTTCAGCAGATCTTTTATGCGGATCGGGGGTTGTCCGGTCCTGATTTGGCTCGGAAGAGTCCGCTGGACCTAAAGCAACAATCAATCAATCAATTGACCCTAGTTTTGAATGAACCACGCTGCTTCAAGACAGCGTCCCTGATTGGGCTCTTTGCAGTCCGCTGGACCCTATAAACAATGACTGGCTAACTAACTATGGTGTCTTGGGTAGGATGGGGTCTATTGTTTCAACCTACAACGAACAATTTTACTGAGCAACCTAGAGACAATGCTGGGTGCACTGGCGTTTCTGGCTCTCATCCGTCTAGGACATGAGCGTCGGGATCTGTAAAGCCCGTGCAGTGGACTGACTGACTGATTGTTGCTTTAGGTCCAGCGACTCTTCCGAGCCAAATCAGGACCGGACAACCCCCAATCCGCATAAAAGATCTGCCGAAACAACCCTAGTGGTTATAAATCATCAACAAAACATGTACAAATAAAATGCCTATAGTGCTAAATAATAACATCATAGGAAGCCCTAGTGACCACCCAGCAGAAAGCGTCCAACACTCCCAAGCTGATCCAACAGACCTCATACACAAACAAGGAGTCTTGTCTAGGAAGAGTTTTCAAGAAAAAAGGTAGGTCATTGATCTAGCGAGGAAGAAGATAGTATAGCAGAGTGATAGGACAGATCAGGAATGGGAAAGAGCAAATGAGGAAGACAGCGACAGTGGGAATTTAAAGCACTAAATTTCCAGAAAGTGGGGATACTATTTATACTGAAACCCCCGGCACTCCAACGGGGGTACTGTTGCCGCAGTGAATCAGTCATGCCTACAAAGGCAAGACAGGTTTTCAACTGGGGCTTTCACTTTTCCCTTTATAGGTTAGAACAATCTACAGTGGCAAGATTGCTCATGACCCCAAGGGGTCGTGCAGTGGAAGGCATGCATACACAGACTAGATCTCAGTATATACTCTCATCCGAAAGAGTAACGTCTACACTTATCTTTAAAACAAACACAAAAACATTAATGCTCTAAAGCCTCATTGTAGCATCATTTTATTTAGACTTCAGTGGTATATAAGTTGTTTTGTTCATGTCTGCATCTTATCAGTTGCCTATCAACTGAAAATTGCAGACAGTGAATAAGCACACTGAACATGACAATGAAAACATTCTGATACAAGTAACTTCTAATCTGTATAGTTCAGATTAAGAGAAGCCAAATCATAGTGTTTTTTTTTTGTTGTTTTTTCTCTTGTATTAATATCAATGTTTGTTTGTTGTTTCCTGTCGTCCGCCAGTAAAATTTTTTATACATTATTTGGGTAGCCACTCATTTAAGCCTTGTGCTTCTGTGCGTCATGTTGGTTTGCCTTGCATTTTAATATTTGGGTTGTTGAATACATTTATGTTTAAACCAAAACATAAACGTTAAAACAAATCATAAGTATGGTACAAAAATATTCTTTTAAATTATAATACAAAATACAGTCTCTCTTCGCACTAGCCTCTCTCTCTCCCTCCCTCCCTCTCTCTCAGTTACCTCTTGCTCCTCTCTCCCACTCCCTTTTCCCTACCGCTTTCTCCCTCCCCGCCCCCATATTCAAAAGAGAATTCGAATCAAACCCGTGAACATGTAATTATATGGCGTGCCGTATGACGCCCTTCTAGCGCCAAAACCTGATAATTACAAATATAATGAGATATTTTAAAATATCATGGGATAATCACAATTATTAAGGGATAATTACAATTATCATTGAAAAATAATAAATATCTGCGCGTGATCATGTTTAGTTTTCAGTTTGGCTCTAGCAATCCGCCTGAAAATGTGCCACAACGAAAAATTGTAATTATCACATAATAATTACAATTTTCACTTCATAATTACAATTTTTACGTGATCATGCTTAATTCTGACTAAGGCGGCGCTTACTAGCGCCAAAACGTGCATTTACAGGTATCAGTGATAATAGTTATTAACACGTGTTCTGGGTAATACACATGATGACGGCCTACTAGCGCCAAAACCTGATAATTACAAATATCATGTGATAATTATAAATATCAACGACATATTTACAATTAACACGTAAAAACTGTACTTATCAAGTGAAAATTAAAATTTTCGGTTTTGGTCCATTTCCAGACGGATGCTAGAGCCAAAACTGAAACTTAAACATCATCACGCGAAGATATGTGTACTTTTTCAATGATAAATGTAATTATCCCTATATAATTGTAATTTTCCTATGATATTTGTAATTATTTCATGATATTTGTAATTATCAGGTTTTAGAGCTAGGAAAGCGTGGCAAATATTGATAATTATTAATCAACATCGTGGATTACCGGTATCTCCGTAAATTACACAGAACACGTGTTAATTTCAATTTTCTAGTGATAATGGTAACTCTCGCTTTTGGCGCTAGTAGGCCGTCATAGTGCCATGTTACTATGACCATTGGCGTAAACGTCACTGTTGCACAGTTGGACGTTTTACACGACACGATACAAGGATAATTATTAAAAAATATATTTATATTTACTCGTTCTTCTAGAGCGCTTTTCCAGCTCAAGAGCTGCTCAAGGCGCTGGCCGATACAGGATCTAACTTAAGCCACCCGAGGCGCCCACTTGCAACCTTTGGGCGCATAGTCTGACGCTACGGAGCACAATCCTGTGCGACCGGGTATGGAGAAAGAGGACCTTGGTGCTTGATGTCCTGGGTGCCTTTATGTAGCTGGCAGTCACTCCATCTAGGACATGAGCGTCCGGATCTTTGAAGTTCGTGCGATGGAATGCGTTCGTGCACGGACTAGACTTCGGTTTATACCCTCGTTGGAGGGAGTAATACTCATAATAAACACGCTACGGCACTTGTCAGTTGTAACTTAACATGAACTAAAAAAACATAGAACAAATCAATGCCTTCAACAACAAACTACGACGACAACAACAAAAACACCAGCAACACCGCCACCAGCAAAAGTAACAACGATTTAAAAAAGTTAAAAAGGGTAACATCGGGGTGCTGTTGAGATTGGGGAGGGGTGGGGAGGAGGGGCATGAAAAACATTACGAAAGATATATCACAGCTGTCTGCCCGCAAATTCATTCAGTAAATTCAACTGATACCAATACAGTTATCATTGATTCTATGGAAAAATAACAATACTAAGAATGATGATAGAAAGAACATGAGGCCAAGTCGGATAATCTGAGTATGAAACATAATCACACACATAAAAAAATATCAGCAACATTTTCATTTACCGGTTTGATATCGCCGAAAGAACGATGGATGTTTATGAAATTATTGTATAGTCTATGTAGGTATTAAAAAGTCAAACATATGATTGTTAAAATGATATAATTCGAAATATTATCCGTGCACGTAGAGAATAAACATAGGGCTGCTACCAGTATGCTATCGTTGACCCACTACATACGATCATTACATTACATTACATGATTATTGCTTTAGGTCCAGCGGACTCTTCCGAGCCAAATCAGGACCGGACAACCCCTGATCCGCATAAAAGATCTGCTGAAACAACCCTAGTGATAAAACTGAAAGCTCTCCACCAGCCAGTCACTTTACAATAAAGACATCCCACGCAGGGGACGCTGAGGCTGTACTCTAATTTATCGAACCCCCGTTTACAAAAACAAAATAGAATACAAACGTCATTATAAATTATCAACAAAACACATACATATAAAATGCCTACATTGCTAAATAATAACCTCATAGGAAGCCATAGTGACCACCTGGCAGAAAGCGTCCAATATTCCCAAGCTGATCCAACAGACCTCATACACAAATAAGGAGTCTTGTCCCGGAAGAGTTTTCAAGAAAAAAGGTAGGTCACTGGTCTAGCGAAGAAGAAGATAATATAGCAGATTGATAGAACAGAGCAGGAATGAGAAAGAGCAAATGAGAAAGACAGCGACAGTGGGAATTTAAAGCACTAAATTTCCAGAAAGTGGGGATACTATTTATACTAAAACCTCCGGCACCCCAACGGGGGTTACATACGATCAAGGATTCACTACGCTTGTAGGCTATCATAGCTCTGTGCCAACGTCAAAATCAAAATCAATACAACTTATGTTAATCTGATGAATAAAAATTGATACAACAAAACAACAACGTCAAAATCATCCCATTTCCCATTGAAAGGGATTCAGCTTGCATTTGACGTCGTTGTCGTAGACACCAATAGATCCAGGTTTGCTTTGAGTAATTAAGTTCATTATATTTTGGGGTAGGATGTACAATGTGTTAATTCTTCCACGTATAATGATGGGAGGTGGAAATACAACTTAACAGTTTGAAACTTGTTCACCGCGAAAATGTTCCGTTGTTTCGTGATGTATCCAAACCTTCAAAAGGTAGGGAAATTGGAATCCATTCACGATTCTGAATCCTTGTTATCGTTACTTTGTGGAAAATTGGACATTGCCAACTCAAACATTAAGGAATGTAATATAGCGCGGTGCTGTCAGTCCGTCTTTTAATAGCCACAATACACATAATCATTTTAATCTCTCCTCTCTGAAAATCCTTATTGGGAAGAGAGGGGACTATAAACTAATAACTAATAACTAATAATAATCATTTTAACGTTAAAAATAGATTATTTATGATTCCGAATATACCCTTTTAAAACTTATGTCAAGCAGCAGACAAGATGGCAAGCTATCCGAATGTATTCCCTGACGCATAGCCGAAAAATAAGCATTATTTTTCAAAGTGGCTAATTTTCTTGGCGGTTTCGCTAACTGGTTTCGGCCATGAGTTGCAGCACTTGTTTACCAAAAATCACCAAAATCGGTCCAGCCGATTTTGAGACAGGTCTATAGTGCAAAACGTCTTTAGCAACAAATTCTCCCAGAGAATTTGACCTTTGAATTAGAGCAAATATAATGTCATGAAAGGGTGTCCACCTCCCCTAGAATGTCCCTATGAAGTTTGGTTAAAACCCGTTCAGTGGTTCTTAAGATATGCGTGCAACGGACCGACCGACCGACATAAAAGTATTTCCAGCTGTTGTTATAATATGAAAAATTGATATTTTCACAGAACAAATGATATCAGGGACGGATTAGTTGGAGGTGGGGGGGGGGAGAGGAGTGACCCCCTCTCCCCCACCCCTCTGACCAAACTGATCCTCCCCTGGATAGCCTAATATTGTTTTATCGTAATAGCAACTACTAAATACAATAGTATTTCAACGCTAAAAATATAAATTCTGTTATTTGTGCCCCAGAATATAGATCTATCAGCGTTGTGTGGAATTCGTACGCTCATTAAATAATCGTAGACTTTTATGAGGTGAAATTCTGTTGCTGCTATTTATGAATTTCACGGACAAAAAAAACCCACACACACTATTTCTGGAATATTGGTCATGATACGGGGTCGTGCGACTATTTTTTAGATTCTTAAGTAAGGTACGATCGCCGTGACGAAGTTTACGTATACAAAAATAGTAATGAACCACTGTATCGAGAGTAATGTGTAGAAAGTTGATTTTTGTTAAGAAAGAAAATCTCTCGTGAGCATCATGAACCGGTCCACCTGCAACTCAAGCGAGCATTCATTGCTACGTGTGCCGCTACCCTAACCCATAATCTGCTAACTGTAGTAGCTATTGTGCGTCGGCTTTGATATAATCTATCCTCTGTCTCATCTTCTCCAGCAGCTTCTTCATGAAGTCGGAGGCGTAGATGTCTTCCAAGTCCTGGATTCGACCCTTCATGTATTCGGACAGGACGCCTTTCTGCGCGCTACCCACTTTGCTGCGGAGTCGTGACGGCGCTTGAGAGCGTTGAGAAACCGGCGGAGGCACCTGCGCATCACGCTTCTCTTCTTTCTCCACAAGATACAGCGCCACCTCGCCGATGTGTCTGGAGTATTTGTCACACAGCTCGTCGATGATTTCCGTCATGAGGCGGCCTTTAGCTGAGGCAGGCCTAGTCCGCGGCGATACGGGTGGCAGTGTGGTGTTCCCGTTCTTTTCTTTCCCTGGAATCTGGTACTCTCCTTCAGCGAGCGTCTTCACGTCTTTCAGGTGGTGGACTTGGCCGTACTCCTCAGCCTTGGTTAGTCTTGGTACGGTCTTGGATGTCTGGTGCTGCAACAATACGACAACAACATGGTGTTTCAAAAAACAGCACTTACACAACAGATCGCAGGCGCCATTTACTTCAAGGCGTGTTTCCCTTACTGCCGTTGTGCAGACTTACGTGACAGTTGATATAGTACCGGTATATCCGTGTAAAACGCAGTGTTATCCTACCACTAGACTGTCAAACAGGTCTACGCACATGCTATATAACTAAAAGGAATAGAGAGTCTTTACGCCTGTGGTCGGACTACAAGACCAAAAGAATTTAGAAATATCGATCGGCCAAACGGATGTCGTCATAAAGCTAGTTTTGAGAGACAAACATTCACAGACATTCAGAATCAAGTTTGTCGTTCGACATTCACCTTATAACAATTGGAATTCTCGACTTCGGGTTTGGGATCTTCATTCAGCTGCTTTGGGGCCGGGGAGCTTTAGAAAAGGTAATGCGGAGGTTAGCCTGAGTACGGCAACGACTAAGCTTGCGGCCACAAATGACAGTCAGGTGACATTGTACTCTTAGACGGTTTCGAGCAATACGACTCCGTAAGTCGACTGTTAACAAAGCCTAGGAAGACTATCCAGAACGTAGGCTACACATGCTGGCCGTTGAATCGTTCGTCCATTGGTACTGGGTAAACGAAACCTCGTGGTTATCTTTCATATCCTGCTCTCCTGTACGATGGTTTACGTTTAGATGACATTATAATATTAATAATAACAATAATAATAATCATACAACAACTACAACAAGAACTACAACAACAACAACAACAATAATAATAATAATAATAATAATAATAATAATAATAATAATAATAATAATAATAATAATAATAATAAATCCGTCATTTAGTTTAAGAGAAAATAGCCCAAAAGTAACAGCCGGACGGACAGAGTCTAAAACAATAATTCCCCATCTATGACTAGCTCATGAACTAACAAGGACTTCTCCACACTTTCGCCACTTGCTGGTCTGCTGGAAATCGATGTAAGGAAATTTTCTTTCCATTAACCACAATGCCACTGGTGTTCTGACACACACAACAGCTTGGCTTTCTTCCTATTGTCGTCCATTGTAAAACCAACGAATGTGGGCCCGGAAGTTGCGGACGCTTAAAAGTAGAGTAAACTAATCTCTACGCACTAGAGATAACAAGCGGCATTCACTCTTCGCGTTTCGCGTTGTTAAATCGGCCAATAAAGCGCTCATTTCTCACGGCACATGACGGTTCACTGCGTAAAGGAGGAAACCTTATCTTTACTCTCCCCCATCACCACAGTGACGCGTACCCGTTGCTGAAGTGTGGTGGCCAGGTGTGGGGCGTGCTGCCTGAGGTACTGGAGTCGTTTCTTCAGCTTGCGCTGGCTGACAATGGCGAGGAACGCTTTCTTCCACAGCCCTTCTGTCTGGGCGTGTGGTTGCTTACAGCCGTCAATCGCCAAGCACGTCTCGCTGTGAGACCTCAGCATCTAAAACACGTAGATATAATAATTATTATCACCCCGTCAGGAAGGCCTACGTCGTTGTTGTAAAATTCCGCACAAAGCAGTTGTCACAGTCTGCAACCTCTCTTTCGGATAAAAGTAAAAACCGGGGTCTAGTAATTTGCACGTATGAACTTTAAGGATCCAGACGTTCATGTTCTATGGTATTTGAGTGCCCTGCAAGCACAATGCGTCGTGTTTCCCCTCGTCCTGGATGACGCTGCTCTGAGGTCGCTGTGCTTTCGCTAAAAAGACAACCCGAATTTCACCCGCAAGGTTACAAATATCATCTAATCATAACGTTATAACTATCATCGTTGTTATAACATATATTTAGTTGTCGTTGTCGTCGTCGTCGTCGTCGTCATCATCATCATCATCATCATCATCATCATCATCATCATCATCATCAGCAGCAGCAGCAGCAGCAGCAGCAGCAGCAGCAGCGTCGTCGTCGTCATCATCAACAAGGTCTTTATTATCCTTGCGCATAGACTAACTACTGCGATGCCCCCTCCCCCCCATCCTCACCCTTTTCCCTACGAATTATTACTACTACTATTACTTATGATGATCTACTAATGGTGATGATGATGATAATGATGATGATGAGGATGATGATGAGGATGATGATGATGATGGTGATGATGATGAGGATGATGATGATGCAAAAGAAGAAGATGATGAGGAGGAGGATGATGAGGAGGATGATGATGAGGAGGATGATGAGGAGGAGGATGATGATGAGGAGGATGATGAGGATGATGACGAGATGTATCATGCGCCATCGCTCTATACTTGTCTCTCACCTTTCGCTGACTGCTAGACTTCCTGACGGTTCCCATGTCAGCTAGGAGTTGTTCGTCAGTGCGCGGCAGACCAGGAGTGGGCGCTGTAGTATCATTTCCTTGAAGCGATGCCTGGATATCAACCATCTCCATCTCGTGTGAGCTTTCTGTCTCGCTCTTTTTCTGTCCACGGTCTCTTGTTTTCGTCTGAGAGATTTTCCCCTTTTCATTTCTGCTGACCGCAGCCGTATGTTTTCCCTTTTTCATCTGGCTTGTAGCAGCCGCGTTCTTGCCACTTTTTGTCTGGCTTGTAGCTGCCGTAATTTTGCCACTGGCAGCAGACGTCATTTTGCTACTGGCAGCAGACGTAATTTTGCCACTGGCAGCAGACGTCATTTTGCTACTGGCAGCAGACGTAATTTTGCCACTGGCAGCAGACGTCATTTTGCTACTGGCAGCAGACGTAATTTTGCCACTGGCAGCAGACGTCATTTTGCTACTGGCAGCAGACGTAATTTTGCCACTGGCAGCAGACGTAATTTTGCCATTGGCAGCAGGCGTAATTTTGCCACTGGCAGCAGCCGTCATTTTGCCACTAGCAGCAGACGTAATTTTGCCACTTTTCGATTGATTGGTAGAAACATCACCCTTGCCAAATTTGGTTTGGCTGTTACCAGGCGTACTTTTGCCGCCTGTGGTAGCAGCAGCCACATCCTTTTCATAATATTTCGTTTGCAGTGGCATCGGCTTTGTAGGCGACTTTCGTTTAGATGTCGGTTTAATGTCACTACTCGTTGACTTTGTTGAACTGTTGCTCGCCACAGATATATCTTTCTGGCTTCTCTCACTCCTTTCAGTAGAATTTCCCGTGCTAGAAGAATTTTCGTATTTCTTCCCGTCGCCATCTAGGTTTGTCATGATTGAAGGCATTTTCTGATAATTCGATGATTTGGGTTTATCGGTGGAGACAGAGTTTTCTTGAAAAATCGTCGACTCAGACTGTTCTGTCTTGTTTTCGACGTTTTCAGATATGGTTTCCACGGAATTTGTTCGCGCAGACTGCTCTTTGATATTTATGTCGTCTGCGCCAGTTGTAGAAGTAACAGGGTTATTTCCCATTTCATCTGAACTGAGACCTTCCGGGGAGAATCGTTTTTCCAGTGAAGATGAACCCGCAGCGCTTGCAGTCAGATCTGTTCTCGAAGACTGCAAGAATAGGCAAGTCTATTATTATTATTATTATTATTATTATTATTATTATTATTATTATTATTATTATTATTATTATTGTTCAGAAAAGGGATTATCAATTCATTTCTTTATTTATTTAATCAATTTTATATAGCGCTTTTCCAGCTCAAGAGCTGCTCAAAGCGCTGGTCGATACAGGATCTAACTCAAGCCTCCGAGACAACCTTTGGGCGCATAGTCTGAGGCCCAGACGACTGGGCAACCGAAGATGGGGAGAAGGGACCTAGTGCGTTCTGGGTTTATTTGTGTTGCCGGCACTCACTCGTCTAGGATATAAGCGTCAGGATCTTTAAAGTCCATGCTATGGAATGCCTGCGCGCTAGCACATGAATGAATAAGCTAAACAAATACAAAAGCGGAGATTAAACCTACCCTCTGGCTATTCTTGCGTTGGCGAGCCTCCTGCAGACCAACCAACATCTCCTGCATGACCAGGACCTCCTCCATCTTCTTCCAGCGGGTCTGCAGTTTGGCGTTGCGCTGGAAGCGTCGCGGGTTCATCACCTGCTTGGCCATCAACGTCTCCTCAGGGAACACCCGCCTCACTAGAAAGTCCAGCGCCTTCAAACGGACATCCAGCATGGATACTGCAACAAAAGATGTTATAATTATATTACTAAAAAGCAGTTAATGAACAGCTTGTCCTATTTTTTTGTTTGTTATGAAGTTTACTTATTGAAGTTTCTAGATCTGCGAGAGCAAGTTTGAAAGAGTAAAGTGAGAATGAATAACCATAGCCGGAACCCTAGGCCTACCTCAAAAACTATCCTTAACCCATATACGCCTATAGGGTAGAAAAGGGAACACTACATGAATGTATGCCTATTTTTATATACAGTTAAGCACAACCCTAAAGTTTGGGGTTTACAGTTACAGGGAGACCACTGCGTCAAGGTAAGATGCATTTCGGCATTACTTCCCCTGCATTGTGTTTTTTGCGCCGCCATTTTGAATGACATCAAGACTGCAGCGATTTTCTGCTCATCATGGCAAGTCAGAAAAGGTGAGACAATATTTTATTAATGGTCAACATTTTTGATAACAATATATAAGCAAAATTGTAGATATATAGCATATCTAGAAACGGTTTTGTCTGTTTTGAATTGTTTTGATTTTGGTATGTTGTAGGACAGGTTAAACTGCTGTACCGAAAAGTACCCTCTAGGCACGAGAGGGGACAGGTTTTTGCGTTACTGAAGTCTTAGTTATTTTTGTGATTTACGATTTTTTTGCAGGTCGTATAATGTCAATGAGGTGCTGGATATTCTTGAAGAAGATGGAATGTTCCAAAGAGCTGATGTTTTCATTGAACCACCACCTGTAGATGCACTCACTGACGAAGACAGCGGCGACGAAGAGGGAGAAGGCCCCAGCATTCAGAACCTAAATGGAAGGCAGCTGTTGTCAGGAGCCACTGCAACCGTGTTTTACCCAGACGGCAAAAGCACTTTTGGAGAAACCGATGATGAATCCGAGTCAAATGATGTAAGTAGCTATTTGTTTTCTGTCAGTTTGAAACAGTATCGTTGGTGTTTGAAGACTATGTTATGCAAAGACGTGTATTTACTATGCCACACAATAGGCCCCTACTGATATGCTGGCATGTTATCTCTCTCTCTCTCTGTATAATTTTTGTTCATTGTAACTATGTTTTTTGCAGGAATCTGGGACGTCCGATGAAAGCACCTCCTCTGATGAAAGTAGCAGAAGACCTCGAAAGCGAACCCGTAATGCCTCCTCAACCATGCCAGCAAGGAAACAACGAAAGAGGTCACTGCCTCCACACAGACCTGAGAAACGATCCTGGAAAAAGGTGGACTTGAATGATCGCCAAAAAAGCCAATTCACTTGGTCATCCGCCAAAGCTGATGCCTCTCGTTTGCCTACTGAACCTGTGAATCTGTTTGAACTGTTTTTTGATGACGAAGTAATTGACCTTATCACAGAACAAACAAAGGGCTATGCAGCATCCAAGGGAAACCACTCGTTCAACGTCTCTTGTGATGACATAAGAACCTTCATAGGGATTCTACTCGTTTCTGGATACAGTACAGTGCCAAGAAAACGAATGTACTGGTCGAAGGACCCCGACATCTGCAATGAAGCTATTTCTGCATCCATGTCCAGAGATCGATTTGAGGAAATCATGCGCTATTTCCATGTCAGCGACAACAGTGACCTGGATGCCACTGATAAAATGGCGAAAGTAAGACCTCTGCTCACAATGATCAATGAACGATTTCTGCGGTACTTCCTGAAGCAGCAAGACTTGAGCATTGACGAGAGCATGATCCCGTACTATGGAAGGCATGGAGCAAAGCAGTTTATTCGAGGCAAACCAATACGGTTTGGGTTCAAGATGTGGGTTTTGGCCACACCGCTGGGCTACTGTCACGTGGGGTTTATGGGCTCTGCACAATGGAATTATGGACCCTCACGTTTATTCGGTGGGAACTGCTAGTAAGTCACCCTATGAATTACTTTAATAAATTTATTTGTTTCGCTCGTTCTGTGTTAAGGGTGGGGTACAGAAATAGATAGAAAAATGGTAAAAGATACTGTCACACTAGCTTTCACACGGCTATGAATCATATGTAGTCCAGCCCCTTGATAACAGTTAAAATCACACATTTATTTCTTCTACTCTATACAAGATTCTCTAAGTACTAATCTAACTTAAAAAGTCTCTTTCAATGCTAATAGTTCGATCGCTGATAGTCTAGGCAGCTGTTATCTCTTCCTCGGGCACTTGCTATAATATTTCATGTAGATTTGGACTACTGTGGTCCGTTTTACAGTTTATGAAGAGTTGGACTACTGTGGTCCTGTTATGATCAGTTTAAGTGCACCTTGGCGTGTTCACTTAACTGCTAGATGGTGCGTGCGAAGTCCTTCTGTGAGGTAGCTTCTGGTCCACCTTTGTCTTTGTGTAGTTGGGTTCCCTTGCCACGCTGTGGGGTCTGACAGGGAGTTTTCCTCGGGCACTTCTTTCCGTCTTGTGCGGTAGAGTCTCCTCAACCAAATAGTCGTTTCTGTGGAGTGGGGTGCACATTATAGCTCGGGATAGCTCGGGATAGCTCGCCTGCTCGTCTGTAATATAAGAGACGAAATTCTGCACAACCCTGAATAATCGGTTTGTGCAGAGCGTCTCACTGAAAGCCAAGTAGCCCTCAGTGATAGCTCCACATCTCTATACATAAGCGACGACCATTCTGCTACTTCCGGGTTCCACTGGAATCTCACTCTAAATTCCTATACATACATAAATATAAATCGTGGCTAACTATACACATACAGAATTAATAATAATATAAACATTCAGTGGTACAGCCACTGGTCTGCAAACATACATATAAGTTAAACAACAGTGGTTCCGTACGGCATGCAACATGGCGGCGCAACCGGTCGTGTTTCGCCTCGTGGTAGGCTCTTCCACGTGGTCCCGCAAATTCGAATTAACAATTCACATTTATGCATAGCAAATTCCACAAACATAATTTCAACAATAATACAAATATATCACGATGAAACAGAAGGGTGTTCATTTACCTGTTTGACAAGTTCAGGCCCGTGTTGACTAAATAGAATTCTGAGATTCCTAAGTCCTGCTTCCTGGTCTATGAGTGAAGATAGTTCTCTGCTAGCTAAGGAGGTGTTACTTCTTCCTCGTCTCACACACGACTGATTCAAACTGTGTTAGGCGCTGACACAGTCAAACTGGCGCGAACCGCTTTGCCTAAGCTATCATTGGGTAAAATGTTCAGATTCAAAGCTCAAGTGCTGACTCACTTACGCTGTGTGTGGCTCGCTCGCTGTGTGTGGTCTGCTGTGTAATTTACTGACTCTCTACTGGTACAAAGGCTACACATGGCTAAATAGTCAACAAGCAGAGTTAAAACTAGCCAATTCGTCACAGCTACGTGGTTCAATTTGAACCGTACCAAGGAGCTCAAGGAAAACAAGCTGCTGCTCAGTGTCCTGGAGTTGGAATGGGAGGGTCAGTTGTGATTGATTTGGTGTCTGAGCTCCAGGAGGGTGACGCCTTTCACCTGACATTTGACAATCTGTTTACCTCTCTGAAGTTAGTGGATTATATGTCATCCAAAGGAATTGCATGCACTGGTACCATCAGATCCAACAGGGTGGAGGATTGTCCTTTTATGGACGTCAAAAGCATGCAGAAAACCAAAAGGGGAACTTACGACTACTACACAGACACAGCCAGTAACCTCCTTGTGGTGCGTTGGAACGACAACAGCATTGTTAACGTCGTTTCCAACAAAGTGGGCGTTCATCCCACTCGAACAGCCAACCGATGGTCTCGGCAAGACAAAAAAAGAATTGACATCCCACAGCCAGCTTTGATCAATCACTACAACAAAACAATGGGAGGAGTTGACAGATCTGACCAGAACATTGACAAATATCACACTGGAATCCGCTCCAAGAAATGGTACTGGTCAATCTTGGCGTACATCATTGATCTGTCGGTACAGCAGGCCTGGCACTTGTATCGAGCCACGTCCACTGGCATGCAGCAGCCCATGGATCTTCTGGCTATCCGACGGCAAATAGCCACTGTCTACTTGGCAAGAGCCGCCCAGCCAGGTCGAATTGGACGCCCCCTTGGCCGATGCAGGAGCCTGGACAGGAGAGTACCCAAAGCCCTACGCCTGGACGGAAAAGGGCATCTGATCGAGAGGGTCACGAGCAGGGGAAGATGTGCAGCCTGTCAAGGCAAAGCTCAACAGAAATGCATCAAATGCAACGTGCGACTCTACACCAAGTGCTTTGCCACATTTCACACCCAAGATGCTGTATGAATGCATCATAAAAACTGAATTGACAGTAGACAGTACTTTGAAACCAGCCAGTCACAGAAATGCAGAACTTTCAAGATGACAATATGACTTTTTAACTTAGTTTGTTTGTTGTTTTTAAGTTGTTTGCCTTCATTTCATCATTGTTGTTTGAAAATTGCCTTAAAAAGTCTTTGGGGCACTATTGTTTTAGTTAGTTTTAAACAAATTGTTTTTCGGAAAAACTTGTACCCTCTCGCGCCTAGCGGGTACAAAAGGGAACACCAAGACTTCTTCATCTAAATCAATAAATTTTAAGTTTTCATTCAAATAACAACTTTTCTCGTGTTTTTCTATGTATTTCACACACACTTACCATATTTTGGACGAAAAAATGTTTTCAGGCATATATGGGTTAAGACTGCAATAGGTTTGGTCCATGAGTTATATAGAGGCCGGTAGCTTTTACCTCCTTTGAAAGCTTCTGCAAGGGACTCAAACTCACCTCTTTGAGTAGCTTCTCCCCCTGCCTCCCTCCCCCACCCCCGACCCATTCTGATGCCTGAACGCATTGAGCTTGACCCTGTGGCATGGAGTTCAGCGCCCTACAACTCATCACCATCATCGGTTTATTCGTAAAGAACAAAGAGTGGTTGGTCATGCTATCCCTAAAACTGCAGTTTAAGGCTTAGTCCATGAGTTAAGAGGCAGGTATTAGGTAGCGAGTTTCATCCATAAAGCACAATAGAGCAACGCTGAATTTGTTGTGTGTATGGAGTTGTAATGTGCAGATTGGTTGTTTACATTCATGGAGTTATCAGTACAACTTATGTTAATCTGATGAATAAAAATTGATGCAACAAATTCATGGAGTATCATTATTGTTCTATATTGCCTTATATCCCGGTTAGAGCGTCACCCACACTAACATCATCACCACCATCGGAAGCAGCAGCAACAGGAAAGCATCAGCGGAGTGTTCAAGCGTTTGTTTCACTGTCAGCATCGTTCCTATTGAATGGGTCAGTCGACCGGCCGCCGTAGCTCAGTTTTAGAGCGTTCGCCTGTCACACCGATGACCCAAGTTCGAATCCCGCGGTGCGTGGGCAGGATAAAAGTGGCCATGTTCACTATGCATCTTCGCAGTATGATTGCTCTGTAGGTTCAGTGTTAATTTAGGTCCATACTCCTTTACCTTGGGATGGTTTTCCCCTGTCTGCCATATCGCCAATGGCGAGTGTAGACGTTAAACTTCAATGTTTATTCATTGATAGGTCAGTTTTTTTAAAAATGTAATCCCAAACCGTCCAACGCCTGCTCAGCCGTGTGACCATGCAGCCAAACACTAAAATGGACTCACCAATGTCAGGCCCCTTTCTGGGTTTCTTTTTCGCCTTGTCGTTGTCTTGTTCACCCGAACCTTCGTCCTTTGGGGGCTCTTTCCTCATGGCCAGTAGTTTCTGCTTCCGTGACTTTTGTTTGTTGGTCTTGGCCTTCGTCTTCTCTTCCTCTGTCATATCACTGTCTATAGTTCCCTTCTGCATAGGAATACGACAATACAATTACAATACAATATGGTGTAAAACAATTACAATACAATGCAATGTAATTACAACACAATGCAATACAATTCAGTATAATTCAATACAGTACGAAACGACACGATAGATAGGCCTACAATATAAAACAAATACATTTGCAATGCAATACAATTAAGATACCATTATTATACGCTGGAATAAAATAATGCGATCACAATACGATGCAATGACAGCACATTACAAATACAATACAATAACAATAGACTATTAGTACAGTACAATACAATACAGTAAATGCAGTTACAATATAAATACAATTACAATACAAAACAATGCTATACATTACAATACAATTTGATGCCATACAATACCATACCATTCCATGTGACATACATGTTTGTTGTCCGATACTAATGACAGAGAGAGGGGAGAGAGAGAGAGAGAGAGAGAGAGAGAGAGAGAGAGAGAGGGCGG
This sequence comes from Oncomelania hupensis, assembly GCA_036898135.1. Classification (NCBI taxonomy): domain Eukaryota; kingdom Metazoa; phylum Mollusca; class Gastropoda; order Littorinimorpha; family Pomatiopsidae; genus Oncomelania; species Oncomelania hupensis. The sequence continues at coordinate 380,656 of JBAHVR010000302.1, forward strand.
TTGGGTGGAGGAGTAAATTAGAGTTTTTGTTTTACAGTAAACCTTTAAACTACAATAACAACAATGTACCCCCAATTCTTAAAACGTTTTAGAAGCACATAAAACCTAAAATAACTAAATAAATAAATAAATATTTTTTTTTAAAAAAGAACTGTCATTCAAATTTTTCACTAGAACACGCACATTTGCTGCTCATTTGGGCACTGTGAAACGCCATGGATCACTGGATTTCTACATCACACTGGCCAAACTTAATGCACTGTAGCATGACGAGAGAGGAGAGGGAAAAAAACAAACAACAATGAAAGCCTTTTTCACGGTCCGAAAGGTTTTGGCACTGCCACTGGCTGTCGCCATAACGATCGAACTCACATTGCAGGACGCAAACTTGCCGCAGTCTTGTGCACTGCAAGACAATATTGACTACTGAGCAGACCCAAGGGCCGCGGAACTTATGTAGGAAGAAAGCGCACTTGTTTCTTTGTCAAGCACTGGGCACTGTCCATAAACAATTCAGACTGCCAAAAGGTACTGTTACGGAACAGTAGACTGATTGGTGGCGAGCTTTTTTGTTTTCGCAGCCTGATACTATAGTGAAAGCCTTTTCAATCGATGGTCTAGCACCCCGGAATAACAGGCGTACAGTACAGACCTTCATCAACAGACACGCCATTGAAATTTTATTGGGACTGAACTTATGCCACTGAAACAGTAAAACCTCTTATACATCCTGTGTAACATCATTCTACCTCCTTTTAGTTACGTCAAATCCATACACCCACACACACCCACACACACCCACACATACACACACACACACACGTGTTTGTGATTATGCCAATATTATTTTTTAAAAAAAAGTAAAAATTGCAAAAAAAAAACACATTTTCATATAGATTTTGTTTAGCTTCCCTTGCGTCTTTTTGCAAATAACGAACATTAATTTTCAGGACAATCATAAAATTTTCATGTCACACGAAAATGTCGTTGGCAAAAACAAAATTAATTAATTAATTAATTAAATATTAATTTCACCTGCACTAATTTTCTGCGCAGGCTTCTTGAGGGTGTGAGGTTGCCGCGACGCAAAATACCAAAAAAGGGAGCCTAGAGGACGAGCACCTTTGTCGGCCTTCCCAGAGAGGGAATACAAATAGTAATGCCGTGCTTTCCTCTCTGAGCTCGGAGTGAACCTGGTAAAGCTGCCGTGTCAAATTCCGTAACATAACAATGAATCGAACCATTGCTACAATTTTATACAGGTTCCATCACTTCTATTTCTTCAATGCTGCCCCTTCCGTTTAGCCCTCTCCAGGATCGCACAAACAACTGCTGCCCTGGCGAGGTTGAAGTCCATTTGGAAAGCCAAGACCACCAGTCTACATTCCAAGGTAAGGCTGATGCGCTCCCTTGTCATCTCCATCTTCCTATACGCTTGCGAAACATAGATCCTCACAGCAGATCTACAACGAAGAATACAAAGCATGAAGATGAGGTGCTATAGAAGACTTCTGGGCATTTCCTATACCCAGTTCATCACCAACGACGAAGTCCGACAGACCATCACACAAGCCATTGGACAACACGATGACCTGCTCACAGTGGTGAAGAAACGGAAACTCCGATGGTATGGCCACGTCACCAGATCATCAGGCCTTGCAAAGACCATCCTGCAAGGCACAGTGCAAGGAGGTAGAAGAAGAGGGAGTCCGAAAAAGAGGTGGGAGGACAACATTCAAGAATGGACTCGCTTGACATTGAGCGAAGCCATGAGGGTTGCTGAGACAGGGAAAGATGGAGTATGCTGGTTAAACGATCATCTAGCTGTGGTGTCCCAACGACTTCAGAGTTACGAGATAGAATAGACCCCTTCTGTTTGTCTATCTGCTTCCCACCCTCTCTCTCTCTCTCTCTCTCTCTCTCTCTCTCTCTCTCTCTCTCTCTCTCTCTCTCTCTCTCTCTCTCTCTCTCTCTCTCTCTCTCTCTCTCTCTCTCTCTCTCTTTCACTGTGGATCCAGTCAATGAACAGAGCGCTATCAGTATCACATCCTTGTTAAAGCGGTCATGCCCATACGCTATACGACCGTGACCATGACAAATTATTGAGAACAGCCGCACGTACTGAGAGTGCAATTATTTTCTACACCACGCGCAATCCTTTATCACAACCGCTTATCGCACGGTAGACAATGGTCGGTATAGTTTTTCGTTGTCATATAAGCTTACTCTAATACGAGAGTGTCACTCTGAACAGGGTTTTGCTGTTGAACGCTTGATCTTGACCACTAAACCTGCTATTTCCTTTCACCCTCCCCTTTATTCCCCCTTTCAGAAGAGCTGATAACTCGTTAAGTCGTCAATTTCAAGTCACGAAACCTTTATTCACAAAAAGACAGTGAAACATTTGGCAGGTCGCTTGATAAAAACCAAACATAAAATTCAATATTCATTGGCAATATGCACACGCACTCGTGCACACACACACACGCACACCCACACACACCAGCGCTCTCTCTCTCTCTCTCTCTCTCTCTCTCTCTCACACAGAACTATTACAATTTACATGCAACATGAAATGTATAACAGACAACGTAAAAATAGCCAACAGTTTATATTCACACACAAAAACAATTGCACCTTTTAAAGCTGAGATTGACTTTGGCTACCAAATCAAAAGCTGAAGTATTAAAAACTGAATACATAAGTACATAAATGAGTATGTAAATAATCTCACAGGCACACACACACACACACACAGTTGGAGTGGTGAGGGGTAGCAAGAGGGGTATGGGACCTGAAAGCGGCGCGGCACGATGACTAGCGATGGAAGAGATACACATCGTATGGGCTGATTTGAAACTGAAAAGAGATGGAGTTTGATGGAATGGAAGTGGTAATGAAGCCCAGTTTGCTGGAGATTGGAAGGAGAAAAAGCGCTGCCCTTTTGAAAGTTTTGTTCTAAACACTCTCAGTCGGAGGCAGAGCGGAGATGTCTGTTAGGAAAGAGTATACCTATAGAGTGAGATGTTGTCTGCGAAGTAAATGGGAACGGGTTTTTTTCAGGCACTTATTAGAAAGAACATTCAGTTTGTAAGTAATGCGGTCAGCAAGAGGTAGCCAGTGAAGTTGTTTGAGAAGAAGATCTATATTTCAATTATCTGTAATTTTAATTCCTTTTTGAGAACAGAAGGTGTGCAGGAATTTTGTAATATAAAACAACTTTATTATGAACAGATTCAAATAAAATAAAATAATTAAATTAAACTGTAACTTATATGGCGTCGGGGACGTAAAGCACATTTATTTAAAAAAAAATAATAAAAGTTAAAAGGAGCTTTGTTGTTAAAAAAAAAAAAAGAAGGTCTAACAGCATTTGCTTAACAGCTTTGTTGTTGGTTTGTTGTTGTTGTAGGCGGCTTCCTAGCAACGGATAACAATATAAATAATATAGCAAAATATAAAGTTAGAATAAGACAATGCTTTTGCGCTCTTGAAAGGATGATCCAATGTATATATAGCAGTAGAGATACTCAAAATGAGATTTCGGAAATTAACCGGATGCAACTCGAAAGGAAAACATTGGTTGTTTCCAAAAGCGCGACTTTTGATCCACCAAAACAGTTTGTGTCATTACTGGGGAGGGGAGGAGAGGGAAGAAGATGGAAGAAGAGGGAGAGGGTTGCCGTTCGATTGGAACTGGCATTCTATTGACCATATCACGTACAGGGGAGAGAAAAAAAAATCAATATTACGAATGGGAAAAAAGTGAATTCGCAAATTTGTGTTCGTGTTAGACCAGACAAATTAATATTAAAGCTAACAGAGAAAATCATATGAAATCCAAGAGCGGTTAATTGCACGTAAACCATACCACACGCGCACCATACTTCGTGCGCCTGTACTTAATTGCTTTGGGCTGAGCCATGCGTGGTGAATCACAAGTAGCTTATCATCGCCTTTTATCTAGGATCCGCGGTGAACAAACAGCCAATTCGACGTTGACGTGTTGTAAGCTGGCTGCAGGTAGATCAGCGTTCTATTCCAATTAAGGTGTAACATTCTTCCACACCCATTCCATGCCTGCCAGATAAGGTGATATAATGTGGGCTAATTCGGCAAAAAAGATGGCCATACTGTTCCGGCAGTCACGGAGCATTCTATTTACCTAGGTCAAAAAAAATCTCCCTATTTTTTTGTGTTCCTTATTAGGTCCAACATTCCAAACAATTTAGTAATTGTTTGAACAGGTTGACAGTCCTTCCTCTCACATCCACTTGTTGTCTTTTTGTTTGTATTTGTTTGTCAAACCTCTCAAACTTCGCCTGCAAACGTTACAATGAATTTCTAGTTCACTTAGATCCAAAAAGGTAATTCAATATAACAGGTAAACTTGATGTAACTTCTTCTTCTTCTTCCTTTAGACGACCAACATCAGTATTTTGATGATTTTGTCGCTTTTTGGATGCTAAGACGCGCTTTGTATTTTGGGTCGGGTGTACTTTAAGGATACTGGAGGCTATGCATTTTTACTTAGATAATAATAGGAGAAGGGAAGGGTACAGGGGTGATCAGGGGAGGGGGAATCAGTGGCTGGGGGGTTGGGGTGGGTCAGGAGAGGGAGGATAGGTGGGGAGTGAGGATAGGGGGTGAGAGGGTGCATGGAGGGTGGGGAGGAGCATCATGTTACAGGCAGGAGGTCAACCTGGACTTAAAGGTGTCCAGGGACTCTGCAGTGACGACCTCGTCAGGCAGATTGTTCCAGTCAGGTATTGTTCTTGGGAAAAACGACATCTGCCTATACTGAGTTCTGCAGTGGGGGATGTCGTAGCAGCAGCTGTTATTCTTCCTGGTACTCAGCCTGTTTTCTGATGGTTTGGGCAAGTAGCTGGAGTTGATGGATACCAGGCCATAGTGATATTTGTACATCATCTCTAGGCGGGCTCTGTGTCGTCGTTCTTGAAGAGAGGGCCAGTTGAGGGATTCCATGATGGTGTCTACACAAGATGAACGCCGATGTCGATCTGAGACACATCTCGCTGCTCTGCGTTGTTCTTTTTCGATGGCTAGAGTCTCTGTGGGTTCGGGCAAATAGAATAGACCCAACGTTTCCCGGCGTGTCGTAAGAGGCGACTAACAGGGGTGATGTTAGCACGGCATCACTGGGCGAAAGTCTTCTACACAGAAGTCACCGGCCAGGGCGGAGGAACCTCACGTTACTACAGGTTCAACGACCACGTGCTCAGGGCCAAGGCGAGCCACACTGTATTCGTGGATTTCGGCTGTGGCCAACAGCCTGGAGAGGATTGGGCCCTGCCAGGTCTTTTTTGCCCAAGACACACTACATGATGACACAATCCACTAATTCCATACCGGATCGGTCGTCGCCCGGGCCGTCACCCGGCACAAGGACCGCGCCTTCCGTTGGCCACCAGGACGGAGGTGTTAAGTATGCTACTGATGGACAATATAGCAAGATCCGCACGAGAAACAACATCGTCATAGGAACCTGGAACGTCAGGACCCTAACTGCGGAAGGAAAATTAGAAGAACTGGCCCACGAGCTGGACCACTATCGATGGAACGTTCTAGGTATCAGCGAACTGCGCTGGAAAGGCCTAGGTGAAACAACGACTGACAAAGGCCACAAGCTCTATTTCAGCGGTAGAGATGACAGGCACGAACACGGCGTTGGATTCTTGGTCCACAAGAACATTCTAGCCACTGTCATGGGTTGCCGCCCAGTCTCCAGTAGACTCATTACCATCCGTCTGAGAGCAACCCCTTTCAACATTACCATCATCCAGGCCTATGCCCCAACATCAGACTATGAAGACAGCGAAGTGGAGGATTTTTTATGAAAATATACAGGCGGTCCTTGACCAAGTGCCGAAGAAGGACATAGTCATAGTGCAAGGCGACTGGAATGCCAAGGTTGGCCAAGATGCGCACCGCAACTGGGGAGACACATGCGGACCCCACTGCAACAATGAGACAAATGACAGGGGTCTGAGGCTATTGGAGTTTGCCAGATACAACAATCTGGTACTGGCAAACACGCTTGGTCTCCACAAAAAATCCAGACGATGGACATGGCACAGTCCCGGCGGGGAACATCACAACCAGATCGACTACATCATGGTCAAGAAACGCTTCAGATCAAGCATCAACATTGGCAGGACACGCACTTTTCCAGGAGCAGACATTGGAAGTGACCACGATCTCGTGATGATGTCTTTCCGGCTCCATTTGAAGAGAGTAAATACAGCAAAGTGCACTAGGCTGAAGTTCGACCTGGACAAACTGCAAGACCCGGAGGTGGCAAAAATATTTCAGGCCACAATTGGAGGGAAATTTGCACCACTGCTTATTTTGGGGGCAGGCGAAGTAGATGTCAACACCATGACCAATACCTTCAACTCAGCTGTAACAGATGCCGCCACTGAGATCCTTGGCAAGCACCGACCAAAGAAGAAGCCGTGGATCACACCTGAACTTTTGGATCTGTGTGATAAACGAAGAGAGTTAAAAAAGAAAAAGAACACCTCACAGGGAGCTGATGTCTACCGAAAAATCAACAATGACATCCGAAAAGGCATGCGCACAGCAAAGGAGAACTGGATAGAAGATCAATGCCAGGAAATAGAGAACAATCTGAACAAGAACAACAGCAAGAAGGCCTACCAGACTGTGAAGCGGCTGACAAGTGTTAAACAGCCCAAAGTCTCCACTATCCAAAGCAAGTCTGGCATTTGCCTTACAGAAGAACAAGAAGTCTTGGACAGATGGACAGAGTACTGCTCTGACCTTTACAACCATACACCAAATGGAGACCCATCAGTTCTAGCATGTCCCGAGAGCAGAGAAGAAGAAGAAATCCTCCCAATTCTCCGGGAAGAAGTTGAGGCAGCAGTGCAATCGCTGAAGAAAGGGAAGTCAGCGGGAGTGGACAACATACCAGCGGAACTGCTACAAGCAGGAGGAGAAGCGATGACTGATGCTCTCACCACTATCTGTAACAAGATCTGGCAGAGTGGGGAATGGCCTACACCATGGACCCAGTCGCTTGTCATCACTCTTCCTAAAAAAGGTAACCTTCAGGAGTGTGAAAATTACCGCACCATCAGCCTCATCAGCCATCCCAGCAAGGTCCTCCTGAAAATAATACTCAACAGGTTGAAACCACAAGCTGAACAAATCATAGCTGAAGAACAAGCAGGATTCATGGCAGGGCGAAGTACCACTGAACAGATTTTCAACCTCAGAATAATCTGTGAGAAATACCTACAGCACCAACAACATCTATATCATGTGTTCATAGACTTCAAGAAGGCATTTGACCGAGTCTGGCATGCAGCTCTATGGGCAACCATGAAAGTGTACAACATCAGCCCTAAAATCATAGAAGTCATCAAAAGCCTGTATGACAAGGCTACCAGTGCAGTCCTCCATAACAGCGTCATCGGGAACTGGTTCAGAACAACAATCGGTGTGCGTCAAGGATGCCTACTCTCTCCAACACTCTTCAACATCTTCCTAGAGCGCATCATGTCAGATGCTCTTGCAGATCACGAAGGCACAGTCAGCATAGGGGGCAGAGCAATCTCCAATCTTCGTTTTGCGGATGATATTGATGGATTGGCTGGAGAGGAACAAGAACTTGAACAGCTTGTACAGAGGCTTGACACCACCTCCAGAGCTTATGGAATGGAAATAAGTGCAGAGAAGACCAAAATGATGACCAACAACACCAATGGCATCAACACGGACATCAAAGTACAAGGCCAATCCCTCAACACAGTGCACAGCTTCAAATATTTAGGAGCCATTGTGTCAGACAATGGGTCTCGACAGGAAGTCCTCTCCAGGATCGCACAAACAACTGCTGCCCTGACAAGGTTGAAGCCCATTTGGAAAGACAGAACCATCAGTCTACATTCCAAAGTAAGACTGCTGCGATCTCTGGTCATCTCCATCTTCCTATATGCTTGCGAAGCATGGACCCTCACAGCAGATCTCCAACGAAGAATACAAAGCATGGAGATGAGGTGCTACAGAAGACTTCTGTGCATTTCCTATACCCAACACATCACCAACGTTGAAGTCCGACAGACCATCACACAAGCCATTGGACAACACGATGACCTGCTCACAGTGGTGAAGAAACGGAAACTCCGATGGTATGGCCACGTCACCAGATCATCAGGCCTTGCAAAGACCATTCTGCAAGGCACAGTGCAAGGAGGTAGAAGAAGGGGGAGACCGAAAAAGAGGTGGGAGGACAACATTCGAGAATGGACTGGTTTGACACTGAGCGAAGCCATGAGGGCTGCTGAGGACAGAGAAAGATGGAGTATGCTGGTTAAGCGATCATCTGTGGTGCCCCTACGACCTTCGGGTTATGGGACAGGATAGGATAGGATAGGAGTCTCGGTGACTGTGTGAGGGTCCCATACTGTTGCTGCGTATTCGTGGATTGGACGGACAAAGGCCTTGTACGCAGTTTCCTTTGCCTTCTTGTTGCCAATCCTGAGGTTGCGACGGAGGAAGCCTAGTGTCTTATTTGCTTTACTTATTTCATTTCCACTAATTTTCAGCTTACGCGTGTCAACGCTGAAATGGATCATTAGCGATGATCCTTTCACAAACCTCGCAAATATAAAATTAACACTTTTGAACAATGGTTCCCTGTGGGTTCGGGCACTGTATAGAATAGACCCAACGTTTCCCGGCGTGTCGTAAGAGGCTAGTCGCAGGGATGATGTCAGAACAGCATCACTGGGTGAAAGTCTTCTACACAGAAGTCACGGGCCAGGACGGAGGAACCTCACGTTACTGTAGGTTCAACGACCACGTGCTCGGGGCTAAGGCGAGCCACACTGTAATCGTGGATTTCGGCTGTGGCCAACAGCATTGAGAGGATTTGGCCCTTCCAGGTCTGGCTTGCCCAAGACACACCATATGTGACGGTGGGTCTATTGTTGCTGGGCTCTGCACAATGGAATGCTATTACCCACTCGTCTTTAATCGGAAGGGGTCGCTAGTAAATCTCCCTGTGACTCTACTTAATACATTTATAAGTTTAGCTCGGTCTGTGTTTAGGCTGGGGTACAGAGATAGAAAGAAAAATGGTCAAAGATCACTGTCACACAAGCTCTCACACGGCTATGAAACATAGGTAGTCCAGCCACTTGTTAACAGTAAATATCACACATTTATTTCCTCTACTCTATACATGATCTGTTAAGTACGATACTAACTTAAAAGTTCAAATGTCTCTTTGAATGGTTCACTCCTTGATAGTTCTATGCAGCTACTATTTCTTCATCGGGCACTTGATGCGTTCTGCCCAAAGGGTCAGAGTTCCGGAAGAGTGGACTATTGGTGTCCGTGGCTAACAGTTTTGGTGCACTGAGCAATTTGGACTTAGCTCAAAATTAGAAGAGCTGTGTTGTGGTTGATTCTTTGATGAGCTGCGTTGTTGTGGATTCTTCTCCTTGTTCCTTGACTGGTGGGCTCTCGTCGCGCAGTGCTTGAGAAGCCTATGCAGGCCGACTGTCAGTGAAGACTTTTTTCTTGTCTTTTGTCTGGTCGGGCCCACGATGCCTGCTCGTCTCTGCAAAATATGCACATCTCTATATCTAAGCGACGAACATTCTGCTAAGTTCTTGGTCCATTGGAATCTCCACTCTAATTTCCTATACATATATAAATATAAATCATGGCTAACTATACACATAGAGAAATAATTAATATTATACACATTCTCTGGTACAGCCACTGGTCTGCAAGAATACAAATAGGCTAAACAACAGTGGGTCCATAGGGTCTACAGCATGGCGTCGACCCGGTCGTGTTCGCCACGTGGTCACACAACGTTGGACTAACAATTCAATTCTAAACATGGCAAATTTCACAAACATAATTCAACAATAATCTCAATACATCACGATGAAACAATTACAAAAGCTAGTTCATTTACCTTTTTGACAATGTCAGGCCGTGGCTATCTTGGTTGAATCGAATTTAGCGCGTAGCTCTGTCTTGCTTGCAGTCTACTACACGAATGAAACTACCTAACTGTCTGCCTAAACCGGGTAGAACTGGTAAACCTAAGCGCCCTCTGGCCAGGGGTGGCCGTACTACTGCCTATACGTAAGCTGGATGAGGTCACTACCTACTGCGCAAGCGTCAGTATAGAAAAGTGTGTAGCCCACAACCGACTTCTGTCGTCTGCTGCAGGGTAACATTAATCTACTAAGGTTACAGCTGACTAAACAAGGCAAGAACTTAAAGTGCTGGATAAATTTAGCCTCTTGTTACACCGTATGATGAAAAAACCATTTCACACCATACCGGATTGGTCGTCGCCCGGACCACCAAGGACCGCGCCTTCCGTTGGCCACCAGGACGGAGGTGATAAGTGTGTTACTGATGGACAACTTAGCAAGATCTGCACGAGAGACAACATCGTAATAGGAACCTGGAATGTCAGGACCCTAACTGCGGAGGGAAAATTAAAAGAACTTGCCCACAATCTGGGCCACTGTCAATGGAACATTTTAGGTATGAGCGAACTGCGCTGGAAAGGTCAAGGTGACACAATGACCGACAAAGGCCACAAACTTTATTTCAGCGGGAGAGATGACAGGCACGAACACGGCGTTGGATTATTGGTCCACAAAGACATTCTAGCCACTGTTGTGGGTTGCCGCCCAGTCTCCAGTAGACTCATTACCATCCGTCTGAGAGCAGCCCCTTTCAACATCACCATCACCCAGGCCTATGCCCCAACATCAGACTATGACGATAGCGAAGTGGAGGATTTCCATGAACATCTGCAGGCTGTCCTTGACCAAGTGCCGCAGAAGGACACAGTCATCACCAATGGCATTAACATTGACATCAAAGTCCTAGGCCAATCCATCAACACGGTGCATAGCTTCAAGTGTTTAGGAGCCATTGTATTAGACAATGGGTCCCGACAGTAAATCCTGTCCAGGATCGCACAAACAACTGCTGCCCCGACAAGTTTGATGTCCATTTGGAAAGAAAGGACCATCAGTTTACGTTCGAAGGTAAGGCAGCTGTGCTCCTTTGTCATCTCCATCTTCCTATACGCTTGCGAAACATGGACCATCACAGCAGATCTACAATGAAGAATAGAAACCATGGAGATGATGTGCTACAGAGGACTTTTGGGCGTTTCATATACCCAGCACATCATCAACGATGAAGTCCGACCATTCTATCCTATCCTATCCCGTAACTCGGAGGTCGTAGGGGCACCGCAGATGATCGTTTAACCAGCGTACTCCATCTTTCCCTGTCCTCAGCAACCCCGATTGTTTCGCTCAGTGACAAACCAGTCCATTCTCGAATGTTGTCCTCCCACCTCTTTTTTGGTCTCTCTTTTCTCCACCTCCTTGCACTGTGCCTTGCAGGATGGTCTTTGCAAGACCTGATGATCTGGTGACGTGGCCATAACATGGGAGATTAAGTTTTTTCACCACTGCGAGCAGGTCATCGTGTTGTCCAATGGCTTGTGTGATGGTCTGTCGGATTTTGTCGTTGGTGATGTGCTGGGTATAAGAAAGGCCCAGAAGTCTTCTGTAGCACCTCATCTCCATGCTTTGTATTCTTCGTTGTAGATCTGCTGTGAGGGTCCATGTTTCGCAAGCATACAGGAAGATGGAAATGACAAGGGAGCGCAGCAGTCTTACCTTGGAATGTAGACTTATGGTCCTGTCTTTCCAAATTGGCTTCAACCTCGCCAGGGCAGCAGTTGTTGGTGCGATCCTGGAGAGGACGTCCTGTCGGGACCCATTGTCTGATACAATGGCTCCTAAATATTTGAAGTTATGCACTGTGTTGAGGGATTGGCCTTGGGCTTTGATGTCCGTGTTGATGCCATTGGTGTTGTTGGTCATCATTTTGGTCTTCTCTGCATTTAATTCCATTCCATAAGCTCTGGAGGTGGTGTCAAGCCTCTGTACCAGCTGTTCAAGTTCGACCATCACACAAGCCATTAAACAATACGATGAGATGCTCACAGTGGTGAAGAAACGGAAACTCCGATGGTATGGCCACGTCACCAGATCATCAGGCCTTGCAAAGACCATCCAGCAAGGTACGGTTCAAGGAGGCAGAAGAAGAGGGAAACAGAAAAAAGAGGTGGTAGGACAACATGCAAGAATGGACTGAATTGACACTGAGCGAAACCATGAGGGTTGCTGAGGACGGAAAAGATGCTGGTTAAACCACAGATGCCCTAACGACCTTCGAGTTACGGGATAGGATAGGAATTTTTAGACTATTCGCATATGTGGATGTCTGGAAATACATTTGAAAGGTTTGCCACCTAGGAAGTTTGCTTTGGGGGCATAAATCAGTGATTTCTACAGATCAAGGGGAGGAACGCTCTATTTACTCGCAGCCATCTTAATTAATCGTCCTTGCATTAGATCGCGGTCAATTGGATTTGCTGTGTTTAATAATGGAGGTAAATTTGTTTGTCAAGATTAAGAGAGTATCTTAGATCCTTTCATCTTTCAGTTCTTGAGCAAGAAACAATATTCATTTAAAACTCATTCTCACATCAAACATTGCACAATATTGATAGCCTTATTGCTAGAAAAAAAAAAAGAAAAAAACAGTGATTTCTGGATCATTCTTCCAATAAAATACCGAACCAAACGGCACGATCTCATGATAAAGGAGTTTGCGTAACTCAAGCGGAGGGAGAGAGAGGGGCGGGGGATTGGGAAGGGGGAGGGGGGCGGGGCGGGGAGAGATGCTTTGCTTAGATTAATTCCTGAATATTGAATGACGCTTTAAAGCTGCGATTCTATTTAAGTTTCTTTATTGGCAAATGCGGCTTCCCTATGGCAAACATAACTAATGCTATTGCACTCAACCTGCCGTGTGATATCAAAGTGAGCTCAAGTCCGTTTGGGTGAAACAGGAGATTTTTACACCCACAAAGGGAGCGCCATGCGTTGCATCTCCAGTGTGAATTTTGAAAGTCAGAGTTCGCTATATTACGAGATCCAGACGAGTAAGCCATAGCTAACGTAAGAAAAAAAAGTCGATTTTAACCAAACAAGCGTTAGTTAGCTTTGGCCTTATTTTTGAGCGAAATTAATTTTGACCCTCACCGATGACCCAGGTTCGAATCCCATAGTGGGCAAGTTGTATGATTGCTCTGGTGGTTCAGTGTTGATTTAGGTCCCTGTCCACCCCCCCCCTTCCTTGGGATAATTACCCCCGTCTGCGGTATGGCCAGTAGTGGGTGTAGACGTTAAACTTCAGCGTTCCTACATTCTTTTTCATATTTAACCCAAATCGCTTGTTTGCTATAAGTACTTTCTGTGCTTCACAGAATATGACACATTGTGCAAATTGGCCATAGCTTATATGGCTGTGTTAACAGACCACTTATTCAACTAATTATGAACAATGTCACGCTACGGCGAACTGGCATGACTGTGTCATGGTAACCATGCGTGAACAAGGAAATCGATTGTAACACAAAAAACAAGCGATAAAACAAGTGATGTCACACTTACAGATAGTCACACACACACACACACAAACACACAAACAAAACACACGCACAAACAGAGAGAGAGAGAACTTCCACACAAACCAACGCGCGTATACACACACACACACACACACACACACATACACACTGCCAACGCATAAAGATATAGGAGTAACCCCACCGCAAGGAGGCATTCATGAAGACAGAACGTCGCACATTCAATTACAGACGTACACACACAAACATAGTCGAACACACACACACACACCCACACACACACACAATCCAGACAAACACACACACAAGTTAAACACACATACATAACCACCCAACCCAACCCCCACACATAACAGACACACACGCACGATTCACATACCCTCACCCCACTCACCTACATAATCCCACCCTCATACAAACCACACAACACACCCCAACTGCAACTATCACACCATCACTTTAACCGCTCCCTCCACCTCCATTCCCCCCCCCCCACACACACTCAAAGATAATGGTGCTGGAAATATTGTGATGCATACCTAAACACTGACACATGAGTATAAAGGGGGCGCAGGTCACACTCTAAAAACATCAACAATTACTCCTCATGATTAATTCTGTGCGTTGCAGCCGCCGTGGCATTGGAATATTGTTGCGTTTCCCAACCTGTTACTGACTTCTCTTGTTAGTCTGTTTGTCTGTTCTTATTACATTTGTACTATGAAAGTTCGTCGTTGGTGAACTATGGTCGCCACTCGATACTCCATTGGCGTATTACCAGACTAGTTTTAAGACGAGATAAAAGACGACAAGGAGACAAAAATAAAGAAGACGTTCAAATATTAAAACAGAACACAAAGCCTCAACACATATTTCCTGCCAAAATTCTTCTTCAGGAGTCATATCCAACCCAGTCATATCGACAATACGGTATGGAAAGATCAACAGCAATCCTCATCAAACCTCGCCTCGGTCATATTGTTTTTAATCGTTTTAAAAAAAATCTAAACTGCTTAAAATTCTATTATCTTTATAATTTTTTCTCCGTGTGTTCCTTAAAATCAGAAAGAACTTTAGTATGATAAAAAATGTAAATGCCAATGCTGTTTGTTTAAATTTTTAGGAGGCGATGAATGTTTTACCCGAAAAAAAAAGCAATGCGTGACAATGGTTAAATATCAAATACATTTTGAAAATTCTGTTTTATATTCACGTCAACGTCCGCGCAATAGTGTGCTATCTGTGAAATTCTCAAACGGACGGATTCATTTGCAATAGAATTGTGTAGCAATTGTCCAATGATGGTATGGTTTTGTGTAGCAATTGTCCAATGATGGTGAGGTTTTGTGTAGCAATTGTCCAATGATGGTATGGTTTTGTGTAGCAATTGTCCAATGATGATATGGTTTTGTGTAGCAATTGTCCAATGATGGTATGCTTTTGTGGGAGGGAGTTTGGGGTTAGTCATTATAATAATATAGGCCATGAATGTTAGTTATTGATGTCCCACCACCGTGTTGCTCAGTGGTAGATTGGTTGCCAGACAGACCTATGACCCAGGTTCGAATCCCGTGGTGGGCAATACAAAAGCTTTTTTTTTTGTACTGTCCATTTTAGCAGTATAATTGCTTTGGTGGTTCAATGTCGATACTCCGTCTTCCCGGGGAAGGTTATCCCCGACTGTCATATCGCCAATGGTGGATGTAAACGTTAAACTTCAATGGTTCTCTCATCAATTATTAAATTGACGTGTGTGTGTGCATGTGTGCGTGCCCGTGTGTGTGTTTGTGAGTGCGCGTGCCTGAGCACTTGTTTTCCAAGAGTATGGCAAATAACATGTGTTACTTGGGTGAATAAATTCTGTATTCGATATAAAAAAAACTACGTTATCTCGTGACACGATTTCACATGACACATCGGGCCTGCGACATAAATTTCCATGAAAATAAGTCTCACATTGACAGGACTTTCCTTGAAACCCACACTCAGCCACAATTATTTTACTGCAACATTTACTTCCAGATCACGCCTGATGAGACAGTGTCACATAATCACATTTTCACCGATTAGTGCCTCAGAGGGTGACTCTATTTTACGATGAAATGAATCTCTACCGGCATGATGCTAAACATTAACGTGACTTTACTATAAATGTTGATCTTTATTTATTTTGTATTGGGCCAAATTCGGGCCGCTTTCTCAGCGAAAGCGCTGCTTCCGCAAGAGCGGCGCCATCCAGGACAGAGAGGGTGGAGGAGGCGAGGGGGCATGGCCTGGCCTGGGAAGGAAGAGGATCTATAGTGTATGCTGGTTGTACTGGTGTTTCTAGAACTCACCGGTCTAGAATATGAGCGTCAGGATCTTTAAAGTCCGTGCGGCGGAATGCAGGCGTACACAGACTAGACTTCGGTTTCCACTCTCGGAGTAATATTGAAGCTATCCCGAATTGTAATATTGAAGCTGTGAACATAGTTGACGAGGTAGATATCATATACTACACCGGAACCACACTCTTCTAGCCATTGTGTTTGAATTGCTGTTTACCTATAACTGATACAGTGAGTTCGTAGATGACACGCTGGGGAATTTCCTGTGTCGGGCAAAGCTTGAAACAAACAACAGTGAACACCCCTGTTTATTCCAACTCATTTCACATAATAGGCTACAAGTTAGTATACTATGTATTATAATTAGTCAAAGATATTATCACACAAGATTGGCTGGGATGGGTTTAGACTGGCTAATCAGGTACAGCATTTTGCCATATTAAAATGACAAATGCAACAACAAAATGCAAACGTGGATTCTCTCTAAGGCAAACTTGATTTTTGTTTTTAAAAAAATTCAAAACAAACTTGAACTGTCTCTCTATGCAAAATTTGATTCCTCTTTTATGCAAACTCGAATCCCCTCCAATGCAGGGGTCAGCCCAGTGTTCCGCCTGGTATATCAATGTTCCACCCAGATCTATGTTCCTTCGAGTCTATGTTACCCCAATATAAATTCCGTTTTGGATTCCCTGTAATAATTATTGGGAAAAATATTTCATTACAAAGAAATGCAAATAAACAAACAACGCAGAGGAAGCACCCACCCCCCCTCCCCGCCTTTCTCCTTTCTTCCCCCCCCACCCCCCCCCAAAAAAAAAAATCAACAAACAAACAAACAAAAACAACAACAACAAACAAACAAAACAAACAAACAACTGAACAGTAATAGGTGTGAAAACATTATTTTCATGTCTGTAACTGTTAAGAATCAGCCGCAATAAAGGGGAATACTACACTGGGAGCAAGTCAAGCATAGACGCGCCTTGCTTGCAAAATAGTTACATGTTCCATGGAGCAACATAAAACACTTCGGCACAAGTTATTTCCCGTCAAACCTTAACGTTGTTGTACACAAAAGAACACACACAATGACTGGACTGTTATATCATGAATGATTTTGTCCTAATTCTCATTGTTTGCCATTCTACCTGTCCTATCCTATCCTATCCTATCCTATCCCGTAGCTCGAAAGCCGTTGGGGCACTAAAAATGATCGTTTAATCAGCGTATCCCATCTTTCTCTGTTCTCAGCAAACCTCAATCATTGCACAAAAAAAGTTCTCTTTAATGGGACAGGAAAAATACTAATGTTCAGTAATAGCAGGCTATTGGATGCAGTCAATGTAACATTTCAAGACTTAAATTCAATTTCTATTTCGTCTTCTAATAGCGATCTACCTGCCTATACACCACATGTTTGAGTGATAGATGTGTGTTTGTTGTGTTTTGTGACAGTGTGTGAAACATGTGAGTGTCTATGTTAGTATAGATCGCCGCGATGTGAGCCTGATTGTGATTAGGGGAAAGTGGGTACATAATATTTATTATTATTATTACTATTATTATTATTATTATTATTATTATTATTATTATTATTATTATTATTATTATTATACAATGTGGATTATCACGGAGATTAAAACGGAAGGTCACCTAAATTATATCTCACTTAAGTTGTATGAAAATATCACATTATTCCTTGACTTTTAAGCAAGTTTTTTTTTAAAATCCCTCAGTTAATCCCTTCTCTAAAAGGAACTTTGTTCTTTTATTATTAAACAAACGATAAAACCACATATATCAAATGAGGCTTCTAGCTCACAGGGTTTGTATAGCCACACAAGGGGGGAAGATGGGAGGGGGATGGAGGTGGGATACACAAGGTATACATAAGGACAGCAACAACGGCACTATAGTACAAGACACAGTAGCATCTAATTGCAAACAATGACATATATTCTGAATGAAAAAAACAACAACAACAAAACAACAACAATGATCAAACATTTGTGCCACATACATACCCAAAACAAAGGTATGCACTCAAAGGAAACAAGCGCACAAAGATGCAAGATAAAACAAAAAACACGAATTCCTTAAAATGTCACGAAATTTCCAACTCCGTGACTGCCAGCACCTGCTGGTAAATTTATCATAGGTTTTATCTTTTTTCATGGACTTGGGCGTCACATTATTTCATCGTCAGAGAAAATCACAGAAATGTCGTCTTTGATTAAAGGAAAAAAGCAATCCTAAGGAAATGAAACCAAACCGAAACGTAACAAAACAAATCAAAACCAAACTAAACAAAACGTGCAATCCAGTATCGTGCTAAAACAAGATATCCATGTCAATTCGTCATTTGCAGCCCGACAAAAGTAAACAATTGTCCCTCCCCTCCTGTTACACTCATTCGATGTTAGTGTTCTTCTATCAGTGGTTGATTCAGCCCCAATGCTGAAGTACTGATGAGTGTAGCTCAGATTCGTTTATCCACGCAACCCGTTCAAACAGCCACAAGGCACGGAGTCGTATAAAGTTTTCAAACTTTATTCAGCGTTCATCAACAACTGCATACAATCACCTTTTCACTCTCCTCTTTCACAACACAGTGTGTCCATTATATTTTTTTTTCTCTCAACTCGAGATAACCTCAGGACGTTCCAGAATGACGCGTTACAACCAATCAGAATTAACTTCGTCATCACTGTTTTACGTCATGCAACCTTCCTTTCTGTCAAAAGAATGTTCTCAAATATCCCGAAACTTCGATCGATAGTAAACAAGCAGATCTAGAGAATTCTCCAATAATATCGACTAACGAAGATTATCAACGTTATACAAAGCTTCTCCTAACAACAATGCAAACTCAACTCAAAGGTAAATACACTCTATTATTGAATACTTTGCAAAGCGAAACGATTAGATCTATCGTGCGCGTTTCAGACATACTATCCTTCGCGTTTCAACGTAACACCTGGCCCCCCCCCCCCCACTCCACACCACCAACAAATTAACAATAAAAAAACTAACTAAAATAAGGAGTCAACCAGCATGCACCCTTTAGACGCACCTCTATTGTCCACCATGAGATTACTTAGCTGAGGTCCATTGGTTGTGTTGTAAGCTCCTCGTCATATTATTCATTATTGCATTGTAATATAGATGACTTCAAAAACACGTAATAATAATAATAATAATAATAATAATAATAATAATAATAATAATAATAATCATGATGATGATGATGAATGATGATGATGATGATAATGATAATAATAATAATAATAATAATAATAATAATAATAATAATAATAATAATAATAATAATAATAATAATCAGCAGAAGAAGAAGAAGAATGATAAGGATGACTACTACTACTACTACTACTACTACTACTACTACTACTACTACTACTACTACTACTACTACTACTACTACTACTAAAGACTGCTCGTAAATAGCACGATTCCCCCAGACCTGAGTTCCAAGCGCATACGAATATAGTATAATTATTACTATATTATAATATAATCGAAAAAGCATCACAATCTCAGCTCTGAGACCATTCTACAAAATAATAATATATTCATCATCGTTATACATATTCCCAAGTGCTACCCCCCCCCACCCCTCAATCCCCCTTGCCCCTCTCTCCCTTCACCCTCATTCTTTCCTTCTTCCACCGGCCTTCTCTCTGCCAACACTTTGCTTACTCTGTAAAAAATTGTATTGCATGGCACTTTAATCAATGCACAGAATTGCCAAAGGATACAGTTATGGTTCCCAGTGCAGTTTGAATGAGATGGATGTGATGTGTAAACGGCAGGTATAGCCGCACTCATTGTTTGTCACAGCGGTCTCAAAAATCCGGTGACAGTTGAGGCTTATCGACTTTAAGTTCGTTCTTGTCAACAATCCAATCTGCTAGGCGGTATGACGAAGTTACTTTCACCACTCTCTTCCCCCCTCCCAACATCCTGAACAGTTCCCCCAAAGGTCAAATTGAGGATTCGAATAAAATATATTTGACTCCTTTCTGCACAGACTACTATCTGAGAGACAGACATAGAGAGAAAGACACACACACAGAAGAAGAAGAAGAAGAAGAAGAAGAAGAAGAAGAAGAAGAAGAAGAAGAAGAAGAAGAAGAAGAAGAAGACACCCGAGACACATTGGTCGAAGGCTACTAGAAGCATGCTGTAGTAGTCGCCTCAACAGGCCATAAAGCATGCTCTCATGCTTCAGAGCACTGCTTCCTATACGCTTCAAGCCTTGACCAATGAACTCATGAAAATAGAAAACGTAAGTTTCGTCTTCTCTAGGGGACGAATTAGGTCAAACTGTATTTGTTTCTAGGTCAACTGTCTTTTACGAACAGTTTGAGAATGTTTTTGAACCGTTTGTTGACGCCGGATAGTGTCCTTACTTGGTTTCATACAATTTAAGAATCCAACAAAGCAAATGGGTTTTTGAGACGGAAAGAGCGGAATGTTGTAGAGTAACATTCTGTGTATATTTACAGTGAAATTGCGCTTTTTCCGTCACAATAGAGCTTGAAGCGTATAGGAAGCAGTACTCTGAAGCATGAGAGCATGCTTTATTGCCTGTTGAGGCGACTAGTAAAGCATGCTTCTGGCAGCCTTCGACCAATGTGTACCGGGTGCAGAAGAAGAAGAAGAAGAAGAAGAAGAAGAAGAAGAAGAAGAAGAAGAAGAAGAAGAAGAAGAAGAAGAAGAAGAAGAAGAAAAAGAAGAGAAGAAGAAGAAGAAGAAGAAGAAGAAGAAGAAGAAGAAGAAGAAGAAGAAGAAACTTTAGGGAGACAAACCTAGAGAAATAAATTAATCAGAAAATTCATGAAAGCATAAATATAAAAATAAATAATTAAATTACTCTTAAGAAAGAAAGAAAGAGAGAACGAAAGAATGAAAGAAGGAAAGAAAAAACGTAAATAAGGTTATAAAGGAATAATTTATATATTTTTTTTTAAATACATAAGCACTCACATGTAAAGATGTTCTCGACGTGGACGGCATGTGGTGACGATGCAGGGAGTTTGGTGATTCTGACTCTTCTTGTCTGACCTTGCTCTGCTTGTCGGCTATAGCTTTGCATTTCCCACTATGGCTCGCCACTGGGACACTGGAACTGTTTGGGGTGGACTGTCCGGGTGGCCCTGGCTCTGGTGCTGCCGAACGTACAAAAGGAGCGCAGGTTGGTTTCCACTGCTCTGAAGAGGAAGGCCGCCCAGATGGGACAGCACTATTGGTTGACGAAGAAAAGTTGTTGGTCCGCAATTTGCCTCTGGCCTTTTCATTGTCTTGACGAGTTGTATCTTTGTTTTGTTGTGCCTTACTGTTGTTTCTAACATTGGTATCATTAGCGTCGTCGACATAACCAGGGATTTCAGTCCAAGACATGGCTCTGGAAGCTGAATGAGCATTGTCGGGAGCTTCCACAAACACACCTTTCTCCAGCTCCGCTGATGATGGCGGGCTTTGGCCTGTGATTTTACCTACCTGAGATGTAGACGTTGACGCTGCTATCGTCTGTGGCTTCTGTTCGGTTGCTTTACGTTTTCTGTCTCTATTTTCAATAATGTCTTCCTTATCATCACCGACACTCGTTTTCGCATTTCGAAGACCAGTTTCTTTCAGTCCCTCGATGTCTGCTGAGACATGAACCGTCGCCATTGTCAAAACCACGTTGTCATTTCTCTTAACGTTGTTCTTTAAAGATCCGGCCTTTAGGGAAGACAAGCTTTCTCCGTCCGCTGATTTTCTAGTTTCCGGTGAGTGTGGACATGAGTCTTGCTTGTGCTTTCTTGCATTTTCCAACGTTGTCTTGGGCATTGTACAAGTTCTTGTTCACAACCTGGCAGACTGGAAGAAAATGGCGGTTGGGGTTGTGTAATTTAGTGCCAGATGAATATAAATCAGTGCTTGCATGAGCTATTTATTACGCTTATGAAATTAGTATAAAGATGTCATTGTATGTTTCGACTCTGAATGCGGAAGCTTTCTTTATTAAACCCCTTACATGTTCTAAAATGTTCAATACTCCGTATTCACATGTTCAATATTCAAATGTTCAATATTCAAATGTTCAGTATTCAAATATTGAATTTCAATATTCAAATTTTTTATGTTTAATATTCCAATGTCCAATAATTACGTTTTCATATTCAAATGTTTAATATTCAAACACTCGATGTCAAAATGTTATTCTCTTCAATGTTTCCCAACTGCCTGCTATTTTCGTTCTCTTCTAAAATCTCACTTGCGCAGAACTTTTTTTTTAAAAACTGTCACCCGTATGGACCTCTCAAAATGATATGCTGCCTTCAATGTGCTTGTCTTCTGTACTGCTGGTTATTCACCTATCTAACAGTATTATGTGTCTTCTGTTGCTATGTACTAACTCTACCACCCTCATCCATCCCTTTCCTTCCCCTCCTCTCATCTCTCTCTCTCTATCTCGCTCTGTTTGTTTCGTGTGCCTGTATTGTATCCTCCCTTTTCTCCTCGCGACCTTCACACTCCGCACTCACCCCACACTCCCTTTCATGTGCTTACCTGTACAACAAGTTGTTTTTTTTTCAATGTTAAGTCACCATGCAGCATTCAAATGCTTTACTTATTAACCCATCACTGTCTGCGAACTAGGCATTCTTTTCCTAAAAGGTGAAAAAAAAAACCACATTTCCACAGTTCCCACGAATAATAGTGTCAACGGGATAATTAGGCATCAGGACCCCGTCAGCCTAACTGGTAGCTTATACAGCAGAACGGTCATGATTAATTCACACGAGTTTTAAGAGATCTAACGAAGCATAGTTAGTGAGTTAGTTACTCATTATTTATAGGGTCCAGCGGACTGCAAAGAGCCGAATCAGGACCACAGCTTGGTTGAAAGAGGGCTCAACCCTGATCTTTATAAAAGATGTGCTGAAACAAGCCTAATGGTAACACTGAAAGCTCTCCACCAGCCGGTCACTTTACAATATAGGCATCCCATGCAAGGGACGCTGAGGCTTTACTCTAATGTATTGAACCCCCGTTGCAAAAACAAAATATAATATAAACATCGTTATAAAATATTAACAAAACGCATACATATTAAATGCCCACATTGCTAAATAATAATCCCATATAAAGCCATTGTGACTATTTGGCAGAAGGCGTCCAATATCCTCAAGCTGACCCAACAGACCCCATACACATAAGAGGAGGTTGGGGATTTTTTTTTTTAAAGAAAAAAGGTAGATGACTGGTCTAGCGAAGAAGATAGTAGATTGATAGAACAGATTAGGAACGAGAACGAACAAATGAGAATGACAGAAACAGTGGGAAATTAAAGCATTACATTTCCACAAAGTGGGGATACTATTTATACAGAAACCCCCGGCAAGCCAACGGGGGTCCGAAGCGTAGGAATTATGGAGTGAGGTGGTTGTTAAGAAAACGAACAGTTGATAAATTAATACATGATTTCTGTGCAAAGTGGAAAAATTAAAAGGAAGGTTTAAGATAGGTCTCATGAAAAAGACTCTCTATGTCTAGGAAGTCAACTGAATAGCGATGCACAGCGACTTAGGCAACATTCCAAAAGAAAGGCCTGAAAATGCCCCCACAAAAAGGAAGTGGTCTATGTTCTCCCAGACAATAAATTACACTGTTACATTGTTATGATGATCACTATGCCGCTAAAATATATGCTGATACAGCAATGTTACAGTCGGTTAGGCGATAAATAATATTCCATTCATTATTTAAAAAAAAAAGCGGGAAAGAAAATTAGGTCTTACCTAGTATTTGCTGTCTTTAGAACAACTTCAATCACTGGTGACTATAACATTTCAGTCAAATTATTTGTTCCATTCTCCTATTAGTTAACAAAAGGACGTTTTACTTTTTTATTTTATTTAGAAAAACTATTTTATTTTAATGTGTATTTCTTAATTATTTTCTTTTGTATAATATCTCTCTGATGAAGTTAGTTAATTCGGAAGAACTTTTTTTTTTTTTTTAATTTAGTCTTTTCGTTTCCAGGATGTGACGGGCAAATTCAGCGCACAAACACACATTCTCTAAATCACTTTCCCAGTATTTGTTTTAAAAAAAATACTGCGTTTTCTTCGCTAAGTTTGCATTGAACATTTGTATTCCTCCGTAAACCTACATGTGCCAACCTTCCCAAAAAATTTCAAGTCATGGGTCCTGTGTTCAAAGCCCACAAAAGGTTGGCGCTTAACAATAAATTTCGAGCCCTGAGTTCTGAGTTCGAATAGTGTTATTAATTAATTAATTTATTTATTTATTTATTAAATTTGCGAAGATGACGTCCAACACAATATTCGACAATATGAATGGCCAACTCTGTGGTCGCCCGGTGATTAAAAAAAAACAAAACAACAACAGTTCCCGCTAAATCACAGCTGCCAATAATCCGCAGGTCCCGATCAGCGAGCACGGAGTAACAACAGGACGCGTCAGTCGACGATGGCTGATTGACGTCTGATCACACGCTTCTTCTACATGAGAATGGTGAATTCCTACGTATTTCTTTGCATGACTCTGGTGAAAGCAATTAAGATTATTTATTAGAATACCCATGCAGCCACGTCTCATCCTCCCTCATCCCCCTGGCTGTAAATATTTATACTGTTTTTCCTCCTGAGCCTAACCGGGCATATAAATAGCTGTGAATAGGTTTTTGCTATTCTATTTCTGTCTTTTTTGTCATTTATGTACATAGTTGTAAATACTCTAGTTCTGTCTTTTTTTTCATTTGTGTACATAGTTGTAAATAGTTTGTACCTTTCCTGTTCCGTCTTTTGGTGTATTGTAGCAAAAGCGATGTTTTATCGTGTGCATGTATTTATATGTAATGACTATGTAAAGCGTGGTGAGTCTGGTCATAGGCTGGAGTACCCGCTATATAAAAATCCGTTATTATTATTATTATTATTATTATTATTATTATTATTATTATTATTATTATTATTATTATTATTATTATTATTATTATTATTATTATCCCTTATTATTTTAACTCCTTACAAGTCATTCTATCCTTCACTCCCTGAGGAAAAATTACATTATCTGGAAAGTTGGAGAGCACTCTTTTACCAAAGATATTCATTATCGCCACAAAGAGTTTAACAAAAACGTTTTACTTGTACTAAGCTTACTGACTAAAGATTGGAAACTCCAGTCAGTGTCATGCGTGGTGATGTAAGCATATCGCATAGAAAAGAGAAAAAAATCACTGTTTTTAAGGTACATGCAAAAATAAAGTAATTGTTCTAGCATAGCTTTGGTATCTGGACAAAGAATTGCTCAAAACACTACACCTGAAATAAAGATTTAAATAGTTCAAGCCGCCCAAAAATGCTAACTTGTTGCATCACGCCCTGCACCACTAAGCCCCTTTAACCTACTTAATGAAGTCAAATACACACTTTATTCCAATTTATTCAAAAAGGATTGTGGCTTAGTGAAGCGGCAAACCAATCACTCATACATTGAAACCGCATAAGACAACAAATTAAAATGGATCTTAGGACATCAAATGTACACATACAGCTTTCAGCACATGTTTAACAATGCAATTGTATACAAACTATATATAAACTATCTAGCATGTCCCGAGAGCAGAGAAGAAGAAGAAATCCTCTCAATTCTCCGGGAAGAAGTTGAGGCAGCAGTGCAATCGCTGAAGAAAGGGAAGTCAGCGGGAGTGGACAACATACCAGCGGAACTGCTACAAGCAGGAGGAGAAGCGATGACTGATGCTCTCACCATTATCTGCAACAAGATCTGGCAGAGTGGGGAATGGCCTACACCATGGACCCAGTCGCTTGTCATCACTCTTCCCAAAAAAGGTAACCTTCAGGAGTGTGAAAATTACCGCACCATCAGCCTCATCAGCCATCCCAGCAAGGTCCTCCTGAAAATAATACTCAACAGGTTGAAACCACAAGCTGAACAAATCATAGCTGAAGAACAAGCAGGATTCATGGCAGGGCGAAGTACCACTGAACAGATTTTCAACCTCAGAATAATCTGTGAGAAATACCTACAGCACCAACAACATCTATATCATGTGTTCATAGACTTCAAGAAGGCATTTGACCGAGTCTGGCATGCAGCTCTATGGGCAACCATGAAAGTGTACAACATCAGCCCTAAAATTATAGAAGTCATCAAAAGCCTGTATGACAAGGCTACCAGTGCAGTCCTCCATAACAGCGTCATCGGGAACTGGTTCAGAACAACAATCGGTGTGCGTCAAGGATGCCTACTCTCTCCAACACTCTTCAACATCTTCCTAGAGCGCATCATGTCAGATGCTCTTGCAGATCACGAAGGCACAGTCAGTATAGGGGGCAGAGCAATCTCCAATCTTCGTTGTGCGGATGATATTGATGGATTGGCTGGAGAGGAACAAGAACTTGAACAGCTTGTACAGAGGCTTGACACCACCTCCAGAGCTTATGGAATGGAAATAAGTGCGGAGAAGACCAAAATGATGACCAACAACACCAATGGCATCAACACGGACATCAAAGTACAAGGCCAATCCCTCAACACAGTGCACAGCTTCAAATATTTAGGAGCCATTGTGTCAGACAATGGGTCTCGACAGGAAGTCCTCTCCAGGATCGCACAAACAACTGCTGCCCTGACAAGGTTGAAGCCCATTTGGAAAGACAGAACCATCAGTCTACATTCCAAAGTAAGACTGCTGCGCTCTCTGGTCATCTCCATCTTCCTATATGCTTGCGAAGCATGGACCCTCACAGCAGATCTCCAACGAAGAATACAAAGCATGGAGATGAGGTGCTACAGAAGACTTCTGTGCATTTCCTATACCCAACACATCACCAACGTTGAAGTCCGACAGACCATCACACAAGCCATTGGACAACACGATGACCTGCTCACAGTGGTGAAGAAACGGAAACTCCGATGGTATGGCCACGTCACCAGATCATCAGGCCTTGCAAAGACCATTCTGCAAGGCACAGTGCAAGGAGGTAGAAGAAGGGGGAGACCGAAAAAGAGGTGGGAGGACAACATTCGAGAATGGACTGGTTTGACACTGAGCGAAGCCATGAGGGCTGCTGAGGACAGAGAAAGATGGAGTATGCTGGTTAAGCGATCATCTGTGGTGCCCCTACGACCTTCGGGTTATGGGACAGGATAGGATAGGATATAAACTATCACATAAATATAGCGCGCAACAGACACAAAACCATTTACAACAATCCTCACAGGCGTATAAGCCTATATCAGCTCAGAGAGGTCGACACCATGCATTGGGCATGGGGCCGGGTAGCTCAGTTGGTAGAGCGGCTTAGTAGTAACTGAAACGCCCCTGGTTCGAATCCTGGATTGGCCTACATATGACCATATTATCTTCCACTTACCATCAACTGGTTCGCTGGTATCAAAATAATGTAATAAGTAGTCGCCTATTCGCTCCGGTGACTATAATCTACAATTAACACTATGCAACAGTATTAAGAGGGAAAATGAGAGAGTGAAAAAAAGACGGAGAAAGAAAGAGAGGAAGAAAGAGAGAGAGAGAGAGAGAGAGAGAGAGAGAGAGAGAGAGAGAGAGAGAGAGAGAGAGAGAGAGAGAGAGAGAGAGAGAGAAAGAGAGAGAGTAGAGAGGAGGTGATAGAGAGAGAATTTATAGATGTATTTACAGTGCTCGTGTAAGATAAGAGAAGAGAATTGAGAGAGCGAGAGATAACGGTGAAGAGCGCGCACGTGTGTGTAGATGTGTGTGTCTGTTTGATTTGATCATTCTGTTTCTACTAAATCCCAGTCAGTATTATTCCCAGTCTTGTATGAGTGTGTCAGCAAGTGGATGGTTTCGCGAAGGTGTGGTTGGCTTTGTTATTGTGTTTAGTATAAATATGTGTGCCAACATCAAAGTGTATTCCTCATGCTTGTCACCTGGCGAAATAAAGTTCTGTTATCTGTTATCCGTTATAAGCAACAAGACAAAGACTGTAAGTAGATGTGCGTGTTTATTCTCAACAGAATGCCACCACCTGCCCAGACTGAGTCCTTTGAACTATATCAGCAGTGACACTGTTAAAATAGCGACTACTGTATCAAAAGAGTCATAGCAGAAAATGAAGACATGTCAGAAAATGCACGCCATCATCGAGACTGGAACACAAGTTTCCTGCATGCCAAGTCATTTTTTTATAGCCTGTTCTTCGAAATGATGAGACAATAAAACCACACACACACGTGCGCGCGCGCAAACGCACACATACAAACAAACTTACTAAAGTTACATAATGAGGACTTGACAGCTATGTATGTGTAATGGCCTGTCTCAATAGGAAGGTTCGTGAAAGTTCCCGAACCTTTTCGTTTTTGAGGTTCTCAAATCCCGAACTTGGGATCCTCAACCTACCTTTTTCAAATTTTTATTTTTATTTTTTTTTGGGGGGAGGGGGAGGGGAGAGGTTGGGGTCCGGAAGGTTAAGAAAATTGGGTTCGGGACCTGAGACCCTAAAAAAAGGTTCGTGAACACCCCCCCCCCCCCCACCCCACGAACGTTTCACGAAGCTTCCAATTAAGACAGGGTAAAATCCTTATTGTGTAGCGGTAGTAAACACACACACACACACACACACACACACCTACACACACACACACACACGCACACACACCCACACCCACACTCACACACACACACACACACACACACACACACACAAATCGTTGTTAAAGACCGTGAATCTTTTAAGTCTAACAATCTGTAAAATCAGACATCCAATAATTTACCATAATTTAATCAATGCAACTTTTCTTTATTGAATCTTCTTTTTTTCGTTTGTAGAAGAAAAGGCTGATGCGAATTTTAGCACGAACAATGATATTCAGAATCCGAACATTTCTCGTTGGAACCTAACACAAGACGATGAACCATCTTCCCTCATGTGCATGTGTGCGGCTAAAACAGGCAATATTGACACCTTTGATTAACATCCAGATAATGGACCGCAATAGGTTCCTGGACAGCATTTCCATATCTATTATAAAGAAAACACGTTCAAACATTAACCTAAGTTCATGATGCAGTTGTCTGTTTATCAGTTTGTCAATCAGTCATTCAGTCAGTGTTTGTCAATGTGTACAGTTGATTATTATAGACAGTGATTAACACATCCAGTAACATTTTGTGAGTAGATCTCAACTTGTGTATTTACAGACACACACACATAACTGAAAATAAACTTGTTCAACAGTGTTAATGTTCTTGGAGGTGCTGTGTGTGTGCGTTTGTGTGTGTGTGTGTGTGTGTGTGTGTGTGTGTGACACCAACTTTGTGCGCAATACACATCCACAGTTCGTAACCTATCCTATCCTATCCTATCCTATCCTGTCCCGTAACCCGAAGGTCGTAGGGGCACCACAGATGATCGTTTAACCAGCATACTCCATCTTTCTCTGTCCTCAGCAGCCCTGATGGCTTAGCTCAGTGTCAAACCAGTCCATTCTCGAATGTTGTCCTCCCAACTCTTTTTCGGTCTCCCTCTTCTTCTACCTTCTTGCACTGTGCCTTGCAGAATAGCCTTTGCAAGGCCTGATGCTCTGGTGACGTGGCCATACCATCGGAGTTTCCGTTTCTTCACCACTGTTAGCAGGTCATCGCGTTGTCCAATGGCTTGTGTGATGGTCTGTCGGACTTCGTCGTTGGTGATGTGTTGGGTATAGGAAATGCCCAGAAGTCTTCTGTAGCACCTCATCTCCATGCTTTGTATTCTTCGTTGGAGATCTGCTGTGAGGGTCCATGCTTCGCAAGCATATAGGAAGAGGGAGATGACAAGGGAGCGCAGCAGTCTTACTTTGGAATGTAGACTGATGGTCCTGTCTTTCCAAATGGGCTTCAACCTTGTCAGGGCAGCAGTTGTTTGTGCGATCCTGGAGAGGACTTCCTGTCGGGACCCATTGTCTGATACAATGGCTCCTAAATATTTGAAGCTATGCACTGTATTGAGAGATTGGCCTTGGACTTTGATGTCCGTATTGATGCCATTGGTGTTGTTGGTCATCATTTTGGTCTTCTCTGCACTTATTTCCATTCCATAGGCTCTGGAGATGGTGTCAAGCCTCTGTACCAGCTGTTCAAGTTCTTGTTCCTCTCCAGCCAATCCATCAATGGCATCTGCAAAACGAAGATTGGAGATTGCTCTACCCCCTATGCTGACTGTGCCTTCATGGTCTGGAAGAGCATCTGACATGATGCGCTCTAGGAAGATGTTGAAGAGTGTTGGAGAGAGTAGGCATCCTTGACGCACACCGATTGTTGTTCTGAACCAGTTCCCGATGGCGCTGTTGTGGAGGACTGCGCTGGTAGCCTTGTCATACCGGCTTTTGATGACTTCAATAATTTTAGGGCTGATGTTGTACACTTTCATTGTTGCCCATAGAGCTACATGCCAGACTCGGTCAAACGCCTTCTTGAAGTCTATGAACACATGATATAGATGTTGTTGGTGCTGTAGGTATTTCTCACAGATTATTCTGAGGTTGAAAATCTGCTCAGTGGTACTTCGCCCTGCCCTGAATCCTGCTTGTTCTTCAGCTATGATCTGTTCAGCCTGGGGTTTCAACCTGTTGAGTATTATTTTGAGGAGGACCTTGCTGGGATGGCTGATGAGGCTGATGGTCCGGTAATTTTCACACTCCTGAAGGTTACCTGTTTTGGGAAGAGTGATGACAAGCGACTGGGTCCATGGTATAGGCCACTCCCCACTCTGCCAGATCTTGTTACAGATAATGGTGAGGGCATCAATCATCGCTTCTCCTCCTGCTTGTAGCAGTTCCGCGGGTATGTTGTCCACTCCCGCTGACTTCCCTTTCTTTAGCGCTTGCACTGCTGCCTCAACTTCTTCCCGGAGAATTGGGAGGATTTCTTCTTCTTCTCTGTTCTCAGGACATGCTAGAACTGATAGGTCTCCATTTGGTGTATGGTTGTAAAGGTCAGAGCAGTACTCTGTCCATCTGTCCAAGACTTCTTGTTCTTCTGTAAGGCATATGCCAGACTTGCTTTGGATCGTGGAGATTTTGGGCTGTTTGACACTTGTCAGCCGCTTCACTGTCTGGTAGGCCTTCTTGCTGTTGTTCTTGTTCAGACTGTTCTCTATTTCCTGGCATTGATCTTCTATCCAGTTCTCCTTTGCTGTGCGCATGCCTTTTCGGATGTCATTGTTGATTTTTCGGTAGACATCAGCTCCCTGTGAGGTGTTCTTTTTCTTTTTCATCTCTCTTCGTTTATCACACAGATCCAAAAGTTCAGGTGTGATCCACGGCTTCTTATTTGGTCGGTGCTTACCAAAGATCTCAGTGGCGGCATCTGTCACAGCTGAGTTGAAGGTGGTGGTCATAGTGTTGACATCTACTTCACCAGCCCCCAAAATGAGCAGTGGTGCAAATTTCCCTCCAATTGTGGCCTGAAATAGTTCTGCCACCTCCGGGTCTTGCAGTTTGTCCAGGTCGAACTTCAATCTAGTGCACTTTGCTGTATTTACTCTCTTCAAGTGGAGCCGGAAAGACATCATCACGAGATCGTGGTCACTTCCGATGTCTGCTCCTGGAAAAGTGCGTGTCCTGCCTATGTTGATGCTTGATCTGAAGCGTTTCTTGACCATAATGTAGTCTATTTGGTTGTGATGCTCCCCGCCAGGACTGTGCCATGTCCATCGTCTGGAGTTTTTGTGGAGACCAAGCGTGTTTGCCAGTACCAGATTGTTGTATCTGGCAAACTCCAAGAGTCTCAGACCCCTGTCATTTGTCTCATTGTTGCAGTGGGGTCCACATGTGTCTCCCCAGTTGTGGTGCGCATCTTGGCCAACCTTGGCATTCCAGTCGCCTTGCACTATGACTATGTCCTTCTTCGGCACTTGGTCAAGGACCGCCTGTAGATTTTCATAAAAATCCTCCACTTCGCTGTCGTCATAGTCTAATGTTGGGGCATAGGCCTGGATGATGGTGATGTTGAAAGGGGCTGCTCTCGTAACCTATCATTTCACAATTTGGCATACGGAATCTTCATTCCTTAACTTAAAACGTTGTCGTATTTTGAAGTCAAAATTTTGTGTTTAACTAATTACATTTGAATAATTACAAATCGAATCGAGGTTTCAGCATGTTTTCCCATACAGACCAAAAACTTGATGATCTTTATATGAAGCCTTGCTAGCTCAGTTAGTAAGACATTCGCCTACCGTGCAGTCGACCCAAGTTCAAATCTCCCGCGGGCCATTAAAAAAATTTTTTTTTACACTTCAATATGGATATTTTTCCATACATATGTCGCTGTCCACCACGCTAAACAATAGTCCATGTCTCCACCAAGATCGTCTATTTTATTGCGTCATCCACCAATAGGGACTGTGTCCTCCACGAGAGTCAATGTCTCGGTGTCCACCAAATAAAAAAAAAAAATGCAAATCAAGAACATTTGACTTGCATGCAAAACACTGATTAATATATAATTTTTATCATAATGATAGTTATAGTAAATAATACCATAACACAAAAGATATATGAAATTATATATATATATATATATATATATATATATATATATATATATATATATATATATATATATATATATATATATATATATATATATATATATATATATATATATATATATATATATATATATATATATATATATATATATATATATATATCGTCGTGGCCAAGTGGGCTAAGGCGGGACTAACAGGCCAGAAACCAATGGCGCCTGACAGGTGTGGATTCGATCCAGCATCTGGGCGTTATGTTTCTCCGAATATTATTTACTTTCGACTCGGGCAACGTCTCAGGGGTTTTCTCCGGGTACTCCGGTTTGCTCCCCCAGCAAAATTTCAAAATCACAACTAATGTTAGGTAGGTTGGGGTTTGGGCGCGCCACATGCTGCGACTACGCTTTCCCAAGGGGAGGCGGCCCAGAATTTCCCTACGGAAAAAGGGACAATAAGGTAAATAAAATGAAATAAAATGAATAAAATTAAATACATATCACTTCCTTTTGTCTACGCGCGCCCCACAAATAGAGAACTGCTGGAAACTTTGGACATGTCAAACAGGCACTTAAAAAAAAAAAGTATGACCCTTTAGTTTTTCCTCCTTACGCATCACAGTTTATCAAATTCATCGAATAGATCCAATTCTCTGCCCCATTGCCTCAAGCACATGTTGATGCCATGGTTTGTAGTCAGAGCCAATGATTTGGTGTCAGGGCTAGTTTCGTACAAGTAGGCCTACTCTTTGCATGAGTGGGTCTGTGTGCGCACAGTAAGTAACTCATATTCTTCTACTTACAGTACAGACATGGGGATACCACAAGGCTCGATAATGTCTCTTATGCTGTTCAATATTTTAATATATGACTTGCCCAAAACTATTAGTAACAGAGTGACCTTGGCTCAGTATGCTGATGACATCGCTATCTGGATGAATGTAATTTTAAAACAGAATACTTCTCTTTTCGAAATAAAATATATATCTCATGTATACCAAAGAGAAGTTAATAAAATAGCCATATTTATGAACCAAAATGGCTTAGATTTATCTAAAGAAAAAAACAAACATGATTCTTTTTAATAATTGTAGAGAACCAAAAATGCTAAAAAAAATTGTTATAGATAATTACGAAATAAAGTATGTCAATGAAGTTAAATTCCTTGGTGTATATCTAAATAAAAAATTAAAATGGAAGAGACATTCTCAGTGTCGTCGTCATCGTCGTCGTCATCGTCGCTGTTTTCCTCATGTTTTCCGCTTTTTTCCTCATCTTCGTCGTCGTTGTGGCCCAGGTGTGTTTGGCTGCTTGAGTGTCTGTGCAGGTGTTGTGTTGTGGTGTCTTTTTGTGGTGATCATAATAGTTGTTCCATGGCGTTTTTAAGTAAATTGCTCGTTTCTGTTTCTGTGTGAAATGCACGTATACTGATAGAGATAGACAATTTTATTGTGCTTTGTGCTCTGTATTTTATTTTGTGTGTGTGTGTGTGTGTGCGCGTGGGAGACATAGAGAGAGTGGGTGTGTTTGACTATGTTTTAATACTGTGGTGATAGAGATAGACAATTTTTTATTGTGCTTTGTATTTTATTGTGTGTATGGGTGTGTGTGTGTGTGTGTGTGTGTGTGTGTGTGTGTGTGTGTGCGTGGGAGACATAGAGTGAGTGGGTGTGTTTGACTATGTTTTAATACTGTGGTGATAGAGATAGACAATTTTATTGTGCTTTTGTATTTTATTGTGTGTGTGGTTGTGTGTATGTATGTGTATGGGTGTGTATGTGTGTGTATGTATGTGTGTGTGTATGTGTGTATGCGTGGGAGACATAGAGTGAGTGGGTGTGTTTGACTATATTTTAATACTGTGGTGTTTGGTATTGTGTTTGATGCTTTTATTCTTTTATGTTTCTTGAGTATTTATTTATGGCTGGCTGTAACTGCGCTTTGAGCTTCTCCTGAGGGAAAGGCGTAGAATTTTTAAATGAAATAAATTATTATTATTATTATTTTGAATACATTTGTCAGAATGCAGTAAAAAGCTATAATTTACTAAAACTAATAAGCCGAAAGGCCTGGGGACAAGATACCAAAACCCCCATACATATAGCTTTAGCCTTAGTCAGATCTAAACTGACATATGGACAGGAAGTCTTTTTCTCTGCTCCTAAAACTTATCTTATTAGATTGCAAAGTCTAGACAGCAAGTCCATAAAATTAGAGTTAGGTGTACCAATACATACACAAACACTTAAAGCTTACAAGTTAGCAGGAGTCATATCCATTGAAGAATGGAAAAAATTTCTTGTGCAAAATATATTGTACGAGCTGCATCTGTATATAATAATAATGATGATGAGATACATTTTAGGTCTGATATGATTTTTTCAAAACGTGCACAGAAAATACCATTCTTAGAATCAATAGCAACGTTTACAAAAGATCTAATTGATGATTTATCTAGTGACATAAAATCTTTTTCTAAAAATATTATTTCTCCAACACCTATGTGGGAGCTTGCTAATGCTCATTTTGACATACATTATAGTTTGGAAAAGAAGAATGAAAATGCTAATTTATTATCAAGTGATGTTCGTTGTCATTTGGAGAAAAAGTATTCTCAACACCTTCAAATCTATACTGATGGATCGGTCTTAGAGACAGGGGAAGCTGGAGCAGCCTATGTAATTCCAGCTCTAAAATTGCAAATATGTTTCTCTTTGAGTATAAATACTTCTATTTTTGCATGTGAACTTATCGCAATCCTTATGGCATTAACTACAATTTCAGATCTTTGCCTAAACGCATTTCAAATTGTTGTATGTGTTGATTCTATGTCAGTTTTAGATGCTTTACAATCTTATGGCCATACTGAACGGCATGAAATTATTTTAGAAATTCAACATTTAGTCCACAATCTCATTATTAATGGTACAAAGGTAAGCTTCTGTTGGCTACCTTCACATTGTGGTTTTCTGTTTAATGATAGTGCGGACAAGGCAGCAAAGAAAGGAGCTAAAATATCAATACTCAGAGTATTCAACTCATAAAATCCCCTAAGGAAATTAAACGTATGATTGAAGAGAGGTCAACGAAACATGTTGTCTTTGATACACATTTTGCTGCAGACTGTAGACTTTCGAGAACAGTTTTTACTATGGCTAACAGAATAATGTTGAATGCCATAAAAACAAAGTATTGTCCAGATGTCCATTGTGTATGCAATGAGACTTTTTCATTATATCATTTACTTTTTGGCTGCCGTCATTTTCTGCCTGTACTAACTCTGCATCTGCGTGAAATCAGAACATTAGATGAGATTAATTTTCATCAAAGTGCATTGTTAGCAAAACTCTTGATAGATTCTCATGTGGCTAGATTTGTGTAAATACATTTTTTCCCCGTCTTATCATCTTTGGTGGAAAAGACGTAAATAAAACAACCAACCAACCAACCAACCAACCAACCAACCAACCAACCATGTGTGCGCACAGGTGTGCCAATGCTAACACGAGGTCGAATGGAGGGAATGTGCAAACTGGATGGTTACAATTTTAGCTCTATGTGTGTGTATGTTGACAGGCAACTATATATTTGCCCTTTGTACTATCCTATCCTATCCTATCCCGTAACTCGGAGGTCGTTGGGGCACCACAGATGATCGTTTAACCAGCGTACTCCATCTTGTCCTCAGCAACCCTGATGGCTTCGCTCAGTGTCAAGCCAGTCCATTCTCGAATGTTGTCCTCCCACCTCTTTGTCGGTCTCCCTCTTCTTCTACCTCCTTGCAATGTGCCTTGCAGGATTGTCTGTTCATGACAGACACGGTAATTTGAATATTTATATTTTATGATTTACTTGTTGGAAATATAATATTGAAACTAATTTTGTAAATGCATAAAATATTTTCATAACTTGATAAATGTAATTTTCTTTCAGACCGCAAACGGGATTGCTTCAGAGAAAAAAAAGGTTATATCATAGCTCAGCTATTTCTTATTTTATTTCTCTAGGACTTATAGTTTTCTTGACTGTAGTTTTCTTGAATTCCATTTTATTATTCTACTACCTTGAGTGTGAAAGAAGAGAACCATAAAATTAGCAAAACATATATTGGTGTTGTGTTCCGACAGTTGTGTATTTTACGTCTTCAGTGTTTCAAGTTAATCTCTCTGTCTCAACTTGTGTAATTGTATAAGAAAGACCTTTTTGATGCATGCGTGTATACGTGAAATTGGAACATTAAAAACTGTTTACAAACTATCAAATTTGTAGGAATCTTCTGAGAATAAAGCTAATTATTTTATAACACGCACGAAAACTTTATGACAGTGATGCAGCGTTAACCAAATGCATTCCTTTTGTATTATTATTATTCACTTGGCAGTAAAATATCTTGTATCTTCTTGTTGTTGTTGATTTTAATTTATGGCACATTTTATTTCATTTTTTATAGCACTTTAATTATCCAATTATTTTACTTTAACGGCCTTGTACAGCTGTTTTTCCAGCTCAAGAACTGCTAAAGGCGCTGGCCCAGCTGGTGGCTAACGCATCCCCTCACTCCCACCTCCTATATCCGAGGTGCCCACTTGTGCCGTTATGCGCCTCCATTGTCTGACTCCACAGACAACTGAGTACAATCCTTGTGGACCGGTGATGGGGCAGAATGGAGACCTAAGAGATGGTTGTATGATGAGTGCATGCTGCCGGTACTTTTATGCCCGTGCAATGTAATGGGTGAGTGCACAGAATGGGCCTGGGCGTTTACTCTCTCTATCCAAAAAGTGGGCACTAACCCCCTGGGGACAGCAATAGCGTTTCTTTCGAGCTGGGTTGCAACTCATTCCATTGAAACATGCAGCAGCAGGACCACACCTGAAATAAATCACGTCCAAATACGTTGTTCTCTTGCGTTCTTATCTGATAAATCTTTTATTTACCCAGTAAGAAGAAGAAGAAGAAGAAGAAGAAGAAGAAGAAGAAGAAGAAGAAGAAGAAGAAGAAGAAGAAGAAGATAAAGACGAAGAACAAAGGAAAAGAAGAAGAAGAAGAAGAAGAAGAAGAAGAAGAAGAAGAAGAAGCAGAAGAAGAAGAAGAAGAAGAAGAAGAGCGAAAGTGACTTGGAAAAGTGAGAAGAAGAAGATAAAGAAGAAGAACAAAGACGAAGAAGAAGAACAAAACAACAAGAAGAACTGAACACGAGGAAGAGGAAGAAGAACAGACTTTCAGGTACAGTGCAAAACGTGAATGGAGCTCAGCGACATTGACCTTGAAAAAGTGAAAGTATGAATGTTATAAAGAGCTGCGTAGCAGTCGAAGTATCTGCATAATAAAACATATAATTAAAATCGGTCAAGTCATCTGTTAGATAATGTACATGTAACAGAACATGCGTTTCGAACAGACATGTGAAATACGGACCAACTGTTCAACCGGCTGACCAACCAAAAGATTTACATGGTAAGGGTTTGAAGAACCTGTTTGCCACAAACCATAAACATTCCATGAGACATTTTTAGATATAGCTCAACACTTGTTAAAAAGGAATTGATCCCCAGCGACCTTGACCTTTGAGGAACAGCGAATACGATGGCATAAGAAGCTGCAAATCACGAACTTTAGTAATGCTCCTTTGTAAGTTTGAACAAAATCTGTCCATATATCCTATCCTATCTTGTGCCGTAACCCGAAGGTTGTAGGGGCACCACAGATAATCGTTTAACCAGCATACTCCATCTTTCTCTGTCCTCAGCAGCCCTGATGGCCTCGCTCAGTGTCAAACCAGTCCATTCTCGAATGTTGTCCTCCCACATCTTTTTCGGTCTCCCTCTTCTTCTACCTCCTTGCACTGTGCCTTGCAGAATGGTCTTTGCAAGGCCTGGTGATCTGGTGACGTGGCCATACCATCGGAGTTTCCGTTTCTTCACAACTGTGAGCAGGTCATCGCGTTGTCCAATGGCTTGTGTGATGGTCTGTCGGACTTCGTCGTTGGTGATATGAAGTCTTCTATAGAACCTCATCTCCATGCTTTTTATTCTTCGTTGTAGATCTGCTGTAAGAGTCCATGCTTGGCAAGCATATAGGAAGATGGAGATGACAAAGGAGCGCAGCAATCTTACTTTGGAATGTAGCTGATGGTCCTGTTTTTTTAAAATGGGCTTCCACCTTGTCCGGGCAGCAGTTGTTTGTGCTATCCTGGAGAGGACTTCCTGTCGGGACCCATTTTCTGATACAATGGCTTGAGGGATTGGCCTTGGACTTTGATGTCCGTGTTGATGCCATTGGTGTTGTTGGTCATTATTTTGGTCTTCTCTGCACTTATTTCCATTCCATAAGCTCTGGAGGTGGTGTCAAGCCTCTGTACCAGCTGTTCAAGTTCTTGTTCCTCTCCAGCCAATCCATCAATGTCATCCGCAAAACGAAGATTGGAGATTGCTCTACCCCTTATGCTGACTGTGCCTTCGTGATCTGCAAGAGCATCTGACATGATGCGCTCTAGGAAGATGTTGAAGAGTGTTGGAGAGAGTAGGCATCCTTGACGCCCACCGATTGTTGTTCTGAACCAGCTCCCGATGACGCTGTTATGGAGGACTGCACTGATAGCCTTGTCATACAGGCTTTTGATGACTTCAATAATTTTAGGGCTGATGTTGTACACTTTCATTGTTTCCCATAGAGCTGCATGCCAGACTCGGTCAAACGCCTTCCTGAAGTCTATGAACACATGATATAGATGTTGTTGGTGCAGTAGGTATTTCTCACAGAGTATTCTGAGGTTGAAAATCTGTTCAGTGGTACTTCGCCCTGCCCTGAGTCCTGCTTGTTCTTCAGCTATGATTTGTTCAGCTTGGGGTTTCAACCTGTTGAGTATTATTTTCAGGAGGACCTTGCTGGGATGGCTGATTAGGCTGATGGTGCGGTAATTTTCACACTCCTGAAGGTTTGCCTTTTTGGGAAGAGAGATGACAAGCGACTGGGTCCATGGTGTAGGCCACTCCCCACTCTGCCAGATCTTGTTACAGATAATGGTGAGGGCATCAATCATCGCTTCTCCTCCTGCTTGTAGCAGTTCCGCGGGTATGTTGTCCACTCCCGTTGACTTCCCTTTCTTCAGCATAAATATGGCATGCAACGGACATATTATATTATCTGGGGAAAAAAGATAAATAAAAATAGAACAAAAAAAATACTTGACTTACGAAATTAAGAGTGCTAACCCAGCGACAAGGACCAGAAGCTGTATCTTATCCATGACGTTTACAATGCAGCAGATGACAGCAAACTATCACAAACTATAGGACTCTAGTACAATGGCAGCTTGAATCTTGAATCCAAATGTCTCATTCTCAATCAGACATGATTATAAATAAACTTATATCATCATCATCATCATCATCATCATCATCATCATCATCATCATCATCATCATGTTTCGCAGCCCGAGAGGCCGTTGGGGCAGACATAAGAGATGCTCATGCACACAGTTTTCATCACTTTGGATTGTCTGCAGCTGTTGTCAGAATACGTGACATGTCCTGCGCCGTCCTTGTTTTGACATCGCTAAAATAATCAAAGATGTGTTTACTTTTTATTATTTTGTGTCTGTTTTAAAGTTTCACTTTTATGTCGTATTTCAACGTGGTGTTCTATAACAGAGCCACTGTTAGTTATCAATACATGATTTTGCTGCCCTTGCAATGCGTACTAGAGGACTACTACAGGTTTGAATAATAATTAGACAAACATGTAGACAGTACCGGTCTAATATATAATATTGACCACGTAAACTACAACGTCCGCCTCGAATTTCCATGAAACCTTTTTGCTACGCTCTAAAGTAGTTATAAAAAGCTCAACTTTAAAAGCAGCTTTAAAAATGAATCATGACAATAATTTCAATAGACATATAATGAGGCGATCGTCGCTGCGTATCAGCCGAAGTTCACTGTCTTGTTATTTTCTCCTATTTTGAGTATTACTATTAGTCTACCTTTGAAACTGTGTTAACAATAATTACAACACATGTTACACAACACCTTCTTACTGGACAAACACATTGAACTTCCAAGAAACTTAATTGTGGTGGCACATACAAACAAGTAGGCTACACTAATACACCAACGCACAGGTGTAAATGCGTAGGCCTGCACATTTCCAGATTGTATTCTCCATAACCCGTATGAATATATGCATTTAGAGAAGTGAAGACATCATAGAAATTATTGAAGCTTGATCACCATAGCAAATAGGCACATTCGCGTAATCAATTCTCTCATCCACCAGGGCTGAGATTTAGCAAGCCAGGCTAAGGAGCCAGCCGGGCTCCTAACCTGGGAAGTTGAAGTTGCCAAAATATTTCTCAGGTTGCCAGACCCCTTGATTGAAAGCACGGTCATTTTTTTAAACTGTATAACTATTGCAGCTAATAAACAAGATAAATTTCAACAACACTGTTTCATTTTTTAAAACAAGCACTGTATAATTTATTCATCATCGACATCCTCCTCCTCAATGTTCCAAAACTTGAAGGATCTAGGAGCTTGGGTGTGCCTTCTTCAGCTGTTTTTTTTTCTTCTTCGGACTTTATTTTTTTTGCTGGAAGCTCCGAGACACCGCTTAAAAAGCGCCTTATCGTTCAAGATTGACAAAAGACTGAGAATGGGGAATATCGAAAGTACGGCAAGTCTCGCGTGACTCATCAAGGAAGTCAGAGACTCGTTCCGATACACGCAAGGAAGCAAGAAGGCTAGGATCTCGCAGGGCAGTAGCGTTTCGCGGCGAGGGAAAGAAGAAAGTCTCGCGAGAAAAGGCTATTTTTACTTCGCAAATCCCTCGCTTTGCTAGCGTTACCTAACTTCCTAGCATGCATCGGAACGGGTCTCCGGTGCTGACTGTAGAAGTGGTTGGCGCGTGTTTTGTTTTACATTGCAAGTCAAAAGTCCGTGTACAGGTACATAATCTCTACCACTGGCGGTATTTTCAAGTCGCCAGCCGGGCGAATGGTACCCCAAATCGAGCTCGCCATACACTATTTTTAGGGGCCATTGGCGAGTTGGCGAACGTTAAAGCTCAGCCCTGATCCACTCTCTACAGGCCACGTCATGTTTAGATCTAGCAGAACGTAACAGTCCTACTACCTCTTGTATTTTAGTTTTAGCACCTGGAACGTTTCAGGACCCCCCGTTGGGTGCTTAGAGTTTCTGTATAGTTTCCCAACTTTCGTAAATTTTGTGCTTTAAATTCCCACTGTCACTGCATGTCACCTTTA
Organism: Oncomelania hupensis; assembly: GCA_036898135.1. Taxonomy (NCBI): domain Eukaryota; kingdom Metazoa; phylum Mollusca; class Gastropoda; order Littorinimorpha; family Pomatiopsidae; genus Oncomelania; species Oncomelania hupensis. The sequence goes on from JBAHVR010000302.1 coordinate 422,361, forward strand.
GTTTTTCTCATTCCTACTGTGTTATATCAATACTGTGTTATATCAATACTGTGTTATATCAATACTGTGTTATATCAATGCTGTGTTATATCAATACTGTGTTATATCAATCTACTACATGTATCTTCTTCGCTAGGCCGGTCACCTGCCTTTTTACTTGAAAACTCTCCCACATCTCCTCATTTGTGTATGGGATCTGTTGTGTCAGCTTGGGTATATTTGGACTATTTCTGCCAAATAGTCACTAGGGTTTTCTATGGTATTATTATTTAGCAATGTATGCATTTTATATGTGTGTGTTTTGTTACTATTTTATAATCCCAAGGATAGACTAACCAACACATGGAGTCTTGGAAGGTAGACAATCTCTCTCATGCTTGAACAGTCGTTCTTCGCCCAAGATATGCAAATTTTGAAATGTTATTTTGCATTATCAAGATGCATGATCTCCACCGTCCTTTGTGCACTCACAAAACGCTGTAGACACACAAACACGCGCTCCACCCCTCTCTCTCTCTCTGTCTCTCTCTTACACAAACACACACACACACACACACACGCACACACACCGCCCCACATTTGCCTCTAAAATAAAGCATTTTGAAGAAGGAATATAATTTTCAAGTTTAATATTGGTATATATGTAAATTGGGTGACGATGAATATTCCAGTGATTCTTTGCATTAAATAAGAGAGAGAGAGAGAGAGAGAGAGAGAGAGAGAGGGAGGGAGGGAGGGAGATAGTAATTATTTATATATTAAATCGTTTTTAAATAGCGCTCTTCCAGTTGTTCAAGGCGCTGGCCTGTACAAGATCTAACTTGTGCACTTGTTTACCCTCATTTCATCAGTATGTGTCTATCCCCACTCGTCAAAACAATACCATTGATCGTCTATATGGCAACATTCCTGATGCCTATAAATCCTTTGTACTTCCATCTGTTGGTAAATCTGATCACGATTGTGTCCATCTCATTCCATCTTACCTGCCTAAAATCAGATCACAACCCATTGTAAAGAAAACAGTAAAAGTTTGGTCTTCTGAAAGCATTGAACAGTTACAAGGATGTTTTGACTGTACTGACTGGAACATGTTTTTGGAATCTAGTGATGGTGTAAATGAAGCTGCTGATGTTATTTCTGACTATATTAAATTCTGCGAGGATACTGTCATCCCTACCAAAACTATAAAAATATTTCCAAATAACAAACCTTGGGTCTCAAAGTCACTCAAAGCCACGCTAAACGAAAAGAAAATTGCATTTCAAACTGATGATAAAGCTGAACGCAGGCGTGTTCAAGCAAAACTAAGAAAGGAAATTCAGGATGCTAAACGGCAATATAAGGAAAAGGTAGAATCACAGTTCGAGCGTGGTAACCTGGCTGATGCATGGAAGGGGTTGAAAACTCTGTCCGGTCAAGCGAAGCTGAAGTCAACTAACTGTGACCTTCCTTTTGAAAACCGAATTAAAATGTCAGAAGAACTAAATTCATTCTACTGCCGTTTTGAACGCGATGACACAAAAGACGACGTTGATGATATTATTTCTCGTTTAGAACAAGACGTGGTTGATGGTGATGCTGACTTTGAGATCGATGGTGCCACAGTTGAGTCCATGTTTAAAAGACTGAATCTGAGAAAGGCCACTGGCCCTGATGGTATAGGGGGTAGGACCTTGAAGTGGTGCGCTGCACAGTTGTGCTTAGTATTCAGTCAGCTATTCTCGTGGTCAGTCAGGGATTGTGTTGTACCTAGTGTATGGAAACACTCTATCATCTGTCCCGTGCCCAAAAACAGTAAATCCAAAGAACTCAACGACTATCGCCCTGTTGCCCTGACATCCATAGCTATGAAATGTCTCGAACGGATTCTTCTCTCTCGTCTTCTTTGTCACACTCAGCCTTTCACTGATCCTCTTCAATTTGCATACAAACCCAATCGTAGTACCGACGACGCTACTCTGACGCTTCTCCACAATGCGTATGATCACTTAGAGACCCCTGGTTCCTTTGTCCGCATTCTATTTATAGACTTTTCTTCTGCTTTCAATACCATACAGCCACACCTCATGGCTCAGAAGCTTTTGTCTTACACTGTCCCTCCTAGACTCGTCCTGTGGATCGTTCACTTCCTCGTGTCCAGATCTCAGGTTGTCCGCTTTCACTCTGCTGTCTCATCTCTCAAACAAACGTCCACAGGAGCTCCTCAGGGTACGGTTCTTTCTCCGGTACTTTTCACGCTCTACACAAACGACTGCAGAGGAACTGATGCCTCACCGGTCATAAAGTACTCGGATGACTCTGCCCTTGTGGACCTGTCCAATTCAAATGCTGTGTATTTCTCTGCAGTTGATAGGTTCAGCTCCTGGTGCAAACAAAACTATCTGGACTTAAATGTCAAGAAAACTAAGGAACTGGTCATTGACTTTCGTAAAAACAACACTCTCATTCCAGACCTTGTCATTGATGGTGTTACAGTCGAGAGAGTCACCCAATACAAATACCTGGGAACCATCATTGACGAGAAACTGAACTTCACTGCAAACACCCAGGCCATACACAAAAAATGTCAGTCTAGAATTTACTGCCTTCAAAAACTTCGAAATCTCCAAGTCAGTAGCCGCATCCTTCAGACCTTTTACTCTTCTTTTATTGAGTCCGTTCTTACCTCTTCTTTTATCTGCTGGTATGGAAGTTTGTGTGTAAAAACAAAAGTATTCTGGATCGAGTAGTGAACGTCTGTGGGAGGGTTGTGGGAGTGTAACCGGGGGTTTGATTAGTTGGGGTAAAGCCTCAGCCGTCCCCTGCGTGGGATGTCTTTATTGTAAAGTGACTGGCCGGTGGAGGGCATTCAATTTTTCCACTAGGGTTGTTTCAGCAGATCTTTTATGCGGATCGGGGGTTGTCCGGTCCTGATTTGGCTCGGAAGAGTCCGCTGGACCTAAAGCAACAATCAATCAATCAATCAATCAGTGAAACAAGAGAGTCTGCAGGTGTTGTATGAAAGACGTGTTGTGCGGAAAGCTATTTGCTTTGTGCTGGATAGCACTCATGTGCTTGCGCACCACTTCCAGCTCCTGCCTTCTGGAAGGCGCTACCAAACACCAAGGGTCAGAACTCTCAGAATGAAAAACAGTTTTATTCCAAAGGCTGTCTCATTACTTAATAAATGACATGTGTGTGTGTGTGTGTGTGTGTGTGTGTGTGTGTGTGTGTGTGTGTGTGTGTGTGTGTGTTTTGTTTGCCCAAAATAATCTCATTTCACATTTTTTTTTTTTTTTTTTTTTTTAGCATGCATAAGTGTAATTCTATTCATATGTGACTGTGCATTTTTATCCTCATTGTCATTATGATTGTTGTTATTATTATTGTGATGTTTATTCCTTGTTGATTGTAATTGTACACCACAATGTAATTTCTTGTAAAAGATAATAAAGTTGTCTTATCTTATCTTATCTTATCTTAACTCCAGGCGCCCGAGGCACTCTTTCGATGTATTTGTGCGATTGCATAGTCTAACGCCCAGACAACAGAGCACTATCACCTTCACCTAGTGCTTGACGGGTATATTTACGTAGCCAGTACACACCCATCTAAGCTCCCCCCCGTAGGGGTGCCGGGGGTTTCAATATAAATAGTATCCCCACTTTCTGGAAATTTATTGCTTTAAATTCCAACTGTCGCTGTCTTTCTCCGTTGTTCTTTACCATTCCTACTCTGTTCTATCAATCTACTTACTATCTTCTTCTTCGCTAGACTAGTCACCTACCTTTCTTTTTCTTGAAAAACTCTTCCGGGACAAAACTCTTCATTTGTGTGTGAGGTCTGTTGGATCAGTTTGGGAATATTGGACACTTTCTGGCAGGTAGTCACTGGGGCTTCCTATGATGTTATTATTTGGCAATGTAAGCATTTTATATGTATGTGTTTTGTTGATATTTTATAAGGATGTTTATATCCTAGTTTGTTTTTGTAAACGGGGGTTCGATAAATTAGAGTATAGCATCTGCGTACTCTGCGTGGGAGGTATTTATTGTAAAGTGGCCGGCTGGTGGAGTGCCTTCAGTTTTGCCACTAGGTTTGTTTCGGCAGACCTTTTATGCGGATCAGGGGCGAGTCCTCTTTCAGCAAAGTTGTGGTCTTGATTTTGTGGTCCTTATTCGGCTCTTTGCAGTCCGCTCAACCCTGTAAGCAATGAATAACTAACTAACACCCATCCAAGAGACGAGCGTCACCATCTTTAAAGTTCGTGCAATGGAGTGCGTGAAAAGAAAAAAAAAGTAGAACAACTAGACATCTGTTTTATATTCTTATCCGAAGAAGCAAAATATATAAAGACAGACAGACAGATAGATAGATAGATAGATAGATAGATAGATAGATAGATAGATAGATAGATAGATAGATAGATAGATAGATAGATAGATAGATAGATAGATAGATAGATAGATAGATAGATAGATAGATAGATAGATAGATAGATAGATAGATAGATAGATAGATAGATAGATAGATAGATAGATAGATAGATAGATAGATAGATAGATAGATAGATAGATAGATAGATAGATAGATAGATAGATAGATAGATAGATAGATAGATAGATAGATAGATAGATAGATAGATAGATAGATAGATAGATAGATAGATAGATAGATAGATAGATAGATAGATAGATAGATAGATAGATAGATAGATAGATAGATAGATAGATAGATAGATAGATAGATAGATAGATAGATAGATAGATAGATAGATAGATAGATAGATAGATAGATAGATAGATAGATAGACAAACTGTACGGCTCAGAGGCAGTTTGAAGAGAACAATGAAAAACTGAGCTTCTCTGTCACTGTTAATTGGCTGACGTGAGCGAAAGATAGCGCTAAGAATCAGCGCGTCCAATCAAAAGCTTCGGAGCGATAAATGCGCGATACCGCAAATCCTCTCTTCTTCTTCTGGTGAGATACACACACCTATGCTTGGATTTTTGTTTTCTTTCAATCAGTCCTTGGGTTTAAAGGATGAAGGTTTTAGTCAAATAAAACAAAAATTTTAACGCCTATTACCCAGGAGTTGTTGATTTTATTATCATACACATACACACATAATTATACAATCAAACTGTTTGACAGAAACTGTCCCTCTGGATAAATAAGTAGTGCCTGTGCTAAATCAGCACATAACTCAAAGCTAATGTGGTCCATATATAGGAGTTAAATGGGCTGAAAGTTGACATGTATATAATTACGTGTATAGCTGCAATCAAATAATAACAGTCTCATGCCAGTAATTCCAGGGATGTTCTTTCACACTATAAATTAGTATAAATGTAATAGGGTTTCAACAGTAGCTAAGGATTTGGGGGCCCGGGGGGCTTGGCCTCTTTGGGGCCCCTGCATTTTGACATTCGACATCACGACATGGGATAATGTACTTAATAAATATATAAGTATAAAAACAAATTGCAACAGTGTCACTAACATATATAACAACGTGAAAAGCAAGATTACATGGTGCCGGTGGCGTAATATTTAATATTTGTGGTTAAAAAAAAATTCGGGCACTCCTTTGGGGACCCCCCTCAAGTGGGAGCACAGGGTGGGGGAGGGAATTTTGAATTTGGACCCCCCTCCCCATCCCTTAGCTACGCCACTGGGTTTCAACAAGAAAATCATGTGTCTTGTTGCGCTTTAGTCTTGGTTTTTCAAATTATGCTTGTAAGGTGCAATACCTTTCTTCAGGTGTCTCTGTAGGAAGGTTTACATCATACAGGTGAAAATGATAATGATATATAAAGCACATATTTCTTTGAGGGTAACAAAGATTTGTGGACTTGATTTGGAAGGAAAATCGTTAGGTAATTTCACCATGTTTGTGTAAATTAAGCAGGTTTTCACCTCATCCATTTTCCACACTCCTGCCCATCCTTCAATAAGCTCCGCCCCGCCCCATGCAGAGTGTCTTAGGCACGTTCAATGCCCGCTGACCTCCGCAGCTTCAACTGAGTATTAGTAATCTGTTGGTTTAAAAAAAATAAATTACTCTTACACACTACTACTACTACTACTACTACTAACTACTACTACTACTACTACTACTACTACTACTACTACTACTACTACTACTACTACTACTACTTAATTAAGTCTGTCTTCCAAAGAAATTCAAAACAATATTGAAAATGATATTGTAAGGAAACTTCAATTCTATACAAACTATAAAAATATTCGTGGATTTTCCAGATCAGTTTCATCTATGGCAAACAGAATATTATTAAATTCAATTAAAACGAAATATTGTAAAATTGTAAAGTGCATTTGTGATGAACCTCTAACTCTAAAACATATATTATTTCATTGTATTCAGATTCATCCTCTTTTGCCCCTTGAAGTAAATAAGGGAAAGTCGGTAAAGTCGGTACAGTCAGGTAATTCGGAACACCCTAATTTCTAGCGAAAGGGAACTAATTTCGTTTAGTTGATTCCATGGTGGGTAACAGTGATGTCCCTTGAAACAAACCACGTGACAACTATGTCTGTGCCTCCGAAGATACGAAAGCTGTGAGTATTTTCTCGTTTTTTCCATTTCTCTTCTTATATTGACTTTTGATAAAGTGTTGTGATTTCTCATTTTGACTAGCTCATTCGAAACATCGGTTGTTATTGTTTTTAAGCATACGTTATGTTCCTTCAATTGCAAGGTCTGTGAAAATTAGATCAAAGTCTATTGCAGACTGCATGGCATAAGGTTCAGCTACTCGTAGTGCGGTCAAATCGGAACACCAAAACGGAGGCTAAAGTGGAACAGTGTTCCAGATTACCCGCACTGTTCCTTATTTACCACCTTGTAAAATCTTCTTCTTTTTTTCAGCTCACCACAAGCTATGGGCAACGCATTGTCATCAGTTAGAAATATGGACATGGGTCTCCGGGCTGCCTCACGATCCTATGGGATACCTGTAACTACTCTGAAAAGGCACTTGGATGGTGGGAACAAATACGCAATAGAGTGCTGCGCACATAGGAGCAGGCCATCAACATTACCACAAGAGCTAGAAGAACAGCTGTGTTCCCACATTCTTGAATCGGAAAGATTACTCTTTGGATTCACGAGACGGGACGTTATGTCCTTAGCGTTTGAGGTGGCGGAGCAGAACGGCTTGTCACATATGTTCAACAAGGAAAAGAGAACTGCAGGAAAGGACTGGCTGAAACTTTTCCTCAGACGGCACCCACAACTTTCATTGAGGCAGCCTGAAGCTACGTCATTGTCCAGAGCAGCAGGGTTCAACCGTGAAAGCGTGTGGAGATTCTTTGACATCCTGGAAAGGCTGATTGATGAGCATGGTTTTACCGCCACTTCCATTTATAATATGGATGAAACGGCCATTTCGACCGTGCAGAAAAAATGCCAAAGAGTGAAAGCGAAAAAAGGAAAGCATCAAATAGGCAGTGCGTCTAGCGCCGAAAAAGGGTCCAATACAACCGTCGTATGTTGCACCAGTGCTGCAGGTCATTGGGTTCCGCCACTCATCCTGTTTAAGAGAAAGAGACTGCCAGATGCACTGAGAGACGGCGCGCCTCCTGGAAGCCTTGTGACAGGGAATGAAAGCGGTTGGATGGACAAGGCGGTGTTTCTGACGTGGTTGCATCACTTCGTTTCCACCGTAAAACCAACACCAGATAAAAAGGTCTTGCTTGTCCTTGACGGCCACACTTCCCACACTAGAAGCCTGGAAGCAGTTGACCTGGCCAGAAAGCATGGAGTTGTAATGGTATCCCTTCCTCCGCACACAACCCATCGACTCCAGCCGCTGGACGTGTCGTTTTTCAGACCACTCCAGACTTTCTATTGTCAGGCACAAGAGTCGTGGCTCAGAAACCATGCCGGGAGAGCAATCACGGCATTCCAGATCTGTCAACTGTTCAACACAGCTTTCTCAAAGGCAGCTACCCTGGCTAATGCTGCATCTGGATTTGCCAAGTGCGGGATTTGGCCTTGTGACAGAAACATCTTCGGTGACGAAGATTTCAATGATGTTGATACAGCCTGCTCTCATTCTGCATCTGAACAAGTCATCTTACCTACATCACAGTCCTCGGATCCTCCCCAACCTGGAAACTCTTCATCGCGATCTGATGTGCCAGGTGTCCCTGATTCGCCAGCCGTCTCTGATCTGACAGTTGAACCAGATGTCTCTGATCCGCCAACTGAGCCAGGCGTCTCTAATCCGCCAGCTGTGTCTGATCCGCCAGTTGTGTCCTGTCCGCCAGGTGTGTCTGATTCGTCAACTGCCCCTGATCCGCCAGCTTATGACAAAAATACTCCAACCATCCCACCGCGTCCACCGCGTAAGCTTACTTACACGTTATCAACGCCACCTCCGATTCCACCACGTCCATCAAACATAGCTGCTTGTTCATCCAAGAATATGCATATCATTCCACAACAGCTGGCAGAATCTGTGGAGTCCACACACCCTCCTCCTTTGCCCCCACGGCACCAACTACGCCGTGCTTCGAGGTTACCCTCATCAGTCTCAGCCTTCAACAATGATAGAGTTGTGAAAACAAACCCTGATGGTAGATTTTTTTCCGCAGCGTGGCCATAGCTGAAAATGACTATTTGCAAAATGCTCCAAGAGATCAAAATGGTACATTGCTTGACCCAGTTATGAGGATTCAAGAACAAAGCAAAGCGGACGAGCTGCGAGCGCAGACAGCTCAGTACATGTGTGATCATATCAGTGACTTTACTGCAGTGGAATCGGGCATCAACAGTGACATGCCTGCCAATGGTCCAAGGTTTTCATCCATCTGCGACCGGATTGCTGCAATGACATCTCCAACCACTCCAATTGGGGAACTGGAGATCACTGCAGCTAGCGAGGTTCTCAAAAAGCCAATAGACATTGTTGACTCTCGCAACGGCCATGTTCTAAAGTACAATGCAGACAAATTTCGAGTTCCTCCACTCAAGCTACGGTACACAGCTCATGGCGATAACTGCGGACATTATGAATGTCTTGTTCCACATTTCATAACAGTTCAGCAACTTTCTCCACTGCATTTTTGTGTTGCGGCTAGCACAACAAAAAGGAGCCAAAGAAAAACCATGTCCGAAGTATTAACGTCATCTCCGTACAAGAAAAAACTCACGGAATCAACGAAGACAGCTCAGCCCAAAACGAGAAAAACCAAGCTCAAGACCAAGAAAATGTCATCACTGCCAACACTGACTGAAGAGTGGTATTGTTTTCTGTGTGGAGACTACTGTCAAGAAGACATGATTCAGTGTCTAAAGTGCAGTATGTGGGTGCACGAAGACTGCGCTGGAACGCGTGGACAGAAGGGGTTCACATGTGAACTTTGCAAAGACACTTAAGACTTTGGGGAGCTGTGAGAGCTATGCGTCCCCATTTGATTCACTTAAAATATTTTTTAAAATATTATTATTTTACTGTATAATTTCAAATACTTTAATACAGTAACTTATATGTATTCTGTTTTTTTCTTTCATTGGGAAATTTAGGTCTGCTGAGACCTTTTGATGTTTAAGATATTCTGGAAGAATGGACTATTTTTTGTTTGGTTTTGTCTAAAATACAGAACAAGTATTTGAATAGTTGATTTTCAAGTTCATGAATATTTTCTTTAAAACTTTATTGACACAGGCAAAAGTGTTACAGCAAAGGATATTACAATGTGTTATATATTCATTGTCCTGATGAGCAATTGACAGTCCTTTGTTTTTATATTATTATTTTTTATTACATAAGAAGTGCTATTAATTTTGAGCAAGAGAGCGATGATAATATAATTTATTACCAAGCTATTCACGGAATTTTGGTTTACTGTTGTTAAAGTAAAAATCTACCAAAAATGCCAGTCATTCACGCTCACACTCGCATACAAGCAAGCACCGATACAAATATCAAAATGCTAAAAATTATACATGTATAATATACAATATGGTAGTGTTCCTTATTTCACCTCCCACCGTTCCAAATTTCCCTACCAGGGGTGCAATCCGGAACAATTTCAAAGAATTTTAGAACTCATCTGACAAAGCTACAATCAAGACCTGCCCTAAATCTTTATTATAGGATCATAGTTCAATTAGTTCTGAATTCAACCATGCCAAAATCCTGTGTTTTTCTCTTCTGACGTGGCAGTTATTGACGTTTTTGCTTAAGTGTTCCGGATTTGCCGACTTTCCCCTACTATAACATCAGTTTAAAAACATTAGCAATGAATTAAGTGTGGGATTGGCAAAAGTTTTAATCAATTCTCCAGTTGCTCGTTTTATTTAACTGAAATTGTTATTGTTCTGTTAGATAGATCGTAATAGTCCCTGTGTGCATGTATGTGTTCATATGTGTCTGTTTAAATGCGTGAATCTGTATGTATGGTCTTTATCATCTCGATGAAAAAAAGACGTTAATAAAACCAACCAACCAACCAACCAACCAACTACTACTACTACTACTACTACTACTACTACTACTACTACTACTACTACTACTACTACTACTGCTACTATTACTACTATTACTACTACCACTACTACTACTAATAATAATAAATGTAGATTTATATAGCGCCGCATCACAGCCACAAGTAGCTGTGCTCTCCGCGTTTGACACATTCATACACCATTTATACTACACAGTGATGCCGTGCTAACATCACCCCTGTTAGTCGCCTCTTACGACACGCCGGGAAACGTTGGGTCTATTCTATTTGCCCGAACCCACAGAGCTCATACTACACAACAACAGTAGGAATATAAAGTCTGAATAAATTCACTAAAAATGTACAACATAATGTTAAAAAGATTCAATAAAAATATTACATTGAAACACATAAAGAGGCAACTAAGCTATAGAAGGTGTTTATGGAAAAGATATGTTTTGAGTTGTCGTTTAAACGCTTGTGGTGTTTGCGCATGGCGGATATTGTGTGGAAGGGAATTCCATTGAGTGGATGCACAGAAAGCAAAGGTGCGTTCTCCATAAGTTTTTGTTTTGACAAGTGGGATGATGAAGGTGCGTTGGTCTGATGCGGAACGGAGCTGTCTGCGTGGTACGTAGGGTATGAGCATGTCAGAAAAGTATGCAGGGGAAGTGCCGAAGAAAAAGTTGAAGCAGAGTGTGGAAATTTTGTATTCTATACGTGCAGATATGGGCAACCAGTGCAAGGAACGTAGTAGGGGAGTGACACGATCTCTTCTGCAAGCCTTGAGAACAAGGCGTGCAGCTGCATTTTGTACTTTTTGAAGTTTGTAGAGAAGATCTTGGGAGCAGCCTGCAAGAAGAGAATTGCAGTAATCCAGTTTTGAAAGAACAAAAGAGCAAACTAAGATGATCGTGGTTTGTTGTGAAAGACAAGAGCGAATAGAACTGATTTTGCGAAGTTCAAAATATTATGCAGATTTACATGTGTTAGAGATGACTACTACTTATAATAAAGTGTTCCTAATTCGGCTCTTTGCAGTCCGATGGACGCTATAAACAATGACAAACTTATAATAATAATAATAATAATAATAATAATAATAATAATAATAATAATAATAATAATAATAATAATAATAATAATAATAAATGAAAAGGAAGATTATCATCATCATCATCATCATCATCCGAGCATCAGAGGCTGCTGGAAACGAAACTCTGAAATTATATCCAGTCTATATTCTAGAGAGATCGATGCTCATAAAACAGCAAGTTCTCCAACATCATCATCACCACCATCATATCATCATCATCATCATCATCATCATCATCATCATCATCATCTTCATCATCATCATCATCATCATCATCACCATCATCATCAACATCATCATCACCATCATCATCAACTGATTTATAACGCGCAAATCTCTCGCCATTACAGCGCTTCTTTTTTTTTTTTTATCAGTTTATAGTCCCCTCTCTTCCCGATAAGGATTTTCAGAGAGGAGACTTCAAGGCATATAGCCCAGTTATATAGCGCTTTATCACGAGCTGCTCAAGGCCATGGCCCAAACAGGATCTAGCTCAAGCCACCCTCTGCTTTAGTTATGCGCATCGACCTATCTAGCATATAGACTGGATATAATTTCATCGTATGCTTGCTTCAGCAGCCCATGATGCTCGGATTGCTTGCGGCGTCTATCTGCTTGGTGGTGCCAATGGAGAACAGGGCGGTCCCTGATACTGTAGATCTACGTTGTCGTGCGCGCCAATAAACCGCAAGCGTCAAGCGAAACGCGGCAGGCTTGTTGGTTTGATCACGCGTATCTCACTCTGGTGCGGAACGGCTGCGACACGGCAGGAAAAAAGGGGGGTGAGCGCGTGAGAGGCGGGTTGGGGCACAGGCGCCCGTATCTCTCTGAAAAGCATCCATCTATCTGCTAATTACAATACAAGCAATATAAGTATTCAGACAGCGCTCCATTAGGCTGATACGGGTGTCTTTGGGGTGCACCCCTACTGCCGATAAAGGTTAATCCTATTATACATCGGCGCCAAATGTTAACTTACCCGCGCTTGCATTCGAGCCTCTCTCCAACAACGTCTGATGACCCTCACGGGTTAGAAATCAGGCTACAGTGTGCGGATATATCAAACTGGATTATTTTTGTTAGAGTCATGAATATTCACAATTAGCACATCCCGTTGTCACAAACTGAATGTCTCTATCACACGAAATACACACGAGGAATCACCGTAGTACTGCAAACTATAGACACTACATCCAAAGGCTGCAAGAGACATCAAAATTACGGTATTCCTCACCAATCAAAGCGGGAAAAGAGACATAACAATCATTCACGTCATTTGGTGTGTGTACGCAATCATTTCACGTCGTGTGTGTGTGTGCGTGTGTGTGTGTGTGTGTGTGTGTGTGTGTGTGTGTGTGGGTGGGTGGGTGTATGTGTGTGTATGTTTGTGTGTTTGCAAATCATTTCAAGTGATATGTGTGTGTGTGTATGTGTGTGTGTGTGTGTATGTGTGCAGGCAATCATATCACGTCATATGTGGTGCACGCAATCATTTTACGACGTTTGTGTGCGTACGAGAAAGGAAAGCAAACTAATTAAGGTCAGTTTGTCAGTCTGGGGATGGATGAAGTGGGGTTGGGTGAAGTGGGGGTTTACACAAACCCACATGCATTGTTACTATCTACAGCTGATGCAACCTCGATAATAAACAGCCCACCCCTACCTCAACTATCCTTACTTAACCCACTCCCAGACTGAAAAGCTGACCTCAATTACATTACATGATTATTGCTTTAGGTCCAGCGGACTCTTCCGAGACCTCAATTAGCTTGCTTCCCTTTTTATAATGTTATATGGCATACGTATACGAATAGTAAGCCTACTTCTGCCAAGAAACCTAATGATTCGGTGACGCCAGTGGGTGGGAACTTGCAATATTGAGAAGGGGCTCATCAAGTAAAGCTTAGTATGAAAAGGAAGCACTTCAATTGAAAATTACAATAATCACTTTGACTGCCTCTGTCTGTCTGTCTGTCTGTCTGTCTGTCCGTCTCTCTTTCTCTTTCTTTCTCTCTCTGCATTAAACACAAGGCGCGCGACAACAAAGACAACAACCGAGCAATGCTAAATGCGTCATGGAATTTTACCAATGACAACATTGCTGTGCACGAAATGCACAGAGCGAGAATAAGGAGGGCGAGAGAGAGAGAGAGAGAGAGAGAGAGAGGGAGAGAGAGAGAGAGAGTGAGAGAGAGAAAGGGTGGAGTTGGGTAGGGGGCGGGAGGTGGTGTTGGTGGTGGTGGTATTGTTGTGGAGGGAAGGGAGGGGGGGCTGGGTAGAGAGGAGGCTGATTGGTAGGAGTGGGAGGGCGGAAGTAAGGGTAAAACATCCCAGCTAAACCATAATTATGTCTCCAAGGAGATTTCAGTTTAAATAACACACACACACACATAGAAAAAGACAAGGGACTGTACTCCAATGTTTTGCCAGATAGACAAAAGGGTTGTGCAGAACACAAGTGATCAAGCTGGCTCGCATACAGAGAGGGGACAGGAGTTCATTGATAACATCTTGGATACAATCCTTACTAGTTGCTGTCCTCCCTGGGATGAGGGAATGAAAAGAAAGATCTCTCTCTCCTTCTCTGCCACATATGACCAAAAAGAGTGATTTGAAGCTTTCTGCTGTATTTAGGGAGGCACTGTGGTCTAATGGTAGTGCTTCGGCTTGCGGATCGGAAGGTCCCGGGTTCGAGCCCTGGCCGAGCCATTGTGTTGTGTCCCTGGGAAAGACACTTTACTCCTGTTTTCCTACTCCTTCGGATGAGAGTATAAACCGAGGTCTAGTCTGTGTCGCATACATTCCATCATAACGGACTTTAAAGATCCTGACGCTCATGTCCTAGACGGGTGAGTGCCGGTGACAAGAAAACACCCAGCATGCACCTAGGTCCTTCTCCCCCATCCCTGGCTGCCCAGGATTGTGCTCAGTTGTCCGGGCGTCAGACCATGCGCCCAAAGGCTGCAGGTGGGCGTCTCGGGCGGCTTGAGTTAGATGCTGTATCGGCCAGCGCCTTGAGCAGCTCTTGAGCTGGAAAAGCGCTATATAAGAACGATTTTAAAAAATATTTCAGTTTTTCAGGGACTGGATTTTGGGGTTTCTACCTGACGGAAAGGGACTAACGCGTTTTAAAGCTGAAGAGCTCAAAATCGTATTATTCTTCGGGTTAATTATAATTAAAATTAAGTTAATAATTCCGCGCGCGCCCGAAATGAACAATTGCTTTCCTTTCCATCACCGTATTCAGCCCATTAAGACCTGACGTTGTGATGAACACACATTTATTTTATTTTCAGGCTTATCTAGAAACATTTTGAAATGGTCAGGAATCAGAAGGAGCCAAAATATCCGTCTGTCGGTTGGTCCGACGTAGTCAGCTAGTCGAACCGGGGAAAGGCCTATTTGTTTCTCAAATAGGGCTTGAATATTCATAACGTCCTACGGTGACACAACACTTTACACTCATGGAGAGACAGCTTGAGAGACAGGTCTTATTTACTGACCCGCAACTTTTTAATTTAGTTTTGTTTTTCCAACTATTTATGTATTGAACGGCATTCATCAGCGAAATAACAAAATACAAAGTCTTCATCCTACTTTTGTAGCACACTAGTTCAACTGACATAGTCCTAAAGAGAAGAGTGTCAAAAGCTAACAGAGGCAAATATATATTATCATTAGCTAATCCTTATAAATGTAAAAAAATGTCAAAGCTTTTGATACATTGTTTTTGTTTTAAGCCCTGTCTGAGGGCGGTGCTGCTAAAGGCATTAAAGAATTAAATTATCTGTCTTTCTCTGTCTCTGTCTCTCTCTTTCTCTCATTATCATCATCATCATCATCATCATCATCATCATCATCATCATCATCATCATCATCATCATCATCATCATCATCATCATCATCATCATCATTATTATTATTATTATTATTATTATTATTATTATTATTTATTTATTTATTTATTTTAATTATTATTTTAAAAAATTATTACTATCATCTTCATCATCAACATTATCATTATTTTAAAAAAAGGTAATACAATTAAAATAAATTAATAAAATGAAAATGAGACCTGGGAATAATTGTTATGATGACTAATAACAATATTGTTCACAGTTGTAAATGGATGTAACATATGGCGTCGCCACATCGGAGAAACCGCATATTTAGTTTTCACACACACACACACCCACCCACCCACCCACCCACATACACACACACACACACACACCTACACACACACACAAGCAGGCTCACAGCTTAACAACCAATACACATATATACACACACACACACACCCACACACACACACACACACCCACTCACACAACCGTGTAGAAACGCCGTTGTGATGACTTTCATGAAACTCACATACGTTACTTTGACATTTTTACGAATTTGTCAATTTTTTAAAGCTAACCCTAACCCTTTCCCTAACTCTAACCCTAACTCAAACCCTAACCCTTAACCTAACCCTAAATCAGCCCTAACCCTAACGGAACACTGTTTTGACGTCAAAATAACGGGGTCCGTCAAAAGAAAGTACGTATAGGTTCAAGTGTATGTCAGAATAAAGGCGTTTCTACCTAACCACAAACACACACACGCACACACAACAGCAGGCTCATAGCTAAACAACCAATACACATACACACACACATACAAACATACACATACAAGCACACACACCCATACACACACGCACGCACACACACGCACCCACCCATAGACACACACACACACACACACACACACAAGCAGTGACAACTACATACACTGCTATATTCACGCAAGCACTCCATTTTTCAACAACTTTGAAGAGGCTGTGATCGAGGCTCACAACCGCTCTCTTCTTGCTTTCCATGTCCGATTGTTTACTTTAACCACGCCCACTTCGGCATAAACTCAATAACCACGACAGCTGGGGGATATGTAAAAGAGTTCTCCTTTCTCGTTTTATTAGCAAGTTTACCCCATTGAAGCTTAGCCTACCTGAAATTCTCCAACATGTCTTTCATCTCACACAACGTAGCTGAGGCTCTCCCAGATCCTCTTATAATAATTTCGTAATTTCTTGAAAGAGATACACAATCTTTTCTTATTTTACAAGTCTTAGCAGCTACTTAACAGGGTACTTATTACGTAGGGTTGGGTATCTTATAGTACCTAATACTATTATTGAGTTATTTATTTAGTTATTTATAAGGTGCTTTCCCTCGCAGAGATCAAAGCGCACACAAACACACCCACACACACCATGTGTACCGCGCAGGCACACACACAAATAGCAGCAATGATTAAAAAAAAAAAAGAAGCGTTTCAGCTGAAGGTTTTTTTTAAAAGGTATAATAATAATAATAATAATAATAATAATAATAATAATAATAATAATAATAATAATAATAATAATAATAATAATAATAATAGCAATAATGACGATGATGATGATAATGATGATAAAGATGATGATGATACAGGATGTTATCACACGATTTTTTTTTCTTGAATCGAATTCAAAGCACGGCGATCTGAAGAGGCCGCCATTACAGAATGCGGAAGAGAAATCAATATTTACGTTTTGGGAAATGTTAAATTTACTTGCACATCCAATACCATTATTGAAGGGAGGGAGGAAATAGAAATACCAGAAGAAAACGCTCGGTGTCCTTAATAGTCTCGTACATAAGGCACACGGAAGTTCGTCTCTACGCGGGTTTCCAACCCGCGACCTTCGGCATAGGAATCTAGCCATCTATCAACTTTGCTACAGACCACCCCCAAGGTAGACTTGCTAAAGCTGCTGAGCCTTAAGGTAAACGTGAATCTCTGTTAGTCTGCGTCACGCAGTGTGGTCGCTGAGATCAATAAAACCCACTGCAATGCTGTTTTGATATACAGTTCATTGGATGGGTGTCGGATAGCGCAGTGGTTGGAGCACTCGCTACTGTGTCGCAAGTTAAGCACCGTCCAGTGCGGTTAGCACTTGGATGGGTGACCGCAAAATGTAAAGCGACAAATAACAACGCCCCCAGTTGACTCAACTGTGACTGAGTACCTACTCTCTTAATTAAGGGTGGGGAAGGTAAAGCAGCGAGGGAGAGAGATGGGCATCACCCTCATTACGCTGGCCCAAAATAAGTGGAATCTCCAACATCACGCTCCCCTACGGCCACAAGGCTATGGGACCACCTTTACCTTTTTACCTTTACCTTATTGGATGGTCCCCAGCGCCCTAGCTCTGTGGTTGAGCCGTGGGACTGGCACACCGATGACCCAGGTTCGAATCCCGTCGTGGACAAGAGGAAAGTGGCCATTTTCATTGTCCGTCTTGGCCATATGATTGCTCTGGTGGTTCGGTGTTGATTAAGGTCACTAAACCCCCCCCCCCCTCTTTTTCCCCGGGATGGTTATTCCCGTCTGCCATGTCGCCATTGGTGAGTGTAGACGTTAAATTCATTCATGAAATGAGGAGGAGTTAAAAAAAGACATGTACACGTACACACACAAATGCACACATTTTCACACATTTTACCCTTTATAATAAGCGCTGTGGCGCAGCATGTATCGATCAGTAAGCAATCGCCCAGAGTGTCGCCCTGTAAGCCGTCGCGCAAAATATGGCGGGCACGGTATTGAGTTCTACGCTACGGCGACACTATCGGTATTATACTTTATGTTTTATATTACAAACAAAACTGACTATAATTATAAAGTGCAGTATTGTGTGACTATGTAATATAAAGGAGCGAAAGTGGCTGCTAAAATCCCCATTGATATATTTACTTGCTCTTTCGTGCGAATGATAATTGGGCAGTCAACGAAGTGTTGTTACCTCCAGGTAAAACCATAAAACATTGGTAGACCTCATTTTGATCATTAATATCCTTTATAATTTAATGTTCGAAAATGTTCATAAATAACTCTGCAATAATGATTAGTTGTATTAGGCTATTCCTTAACTTTCTGTTGATATACTAAACCCCCCTTTAAACGTGCACAGTCCTATGGTAAGGTTTGTGTTTGTAGTGTTGGGCAGACAAGGCAGTATAAAAAATGTCCATGTATATTTATGGTGGGAAATCTAGTGTCAGTTTTCAAATTTCTTGAAGAGACCCACTTTGACCACGACCCCTAGATTGACCCTTTTAACATTCACAGTGAATGTTGACCCACTGGAAAAAATCTTACAACCAAAAATAAACTCTTTCGAAAGTATTGCTATTTTGAAATGAATGAGCCCCGTAGTTTTTTTTCCGCCTATTAATAGCAACAGCCGTTGGCTAGTCAGGTAACATTCTTGAGCTAAAAATAGCAGCTACCAAAGCCGGTAAGAGACAAAACCCGTAAAAAAACATATTGCTCATACGTTGTTTTGTGTGTGTGTGTGTTTTAGGCTTATAGGCGCATAGAGTACAAACTCTCTGTTCTCTGTCACAACTTCTTCACAGATTCTTGTCCTTCTTACCTTGCTGATCTACTGTCTGTCTACTCTCCTTCTCGCACTTTAAGATCTTCTGCTGACACTCGCACACTCAAGGTTCCCGTCACCCGCACTAAGACATACGGCCAACGTGCATTCGCTTACTCCGCACCTAAGCAGTGGAATTCCCTTCCCTCCCATATCCGCAACATACAATCAACACAAGCATTCAAAAAGGCCCTCAAAACCCACCTCTTCAAACTGCATTATTTAGATTGATTTGTATCCCGCTGCCATTCTCTCATCTTTTGTCTATGTCTGATCCGTAAGTGTATACACGGCTGTAAATATTTATACTGATTTTCTTCCTAGGCCTAACCGGGCATATAAATAGCTGTGAATATTTTTTTGCTATTCTATATCTGTCTTTTTTGTCATTTGTGCACATAGTTGTAAATAGTCTATTTCGGTCTTTTTTTGTAATTTGTGTACATAGTTGTAAATAGTCTGTACCTTTACTGTTCCGTCTTTGGTGTATTGTTGCAAAAGTGATGTTTTATCGAGTGCATGTATTTATATGTAATGACTATGTAAAGCGTGGTGAGTCTGGTCATAGGCTGGAGTACCCGCTATATAAAAATCCGTTATTATTATTATTATTATTATTATTATTATTATTATTATTATTATTATTATTATAATAAAATAGACCCTACCCTACGCTAGAAGCATTCTTCAAGCCGCGTGCTTCACTCAGAAATAGGGTCAAAAGTCACGCAGCAATGGTATCGATGTACCGTTATAAACAGGGAGTATCACTCCCTTTCAGAACCGAAATGGAAAATTCAATTTTCACCTGTTGGTTTGAGCAAAGAAAGCCCACTTTATTAATGTTTAATGTAAAAACAATCAGAATATTAGGGTAAACCCGGTTTGGCCAAAAGTAAACAAAACCTTCGAACTGGGGCCCTTTAACTATATGTTGATACCAACTTCGCATTGACTAGTTCACTTTGTTTTTGTATGTTTATGATACCTCACAGTCAATGAAGTGTCGAGTTTGCTATTCGGTACATACCATCGGCAGGTTCGATTGAAAACGCTGTGAAGTTGATATATGATGAAGGTACAGCCTGTTTTTTTTTTTTTTGGGTAGTTTTTTTTTTTTCGGAGTCATAGCCATTATTTTACTGACTGCGTTACGACGGTGATGGAAAAAGGTATGAGGATGATATGATGATTATAATTATGATGAAGATAACAATGAGGAGGAGGAGTAAATGATGATGGGGTCGATGATGCTGATGATAATGAGGAGGATATTGTAATTATGCTGGTTATGATTATAGTGATTATGGTGCGCTCGCGCGCACACACACACACACCTACACGCACACACACACACATACACACACATTTTTGTAAACACGACATTCTGATGACTGTTGTGAAAAAAACAGGGATTATTTTGACACACTTTTCATTTTCGTGACATTATTTTGACATTTTCAAATTTTTGAACCTATCACTAACCCTAACCCTATCTCCAAACCCAAACCCTAACCCTTAACCTAACCCTAAGCCTAAAACAGCTGTAACTCTACCGAAACCCTATTTTGACGTCACAATAGGGCAGCCTTCCAAAAAAGTCAAAAGAAACCATGTGGAGTTCCATGAGTGTGTCACTGTAACGTCGTTTCTACATGCCCACACACGCGCACACACAACCGTGTAGAAACGCCGTTGTGATGACTTTTATGAAACTCTATATGCGTTACTTTGACGTTTTTACAAATTTGTCCATTTCTTGAAGCTCTCCCTAACCCTAACCCTAACCCTAACTCTAACCCTAACCCTAACCCTTAACCTAACCCTAAGCCTAACACAGCCTTAACCCTAGCGGAACACTGTTTTGACGTCAAAATAACGGGGTCCGTCAAAAGAAAGTACGTAGAGGTTCAAGAGTATGTCAGAATAACGCCGTTTCTACCTAGCCACAGGCGCGCGCGTGCACGCACACACACACTTACACACAAATACACGATACAACACACACACACACATGCATACACACATACACACTTTACAACATACTTACACCCACCCCCTTACCACCCTCTCTACCTTCACCCCTCTTTTTACCCCCGTTGGGGTGCCGGGGGTTTCAGTATAAATAGTATCCCCACTTTCTGGAAATTTAGTGCTTTTAATTCCCACTGTCGCTGTCTTTCTCATTTGCTCTTTCTCATTCCTGCTCTGTTCTATCAATCTGCTATACTATCTTCTTCTTCGCTAGACCAGTCACCTACCTTTTTTCTTGAAAACCCTTCCGGGACAAGACTCCTTGTTTGTGTGTTAGGTCTGTTGGATCAGCTTGGGAATATTGGACGCTTTCTGCCAGTTGGTCACTAGGGCTTCCTATGATGTTATTATTTAGCAAAGTATGCATTTTATATGTATGTGTTTTGTTCATAATTTATAATGATGTTTGTATTCTATTTTGTTTTTGTAAACGGGGGTTCGATAAATTAGAGTACAGCCTCAGCGTACTCTGCGTGGGATGTCTTTATTGTAAAGTTAGTGGCTGTTGGAGAGCTTTCAGTTTTACCACTAGAGTTGTTTCAGCAGATCTTTTATGCGGATCGTGAGTTGTCCGGTACTGATTTGGCTCAGAGCTAAAGCAATAATCATGTAATGTAATGTACCCCTCTTTTTGTAACTGTCGTTCTCTCTCTCTCTCTCTCTCTCTCTCTCTCTCTCTCTCTCTCTCTCTCTCTCTCTCTCTCTCTCTCTCTCTCTCTCTCTCTTGTCGTTTTCTCTGACCTTTCTCTGCCTCCCCCCTCTCTCTCTCTGCCTCTTTCACACACATTCGCAAACACACAAACACATACACACGTACACATGTGCACACCTGCACTTTGAGGAAGTAGCGTTGCACAGTTGCCTGCTATGTAAAACAGCTGGGCACATGGCCTGCTAAATCTTTTTCAAAAAGGTTAACGAATCTTTAAACACTTTTTCTAAAAAGCCCCAATTCGAAGACTTCGCTTGCTTTTGGCCAAAACCGAGTTTCCCTCAAATTGGCATATATGTATATTTCTTTTTTTTCTTTACCTTTTTAAAAAAAAACAAACTTTAAACAATAATAAAGTAGGCTTTTGTTGCAACAAATAACCGCTAAAGTTTGAATTTTCCATTTCGGTTCTGATAGGGAATGATCTCCCTTGTTTTAACGGTACATCGATACCATAGCCGTGTGACCTTTGACGCTATTTGTGAGTGAACAACACGGCTATCAGTATAAATAGTATCCCCACTTTCTGGAAATGTAGTGCTTTAAATTCCCACTGTCGCTGTCTTTCTCATTTGCTCTTTCTCATTCCTGATGATGATCATTTATAGAGGGGACTATAAACTGATACATACATACATACTTTTTTGTGTCTGGAGTAGGATAGTATCTATTTCATCAACCTAAAACGAAACATCTTAACGAGGATTTTTTTTTTGGCATGGCTTTGGTAGGTGCTATTTTTAGCGCCAGAATGTTGGCTAGTCGTTGCTATTATTAGGCACAAAGACTACGGAATGTATTCAGGTAAAAAATAACTATACTTTCGAAAGATGTTTTGTTGTTGTTATTGTTGTTGTAAGCTTTTTTT